>OZ005734.1:310992318-311517318 GCA_963930755.1 Eudasyphora cyanicolor | reverse complement strand
TCACATGTGGGTTTCTTCTAATAGCTTTGGTTTCCAACGTATGTATCTTTCTGCTGATTTGCTGGTTGGCTGGTATCTATCACGACTACATGTGTATCTCTCGATCTATCCATTCATATTGCCACTCAAGTATCTCGATACATTGAACCCTTGCCAATATATATAAGATCTCATCAGTAGGTAAAGATTTTGTTCGCACACACGGAGAAAAATATTGTCTAATATTAAAGACATTGATATTGATTGCGAACTAAAGACATACCCTACTTAAACTGGGGAATATTTACTTAAGATTAATTTTTATATAAATACATTATGTAAGGAATAAAGTTATTTTAATTTTTTGAAATTTTTTCGTCTTTGGCTCTATATCAAAGAGGAAATATCATCGATAAAATTAGGTTAAATTATGAAAATTGTCACTGAATCAAAAGTAATACTCGTATCTTTAAAAAGTACATTTTGTAAAAAGTACATTTTGTATGACTAAAAGAAACCAAAGAAAATTTTCTTCAATTAAGTAATTGATATTTAATATAAAGATATTTTCTTCTAAGTTAACACATTTCGCTTTATTTTTTTTAAGAATTAGTTCATCTTCATAAGATAAAACTATAGACAATTTACCTAAATTAAGTTAAATTTACTTATTGCAAAGACTTGTTCTTTCATTTAAGTTTACACATTTTGCATTACTTGTTCATCTTTATAGGACAAAACTATTGACAATTTACTTAAATGAAGTAAAATATACTGATTGTAAAGACTTGTTCTTGATTCTCTATTGAATTAAAGTTAAGGTGACTTTTGCTTATACGAACATTTTTTTCAGTGTTCATTATTGTCAATTGTTGCCACAGAAAAACTCAAAACAATACAATTGATTTTTTGTTGCTGAATTGTTTTTTTCTAGTATATTTTTTTGTTTATTTTTATGCTTTTGTTGTTATTTACTTTTGCTTCTGATTCTTTGGCAACAAATTAAAAAAATTAATTTTTAAATCAATCAACACGAATATCGAATTTCATTCATTATTTTGAGAATCGCCACAATCATGAATAGTCGCCATCGGTGTTTTTTACCTTAGTTTTTGTTAAATATTTATGGGATTTTGGTCTTTAAATAAAAATGTATATGTATACGCTTTTTAAAGAGATTTATTTAATCTGTGAACTTTTAAAGGTCAGTATTTAAATTACTCGAATTACAATTGATCATTGAATTTTTTATAATTTGGGAAGTTGCTTAATAGGATTAGACAAACGAATACTTTTACAAATACTTTTTTTAATTATGTACATATATGTATATTTAATTTTAAATAGTATTGATATAACTTGAAAATTGTCATTTTAAGTGATCGAAGAATAATGGAAAGTTAAGCATTTGGAGAATGAGTTTAAAATCCGTTAAAACCTTAAATTTTGAAAGTATTTCTTTAATATTAATGAATCAGTGAAGTGGTAAATGTTGCTATACCAAATTGCAGGAAATTGTAATTAATCCATTTTATAATTTATTTTGTAATTTAATATCATATTTTAATAAATGTTTTCCTTATTTACTTTCTTTTTAGGTGAGTGCTTAAATCTGAAATTGTGTTCTATATTCAAGGTAAACCTTAAAACCATTTTAAACCCTAAAACTATTTTTTAGAAATTCATAAATCCTTATAATTCCTCCTAGTCCAAAATGTATTTATTTTTGTGCATACTTTTAAGAGTATATGACTCCACGAATCTACTCTACTATCGAATAGACGACTCAACGAGACGTCTGCTACAGAGTAGTTGACTCCAGAAATCGTCTACTATCGAATACAAGACTCCACGAGTTATCTACTATCCAATAGACGACTCCGCGAGTCATCTACTATCGAATAGATGACTTGATTATTCATCTACTATCGAATATATGACTCCACTAGTCGGCTGCAGTAGACGCTCGCAAATTAGAACCGCTTTGCTTTTGAGGCAATTCCAATTTCTGAATTATTCTAATTTCTGGACTTTTTTTTTCGAATACAAAATAAAAAATAGAGTTAACTTACTTCCAAAAACTAAAATAAAGCACTTATTTTTTCATCTTTATCGGGATATTCCTCTCTAAATCACCCCTGTTCTGGTACTCACATCACATTCATCTTACTTCTCACCTTTACTTCACAGGACGAATAGCGAGGTGCCTGACAACTGCAGAAAGTATTGGCTGCCTAACTTCTGCTTTAAAAAAAACCTACCATGTGATTTGCCTTCCATGCCATACGGTTTTCAAGCGTGATGGCGACTTCTAGAACACCTCTTTCTTAAGACATTTGACGTGAGATGCTCCAAGTGAGTGGCAGAACATAGCCGAATATTTGTTTAGCTTTCTCTTTAAGTAAGGGCCCAGTTTTCGACTTTCCATTTTGGGATATTCAGCGCTGCGCAAAGATTTATTGCTTGCCTCCTGATATGTGTTGGAAACAGCATTTAATATTGCGGTTCTATGTGATTTGATGCAGCTGATTGAAGATGTTGTCACATTAAAATATATGGCTAACCGGTTCCCTTGAACGTCTTTGTCAAGCTTTTCTAATATTTTGACTTTCCAATGATAAAGTGTTTTTTAAACGTTTATATGACATTTCTAATGGTACACTTTCACTTTTTAATAGAGACTGCCAAAATACGTACACGCGTATCAAATCTCACAAATAAACTAGTCACAAAAATACATAAATGTGACAAAAAAACAACAAATAGGGAAAAACATATATAATTTGGTGATTCCCCCTTTTAGTTTTATGTACTATGTTCAAACAGCAAAAAGGCTCTGAAATTAGAATTTTAAATTCGAATTTCAGAGCGTTTAATGTATTGCAAACACTCATTCTAATTTCTGGACGTTCGAATTACTTAAAGCTCTAATTTCTGAGCGTCTACTGGACTATGATTGCGCAAGTCCTTTATTGTGGAGTAAACGTCTCCATGGGTCGTCTACAAAAGAGCAGGTGGTTCCCCGAGTCGTCTAATAAAGAGAAGGAGGCTCCATGAGTCGTCTACCATCATCTACTATAGAGTAGATGATTCCACCAGTCATCAAATATAGAGTAGATATATCCACCAGTCATCTACTATAGAGTAGATGTCTCCACCAGTCATCTACTATAAAGTATATGTATCCACGAATCTTCTACTATAGAGTAGATGACTTCAATGGCCTTCTACTCTAAAGTATATGACTTTAAAAAATGTCTACTATATATTAGATGACTCCATCAGACGTCTGTTATAAAATAGATGATTCCATGAGTCGTCTACTATAGAGTAGCTGACTCCACAAGCCCTCTACTTTAACGTATATGACACCACAAGTCCTACAATATATCGTAGATGACTCCGCAAGTTATCTACTATAAAGTAGATGTCTTCAGGAATCGTCTTCTATGGGGTGGGGTGATGGTATGTCTACCATCGATTAGATAACTCCCGACTCGCCTACCATAGAGTAGATGACTACACGGGTCCTCTACCCTAGACTAGATGACTATATATAGTATATGAATCCAAAAATTATCTTCTATATACTAGATGACTCCATGAGACGTCTGTTATATATAAGATGGCTCCATGAGTCGTCTAATATAGAGTACTCCAATAGTCTTCTTCTGTAGAGTATATGAACCCAATAATTGTCTTCTATATACTAGATGACTCCATGAGACGTCTGTTATAAATAAGATGGCTCCATGAGTCGTCTACTACAAAGGCACATTTCTTCACAGTTTGTCCACCATAGAGTAGATGTCTCCACGGAATGTCTACCGCAGAGTAGATGACTACATGGGTCGTCTACCAAAGAATAGATGACTCTACGAATCATCGTTTCGTAGATTACTCTCCAGTCGTCTACCATAGAGTAGATGACCTCGCAAGTCGTATCTATAGAGTAGATTACTTCACAAGTCGTCTTCTCCGGGTCCACGACTCGTCTAACATCGAAAAGATTTCTCCTCGAGTCGCCTACCATAGAGTAGATGACTTCTCGAGTCGTCTACCATAGAGTAGATGACTTCTCGAGTCGTCTATCATAAAGTAGATGACCCCACGAGTCGTCTATCATAAAGTAGATGACCCCACGAGTCGTCTACCATACAGTAGATGACTCCACGAGTCTTCTATAATAGAGTAGATGACTCCACCTGTGTTCTACTATAGCGTTGACGACTCTACGAGTCTTCTACTATAGAGTAGATGACTCTACGAGTCTTCTACAATATAGTAGATGACTCTTCTTGTCTTCTAATATAGAGTAGATGACTCTACGAGTCTTCTAATATAGAGTAGGTGACACTACGAGTCTTCTACTATAGAGTAGATGACTCGACGAGTGCTCTACTATAGCGTAGATGACTCTACGTGTATTCTGCTATAGAGTAAATGACTCTACGACTCTTCTACTATAGAGTAGATGACTCCACGAGTACTCTACTATAGAGTAGATGACTTCAGGAGTCCTCTACAATCGAATATATGAGTCCACGAGTCTCCTACTATAGGGTAGATGACTCCACGAGTCTTCTACTATAGGATAGATGACTCCGGTATTTCGGTAGCTGTCACTTTTGAAGCTTTTATTCTTTGACATTTGACAAACTACGCCATTACTAAAACTGGAACGATACACGATCATCGAACGATACAAAACGATCGAACAAAAAAACGATACGAACGGTACAAAATCATCTTGACTGGTGAGGCCCATTTCCACCTCGGTGGCTACGTCAACAAGCAAAATTGTCGCATCTGGGGCTCGGAAAACCCAAGAGTTATTATTGAGAAGCCTCTCTATCCTCAACGTGTGACTGTTTGGTGAGGTTTATGGTCCGGCGGGGTCATTGGACCTTACTTTTTCGAAAATGAGGTTGGATCAACAGTTACGGTGAATGGATTGCGCTATCGATAGATGATTAATGATTTTTAATGGTCGGAGTTGGATGGTATTGATCTGGACAACGTTTACTTTCAACAAGACGGCGCTACGTGCCGCACAAGCAACGAAACCATTGCTCTGCTACGGGAAAGTTTCCGGACCGTGTTATCTCTCGAAGAGGTGATCACAATTGGCCACCGAGATGGTCGTGGTGGCCATTTGGCGGATGTAATTTTTCATTATTAACGGCATACCTTCCTCTTTATTATGAAATAAACATCCGATCATTTATATCAAAAAATTGCATTTTTCTTTGAATACCAAAATATCACCTCTTGTTGGAAAACCCTTTAGAGTAGATGACTTTTCAAGTCGGCTACAATAGAGTACAAGAGTTATCGAAACGTTTATCATAGAGTAGATGACTCTATGAGTCGCCTACCATAGAGTAGATGACTCCACGAGTCCTGTATTATATTGTAGATGACTCCACGATTCATTTATTATAGAGTAGAAGACTCCACGTGTCTGCAACAATAGAGAAGATGACTCCACGTGTCCGCTACAGTAGAGAAGATGACTCCAAGAGTCTTCTATCATAGTGTAGATGACTTCTCGAGTCGTCTATAATGAAGCAGATGACTCCGCGAATCGTCTACTATCGAGTAGTTGACTCCACGAGACTTCTACAATAGAATAGATGACTCCACTCTTCTTCTAGTGTAGAGTAGATGACACTACGTGTCTTTTACTATAGACTATGTGACTCTACGAGTCTTCTACCCTAGAGCCGATGATTTATCGAGTCGCCTATAATAGAGTAGATGACTTTTCGAGTCGTCTACAATAGAGTAGAAGAGTTCTCGAAACGTTTATCATAGAGTAGATGACTCCAGGGGTCGTCTACCGTAGATTAGATGATTCCATGAGACGTCTACCAAAGAGTAGATGACTCCATGAGCGGTCTACCATAGAGTAGAATACACCATGAGTTGTTTACCATTGTGTAGATGACTCCTTGAGTCGTCTATCATAGAGTAGATAACTCCAAGATTCGTCTACCATAGAATGTATGACTACACTAGTCGTCTACCATAGAGTATATGACTCCACAAGTTTTTTACTATAGAGTAGATGACTTCACAAGTCTTCTACCATAGAGCACTTGACTGCACAAGTCTTCTACTGTCGAGTATATGGCTCCACTATTCTTCTACAGAGCAGATGACTCCAGCAAAATACTTAAAATGAAGTATTTTTTCCATTGTACTCGTCTTGGTTTAACATATTCCAGCAGACTATTGTAGTTTGTGATTTAGAATTGAAAATAAACTCAAGTTAATACTTTTGGTTTCCGCCTTTAAGTTTAGTTGCGTTAAATTTCCGTATATGTATATGAAACCAATCCCATTATTCCTAGTTTCTCATTGCCTTCGCGTAATAGAGAATTTTCCCCTAAAATTTTCCTCGACATTTTTACATTAAAGAATCATTGTTATTGGCTGTCTTCTAAAAATGTACAATATTAGCCATTTAACTTTTATGTTACGTCTGTGTGCTTTTCTTCTGCACTTATTTAATACAATTTTCATCAATTTCCATATTTTTCCAACATAAAAAACAAATAATAACCCAGATGAAACGTGACCCTCCAGTGATTAGATAACTTGTCTGGACGGCAGGTCCTGACTACCGCCCAGTCTTCCACTAAGGTCTTCATATAAGAACACATGAACTTCCTCAAATGATATTGCGGAAAGGACTGGTCGGTAGCTGCATTATGGTTGGCAGCCATAAAGTATGTAGTAGATAAAATAAAAGTTCTGGAAAATGGAGAGGAAAAACACCATAAAGAGCAAATTTTAAATCGAAATTGAAAGCAAACTAAAACCGTCAAGAAAAAAATTGTTGCAGAACTCTTGGAGGGAGACCGCCACATTCGCGTAAACGTTTGTTTTCCCTCAAGAATGTCATGCGGGCGGGCGGGTTAGTTAGAGGAATAGCAATGGGTGGGCAGTTATGTACAGATGAGCCAACCCAGCCATTGGATGGGCGGAATGACGACGCGGATGATTTTGTGATTCCATAACATTGGGCTACAGAACAAACAAACCATAGGGGGATATAACATTTCTACTGTTGCCTTATACTTGATTGACTTGGATGCTGTTGTTTGTCCGACAGTATGACTGTTTGACTGTCGTCCGTGGTACACGGTTTGTTTCCTCCTACTCCTACTACTGCCACTCCTGATCACGATGACGCCAATGATTCTGGGCTCGTTTGTAATTTTTATTGTAGTTGTTGTGATTATGCCACTAAGCAGATCCCCCACCTAAAGTTTAGCGCAAAAAGTGCAAATCTGACGCAAATACCCATCTCCTCTCCTCTTGGTTTGGTTGGCGGTCTGAACCTGCATCGCTTCGTATTGAATAAATAAATGTACCAGTCATGGAATGCAAAAAAGGCAAATCAAATTCAATGAAGAAATTCGCAACGTATGTGTGTGTGGGGGAAACTAAATATGAACTATGTGCGCATCGGAAATACGGCAGTCACCGCAGCCACATAAGTGATAGCCAAAGGGCATGTGAATATGAATCGAAGAACTTTAACTATTTTTTCAGGAAACCTAACAGTTTAACAATTCTGATATTTAAACTTTGTAAATTCTTATACACACCTGATCATTATAATAGATACAACTTTTCGGTTAGTATTAATGTTATAAAATAAATGTATGCAACATTTATTCATCTTCAATGCGGCAATACCATTTATAATAAAAGCGTGGCAAGGATGTGTTTTGATATTAATTATGAAATCCCAAATTGTTAATATACGTCGTTATTAATAGACATGGCTCGTCATATGCGTGGCTTGTAATAAACGTTGTTATTAATAGACGTGGCTTGTAATAGGCGTTACCATTATTAAAAGGGTTAATCATCTGGCTGGTGCGCACGATAACTTTCGAAATGGGTAACCAATGGCCTTGAAATTTAGTATGTAGTAATATTTTTTTCTATCTCAGGCTAAGTTCGAAGATGAGCTTAATAATTCAGCTTGTCTTTTGTGTGCCCTTCATCGTAGGAAGGAAGGTGTCCCTTTGTGACACCATAAAGTATTGATCTGCGACCTTATGGAGTATATGGGGCATTCATTACACGATAAATCGGATGGTTAAAAAAGTCCGCGATTTCATTTTCCCATTTTGTTTTAATTTTTTTAACTCTCATAAAGAAATGCTTCGTGTTTTTTAGATTCTTCTAAATCGTTAAAGTATCACTCTGTGAATCGAGTTTTTGGTCATAACTTCTTCAGTTATGGTTCGATTTCGATTCGGGAAATTATCGGGGGCAAAGGGGATGAGCGGATGTGTCGGGTGTTTTGGGAGAAATTCTTCCTGAAGTGTCTCCTTTATTTTGTGGTTGACAGCAAAAACACTTTTTTTTTTGAAAAATTAAAAGAATATAAATGTTCATTGAGAATCAAATTTTCTAAGCAATTTACAGTTTCTGTTCTATATTGACAAGAATTCATCACAAGAATAACACAGTGCAACACATGATTTTGGGACTCAATTGTGAGATTCGGACGTGAAAGTAGCCCCAAAAATAAAAACTTAGGCTTCATTCGTTAAGTCAAGTTGACTCAATTAATAATATAATGGCCATACGATTTTCTTTTTGCTCAAGGTGGATTTTTTGCACTTTTTCAATATTTTTTCTCGGTATACCGTACGGAATATCTCTTTTGTGTGTGAAGCAAAGTTGTAGATATTGAATAGGAGAAAAAAATGCGGAACAAACCTTCCCGAAAAAACTGCATCCAGTGTCTTAAAAATTGCAAAAATTCCCACAAAGTCATTAAATATCACTAACATTATAAAACAGAACAGAAAATTTTTGCGATTTTTAAGGCACTGGATGCACCGTTTTTTGCTTTGGGTCAGAATATTTAATTTCGACCTATGTAGTTTTTTGTGGCTAAAATGTTTATAAGCGGTTACAAATAGGTAAAATAAGATATCGCTATCATTTTTTCTTTAAAATTTTTTTGAAAACATGCACCAAAATGAGTTTTTGTGTTTTACGAAATTTTTAATTTTTTTATAAATCGGAAGAGAATCACGAGTTACACGCTCTTGAACATTTTCTTCACCGGATGTGGCCAACTTTGAGGCCCTCTAGCTCCGCCCCTGTCTGACATAGGGAGCCCAAATATAAAACTTAACTTCTCTAACACCTCTTCATCTACCATGCCAATCGGTTGTTTGATTATGAAGCGGTTGAATTATTTCCCCTTTTTGAATTCGTACCACTGTGCAGTGTTTTGCAAAAACAGACTAAAATTGTCAGACTAGGTTTGGTATTTCGTCCATAACTTGTAAACATATTGAGTCTCTCAAAATTTTTTTTACTTTTCTGGATTTATGAGAGTGCGACGAATATTCTGTGAAATTTGAAGAAAGTCGAGGGGTGAAGGAATTTTTTCTACAAAGGTTTTTTCAAATAAAACTTTTGTACAAATTTTTTTTAAACGTTTTAACAAAAAATGGTGCATTGTGCCCTCTTTAAAACAAATTAAACAAAACAAAAACAAATTTCATAAAACACAAAAACGATTTTTTTTAATTTTTCAAAAATTTAAATGCCCATAACATTTTAAAAAAAAATTATAGCGAGATCTTGTTTTACCATTTGTAACTGCTTCTAAACATTTCAGCCAAAAATAAACTACATAGGTCGATATTAAATTTTCGTCTCTTTTGAATAATTTATTTTATTCTCTTTTGAATAAATTATTTTATTATTTTAATTTAAAAAAAAAAATCTTCTGAATTTTGGTTTCTATTTTTCATAGAGAGTGCAAATATTTACTTACATTTTGCGAAAAGTATTTCAATAAACCCAATATTCTGATCGTTATGAAAATTGGCAGATGATTTTTTGATACAAGAACGCTCTGCAATTTTTTTTTGATAAAACAAATCTTTTTATTTTATTGAAAATAATAAAGCATTTCCGACGAAAATTTATATAAAAAAGTATTCAAAAAAAATTTTCCTGCTGATTTTAAGAAAAAAGACACATGTTTTTCGCGAATGAGAACTTTTTATATATAAAGGGTTTTCCAACAAGAGGTGTTATTTTGGTATTCAAAGAAAAATGCAATTTTTTGAGATAAATGATCGGATGATTATTTCATAATAAAGAGGATGATATGCCGTTAATAATGAAAAACAACATCAGCCAAATGGCCACCACGACCACGCTTACAGGTCCATATCCTTTTCATGAAATTTTCCATAACCAAATCGCAAGGTGGCTGCCCTATGTCCTCGATAGCCTCACGAAGTCTATCTTTGAGGTCTTGAATCGACGCTGGGCTGTTGGCGGGGACCTTATCTTTCACGTGGCCCCAAAGGAGGTGTTAAATCACAAGATCTCGGTGGCCAATAACACGGTCCGGAATCTTTTCCCGTAACAGAGCAATGGTTTCGTTGCTTGTGTGGCACGTAGCGCCGTCTTGTTGAAAGTAAACGTTGTCCAGATCAATACCATCCACTCCGACCATAAAAAATCATTAATCATCTCTCGATAGCGCAATCCGTTCACCGTAACTGTTGATCCAACCTCATTTTCAAAAAAGTAAGGTCCAATGACCCCGCCGGACCATAAACCGCACCAAACAGTCACACGTTGAGGATGGAGAGGCTTCTCAACAGTAACTGTTGGGTTTTCCGAGCCCCAGATGCGACAATTTAGCTTGTTGACGTAGCCACCGAGGTTGAAATGGGCCTTACAGTCAAGATGATTTTTCGATGATTTTCGATTTTTCGATGATTTTCGATTTTTCGAATTTTAATAATTTCAATGCGTTGTTGAATCGTGTATCGTTCCATTTTTAGTAATGGCGTAGTTTCTACCTATCAAAAGTTAATGAATAAAGCTTGAAAACTGATAGCTACCGAAATACCGGGTGATTCAAAATAACACCTCTTGTTGGAAAACCCTGTATATAATATTTTATGGTGTTTTCTTTTCTAAAAAAAGATGTTACCCTGTCAGAGAGCAGCATTTTAATAATGTCGCCTACACCCTCTTGTACTGCTGCATTTTTTATGGTCAGAATCGATAACAAAAATGCAAAAAACTAGCCTTTTAACTCAGTAAAAGTAAACTAAAAACAAAGAATACTCCACGGCGCCGCCTAAATAAAGCATCTGACCAAACATCATTATAAAAAAGCACGCACGGACACACGCGGTTATTTAGGCTATTCGCTCGACGCCGAAAAAACATCTGTTTTGTAGGGCAGCGTCCACCCCTTCGATTAAATACAGGGTTGATATGTTGCATTTTTGCCCCGTGCAAGTGCGACATTTTTCACAAAAGAAAACGAAACCCTTTCACAGTGCAGCATTTATTTTACAATCGAAGACAAAAAGGCATTTTTGGGGCGAAAGGCATAAAAAATGCAGCATTTTTTGGCACAAAAGAAAACACCATTAATGTTCCATATTATCAGTCAATCTTATTAATGTTTATTTCAATTACCAGCATACTTATTTCCTATCCCACTTCTGATAATGATTGATTATTGAACTAATAGCAAATTGTCTTGCTCGTTATTCACTTTTTGGGATATCGTTCATCGCATTATCATGATTGACGCGAAATCCCACTTGAGCGAGAGTAACCATCACTCCAAAAGACAGTTCGTATAGTCCCCCTTTTGTTTCAAGTACCACAAGTTCATTAAAATGAATGGCTCGAAAGTGAACATTAAAGATGGTCGCAATTATTTACTGTGATAAAAAATCTTTATTATTTATTTTGGGTTAAACGAAATCCTTAACATTAAGTTTGAAATTGTTTGAAAAAAATCATTTTCTTCCTTAGTGATTTCTAACACATTTATTGCGACCCCTGTTAGTATACTTTCATGTAAGCTGACATTAATGTAATGAGGCAAACTAACTCAGATAACACACACAATGATGAGACTACAGGAAAACCCAAATTGAATGTCAAACTGATGACCAGAACCCGACGGATATGATTACAACGAAAGGGGGCATATTAACATTACTGCCAATCAGCTGCAGCAGCTGCCCAAGCTCTTCCACACTACATTACACATTGCGTGGGGCTGTTGCCAGGCTAAACAAAAATTGAAATATTACAAGGTCCGCCACTTCCCCCTCCGCGCCCTGGGGATGAATTTATCTTGAATGCATTGCACCATTGTTCTTTGGTCTTCCATATACTCTAACATTCCGTACATATGCGGTTTTCTCGATTGTCGGTAATTAATACTAACTCTGTATCTGGACGGAAGGAGCCATGTCGATCCCCTTAATTCATTCATTCATTCTAGTCGATTTGATACTCGCCTCCAATAGTGCCTAGCGGAGCAGCAATTGTGAATCCAAAGACATCTTCTGCTGCTTTAATGTTTATTTTACTTCGACGGGTCTGACTGGCCTCTTGAATGCTTCGACTGGGCTGTGTTCGTTTATTATTGTCTGGTCTTAAGTACTCTGTGTTTTCCTCTCCATGATGGCGGTATTTGGTATTTTTGTTGCTGTTACTACTCCGGTACTTGAAGTTTAATTATTTTTCTTCAGTTCGGTTTCTGAGAGTCTATTGCTGTCCTCATTTGTGGTGTTTACAATGACTGTATGTGGAGAAATATCCGCATGTAGGAGGTCAATACGTGCGGTTCCTGGTTGGGTTCTTAAATAACTCAAAAAGTACAAATGCAATTGTTCGTTATTGTTATCTTCGAGAGGGGGAACTTTATTGAGGCAGGGAAAGGGCTAATGATTAATAATAATCTTCTCCTGGTATAGAATAGAAAAAACAAATGATCAAAGGCAGTACATAAATAAAGTGTTATTTTCTGTGAAAACAACACTATGCAACAACAACAATTATTTCCAGAAACCACTATATTTTTCCCATATCAAGTACATCTCTTCTACTCTACAGTAGACACCAGTAGACGACCAATAGGATCAAATATTCTATACTAGGCGAGCAATGGATCATCTACTCTATAGTAAACAATTAATTGGGTCGTATTTTCTATAATAGACGACCAATTTGATCATCTATTTTATAATATTTGGTTCATCTACTTTATAATAGACTTCTAACAGGGTAATCTATATATATATAATAGATGTCCAATTGGATCATCTACGTTATAGTAGACGACCATCCCCATCGTATACTCTATAGTAGTCGAGCATCTACTTTATAGTAGAGACCCGTTGGTTCTTCTCAATCTACTCAATAGTAGACGTTAAATTGAATAATACATTCTACAGTAGAAGTCCAACTGGATTATATATTTTATAGTAGACAACCAATCAGGTCAGCCAATAGAATACCAGTTGTATCATATATTCTATAGCAGACGACCAGTCTGTATTAAACAACCTATCGGTCCATCTACTCATATATTAGAAGGTCAAGGCGTAATATACTCTATATTTTAAGAACTACGCGTTAATCTACTCTGTATTAGAGAACAAACTGGATCATCTACTCTGTATTTGACAACAAACTGGATCATCTACTCTATATTAGACGACCAACTGGGTCGTCTACACTATATTAGACGACCAACTTGGTCATCTAGTATATATTATCTATAAGCATATAGATCACCTACTCTATATTGGTCGAGAAACTGTGTCATATACCCTATAGTAGACGAGCTACTGGATCATCTACTCTACAGTACACGACAGATTGGGTCATTTGCTCTATATTAAACGAACAACTGGGCTATCTCTGGGTCATATACTCTTTATTAAACAACCCACTGGCTTATCTACCCTACAATAGATGACCCACTGGGTCATCTACTCTATATTATATGACCAACTGGGTAACCTACTCAATATTATATGACCAACTGGTTAACCTACTCAATATTAGACGAACAACTGGTTAATTTACTCTATATTAGACGACCAACTTGGTCGTCTACTCTATATTATACGACCATATGGATCATCTTCTCTAAATTAGACGAGCAACTGGGTCATTTACTCTATAGTAGACGAGCTACTTGGTCATTTGCTCTATAGTAGATGAGCTACTGGGTCATTTTCTCTATAGTAGACGAGCTACCGGGTCATCTGCTCTATAGTACACGACAGAAAGGGTCACCTGCTCTATATTAATCGAACATCTGGGCTATCTACACTATATTATACTGTCTACTGGGTCATCTACTCTTTAGTAAACGACCAACTGGCTTATCTAATCTACATTAGATGACCCACTGGGCCATCTACTATATATTATATGACCAACTGGGTAATATACTCAATATTAGACGAACAACTGGGTCATCTATTCTACATTAGACTACCAACTGGGTCATCTACTCTGTTTTAGACGACCAACTAGGCCATCTACTCTATTATAGACTATCAACTTGTTCAAATACTCTATTTAAACGATCACCTAGGTCATCTACTCACTATTGACCGACCAAATGGGTCATCTACACTATATTAGACGACCGTCCGGGTCACCTACTCTATATTACATGACCAACTGGATCATTCACTATTTATAAGACGACCAATTGGGTTATCTACTCTATATTATACGAGAAACTGTGTTATTTACTTTTTATTAGACGACCAACTGGGTCATCTACTTTATATTAGAAGACCAACGCGGTCACCTACTCGTTTTTAAGAGACCAACTGCGTCATCTACTCACTATTACTCTATACTCCATATTATATGACCAACTGGGTAATATACTCAATATTAGACGAACAACTGTGTCATCTATTCTATATTAGACTACCAACTGGGTCATCTACTCTATTTTAGAGGCCAACTAGGCCATCTACTCTTTTATTATAGACGATCAACTATTTCATATACTCTATTTAAACGATCACCTAGGTCATCTTCTCACTATCGAACAACCAAATTGGTCATCTACTCTATATTAGACGACCATCCGTGTCACCTACTCAATATTAGACGACCATCCGGGTCACTTACTCTATATTATATGACCAACTAGATCATTCACTCTTTATAAGACTACCAACTGGGTTATCTACTCTATATTATACGAGAAACTGTTATTTACTTTTTATTAGACGACCAACTGGGTCATCTACTTTATATTAGAAGACCATCTTGGTCAGCTACTCTTTTTAAGAGACCAACTGCGTCATCTACTCGCTATTAAACTACCAAATGGGTCATCTACTCTATATTAGACGATCGTTTGGGTCACCTACTCTATATTATACGACCAACTGTGTCATTTACTATATATGTTAGTCGACCTGCTGGATCATTTACAATTTACTAGGTCATCTACTCTATTTTGAACGACCAATTGGGTCATCTACTCTATTTTATACGATCAACTAGGTCATCTACTCGACAGTAGACGAGTAACTGGGTCATCTACTATATAGAAGCGGACAGAATGTAGTAGACGGGTAATCTGCTCTATATTATACGGCCAACTGGGTTATTTCATCCATATTAGATGATCAACTGGGTCATCTACTCTATATTATAAGACCGGATGGTTCATCTACTCTATATTATACGACCGGGTGGTACATCTACTCTATAATATACAACAAACTGGTAATCTCCTCTATTTAAGACGGTCAACTGGGTCACGTACTCTACATATGTATATTAGAGGATCAACCTAGTCATATACTCCATATTATACGATCATCTGGGTGAACTACCCTAGTGGACGAGCTACTGGGTCATTTACTCTATTTAAAATACCAACTGGTTTTTCTACTATATATTATACGACTAACTGGGTCATCTACTCTATATTGTACGACCAACTGGGTCATCTACTATATATAATAGGAGCACCTTGGTCATCTACTCAATAGAAAACGACCAACTGGGCCATCTACCACATAGTAGACGACAGAAGGGGTAATCTAATATATAGTAAACGACAGAATGGGTCATCTGCTCTATTTTAGGCGACCAACTGGGTTATCTACTCTATATTAGACGACCTACTGCGACAACTACTCTATATTAGATGACCAACTGGGTCGTCTACTCTATAATATATGACTAACTCGGTCATCTACTCTATATTGTACGACCAAATGGTACGTCTACTCTTCGTTAGATGACTAACTGTGTAATCTACTCTATATTAGATGATCAGCAGGATCCTTTACTCTATATTAGACGAACAACTAAGTCATCTACTCTATATTATATGACTGGTTCATCTACTCTATATTATGTGATCAAAGGGGTAATATACTCTATATTAGACGACCATATGGATCATCTACTCTATAATTTACGATCGCTTTTCCATTTTGTTGCACTGAATTATTTGCTCGCCACCATAAATTTTGGAAAAGTATTTCCGTATTTAAATTGAATAATCTACATTTTTGTTGGACTATTTCTAAAAATATACCAATTGATAAAGTGCGTTATGACAAATGCCCTCAATTCCTAAACAACCAATTGCACTTTTGTGTCTCGCTCCCCCACAAAAATATATCTTATTTTAATTATTTCAATCACTGAAGCGCATTGAAGGGTATCTGTACAACAAAAATGACACCACTTAAAATTTCAAACACCGAAAAAAATAACCCAAAAAGCCACAACAGCTGTTGTTTAAAATTTGCCTATCACTTAGTCGTTTAAACTAAAAAAACTAAACTTTCTTTGTCTCCATTTACCCGCGGGACATCACGATGATTAATATTACATTTTAATGTGACAAGACATCACTCTGGAATACTGGGGGAACATTTCTAACAAATTTATTGACAAATACACGACAAATAAATGTCGCCACTTCATAATTAGAGAAAATACATTAGAGGGCGACTACAACACGAAAGAGGAGGAGGAGGTATACGTGCATCTTCTCTGCAATCGTTCACTAACTAATGTAGGTATCTACTTGGTTTTTTGTCTTCATGTGCATGCGCTTTGGAAAAAAAGGGGAACCCAAAATGATGTCCACATGGAGTGGTGGATGGAAAGAGAAAAAACCTTCCCCCAAAACAAATAAAGCTATTAAATTACAAACGATTTGGTTGACTATATAACTCGTTAAATGTTCATTAAGAATGAAATGCTAGACGGCTGAGAATCCGGACCGTAGAAATCACAAGAAATTATTCGCGCTTATGCGATGCTTAGAAACATGTGACACATGTTTCACTCTGTCGCATACTAACCAGCACTGCTGTAGTTTCTTTCATTTGCCCATCCTGTGCACAGTGGTTCAGAGTCGAAAAGATAACTCGACTTCAGCGCCACTTATCGGTACCTATTATTATGTTATATTATATTTATTATTTCTAGTTATTTCCGCATGTGAATCCTTATTATCAATTGATCCTTTTTCGATCAGAAGACCGATTACATGATCTACTCTATAGTAGATGACCAATTGGGTCATCTACTCTATATCTGATAACCAATTGGGTCATCTACTCTATATCTGATAACCAATTGGGTCATCTACTCTATATCAGATGACGAACTGGGTCATCTGCTCTATATTAGATGTCCTATTGGGTCATCTTAGGTATATTTGATGAATTGGGTCATCTAATCTCTATCAGATGAGCAATTGGATGATATGCTCAATATCGTATGATCAGTTGGGTCATCTACTCTATATCAGGTGAACAATTGGTTCATCTACTGTAAATCTGTTTGGCCATCTATTCAATACCAGTTGAGTCATCTACTCTATATCAGACGAAAAGTTGGGTCAATTGGTTCATCTACCAATTGGTTCATTTACTCTATATAAGATGACCAATTGGACAATCTACTCTATATCAGATGACCAATTCATTCATCTAATCTATATCAGATGACCAATTGGGTCATCTGCTCTATATAAGATGACCAATTTGGTCTTCTGCTCGATCACAGATGACCAATTGTATCATACACTCAATATCAGATGACCAGTTGGGTCATCTGCTTTATATAAGATGACCAATTATGTCATCTACTCTATATAAGATAACCAATTGGGCCATCTACTCTATATCAGATGAACATTTGACTCATCTACTCTATATCAAATGACCAATTGGGCAATCTATTCTATATTAGATGTCCAATTGGTTATCTGCTCTATATTAGATGTCGAATTGGGTCATCAGTTATATATAAGATGGTCAATTGGGTCATCTAATGTATATTTGATGGTCAATTGGGTCATCTGATCTAAATCAGGTGACCAATTGGGTCATCTACTCTATATCAGATGACCAATTGGGTCGTCTACTCTACATTAAATGACCAATTGGTCCATCTACTCTATATCAGATGACCAATTAGGCCATTTACTCCATATCAGATGACCAATTGAGTCATCTACTCTATATCAGATGACTAATTGGATCATCTGATCTATATCAGGTGGCCACTTGAGTCATCTACTCTATATCAGATGACCAATTGGGTCGTCTACTCTACATTAAATGACCAATTGGTCCATCTACTCCATATCAGACGACCAATTGGGCCATCTACTCCATATCAGATGACCAATTGAGTCATCTTCTCTATATTAGATGACTAATTGGGTCATCTGATCTATATCAGGTGACCACTTGGGTCATCTACTCTATATCAGATGACCAATTGGGTCGTCTACTCTACATTAAATGACCAATTGGTCCATCTACTCTATATCAGATGACCAATTAGGCCATCTACTCCATATCAGATGACCAATTGAGTCATCTACTCTATATCAGATGACTAATTGGGTCATCTACTCTATATCAGATGACCAGTTGGGTCGTCTACTCTACATTAAATGACCAATTGGTCCATCTACTCTATATCAGATGACCAATTGGGCCAACTGCTCCATATCAGATGACCAATTGAGTCATCTACTCTATATCAGATGACTAATTGGGGCATCTACTCTATATCAGGTGACCAATTGGGTCTCTAGTCTATATCAGATGGCCAATGGGGTCATCTACTCTATACCAGATGACCAATTGGGTTATCTAGTCTATATCAGATGGCCAATGGGGTCATCTACTCTATACCAGATGACCAATTGGGTTATCTACTCTATATCAGATGATCAATTGGGTCACCTAATCTACTCTATATCAGAAGACCAATTGGGTCATCTACTCTATATCATATGACATGTTCATCTACTCTAAATCACCAATGGGGGCATCTGCTATATATCAGATAACTAACTGTATCATCTACTCTACAACTTCTCTCCATATCTTTCTGTTTCTGGCTAAACTTTTTACTTCATTCCACGTTTTTCTACGTTTCTATAGTGGACAATCAACTGGGGTCGTCTACTCTATAGTAGACGATCAACTGGGTCATCTACTCTATAGTAGACGATAAACTGGGTCATCTACTCTATAGTAGACAATCAACTGGGTCATCTACTCTATAGTAGACAATCAACTGGGTCGTCTACTCTATAGTGGACGACAAATAGGGTCGTCTACTCTATAGTAGACGACAAATAGAGTAACTTACTCTATATCAGAAGACCAATTTTGTCATATACCTTATAGTTAACGATCAATCGGGTGATCTACTCTATAGTAGACGATAAATAGGGTCATATACCTTATAGTTAACGATCAATTGGGTGATCTACTCTATAGTAGACGATAAATAGGGTATTCTGATCGATAGAAGACGACAAATAGGGTATTAAAATTTATAGTAGATGACAGAATGTAGACGGTCAATCTATTCCGTATAACTCTCTATCGATTTTATGTAATATTTGCTGTATTGATATTTTTAAGAATACAATAAATCTTAATTAAGCATTTCTTATTAAAAAAATGCTTCTAATAAATATCCCCTATAACATAATAAAAAATCTCATTATTTTATCATGGTGACACTGTGCGCCGTCGCGTCTTTCTGAACAGCCTTCACTGCCTGAGAAAGATATAAAATATTAGACACCCACTGAGATTAGGGCGCCGTCTTCGGCATGAAGAACACAAGCGGTATGTTGGAATTGTCACCACACAAAGAAGAAGTGTGGCCAAGTACCACTACCACCTAATGTAATGATGTACTCTATACCCTCTGCCCCTATCTCTAAATTGTGGATGTTGTTGTTGTTGGTTTATAGTAGTTGTTGATACTAAGTAATAAACGATGACTATGAGTACATTATCAAAGAGGAGGTAGACTCTGCTAACATATTCCAACCACGGAAGGAACATAAAACATTTGACACCTCTGCCGTTCTGAATGTCTTGAAAAATCATAAAGTCGTAGTTTTCTTGTTTGTTTTTTCATAAATTATCTGAAGAAGACACAACAAACATTCATATGCGGGATTTGTTTGTGTGGCTGAATATCTGTCCGACCGTCCGTCCATCCCTCTATTGTTCCTCTTCTTAGAGGGAATAATAATAAAAGAGGGGGTACTTTTCTGCGTGTACTTCTGACTAAACGAAAACAGCAGGAGAGTCGTCTTCTTGTCAGAGGTTCAAGTCTGAACTACAAATTTGCCCCCATCATCATTAGCACCGTCATCATCCTCCGTCTCAGTCCACAGCCTCATCATCAGCCTCATAGTAATCATCAGAGTTGGTATGATTACACGTCGCCATCGTCATCACCGTCATATCCTGCATTGTTTATTTAACAAATTTTTATTCTTTTTTTCAGTTTTTTACTTGCGCCTTTCGAATGAATGCGGGAGTTTAGTTTATATACGCACTTTTTTCGCACTTAACTATACTTGAGGGGGGACCCATTACCCCGAATCATTTTGTTTGGATTGTGGGGGATTCTTTTCTCCTTATTTTTAAGTCTTCGTTCATGATGATCATCAATTACTAACATAGTGGGGGAGGCTTTTTGTTATAAAATGTATAAATGCAAAATTTGTACATAAAGTACCTGAATAATAGGGGATTTCTTTCTTAAATGGACTCCCTCACAGAAATGATTTGTAATGAAAATTTTCGAGATTTGAATTGTTTAACCCTTTGGGTGGGATGTTATGTTTATTGTCAACAAATATATTGGCTGTGTGAGCTAATTGATGGAGAGTAACTTTGTGGTGCTACCAAATAGTTTGGACATGACTGAGTTCCTAGTCTATTAATTTCTGTAGGATGGGAATTATTAATTATTCCCTACACTGCATTGTGATATGGGGCGTTAAATGTTTTTTCTGTTTGTTACACTGACTAACGTCCCTGTTCTGCATTCCGAATGTGGCTAAAATCCAAAATTTCCGTTCGGAATCTAGTTTCTATTTTTGGTTTCTTTGGACCCAAATATGTTCGAAAGGAAAATAAAGAAAATCTGCATCTACAGAGAAATTATGGAAAATAATTCGGATTCAATCCGCTCTCGGAATGCAGAACAGGAGTGTAAGAATCACTAGCTGAATCGAATTAACCATGCATGGTCGGTCTGTTCGTCTGTCTGTCCATCTAATGTTGTTCCCAAAGTTTTTGTCAACATTTCACTCCGTTCTTTATGAAATTTGCATCGAAACTCATTTTAATACCAGGGATGAAGCATATCGATGGCTTATATTCTATAGTAGCTACGAGCCATTTTCTCGAAAATGGATAGACCTATTTCGGCCATGCTGAATCCAGTGGCATTAGCCGTTTTTCTATGTTAGCTCTTGTTTTCGCGATATTCGACCACAAAGTTTGTTGGGAAATGAAAGAGGTGACTTATCTCTTTTGTTATTTTGAAGTGAAAGACTTCAGAATATACGCTTCAGTCCAAAGATCGAAATAAAGGGAACATTTGGACAATTATTTTTCTCAAAACAGTCGTCCACGCTTCTCTCAGTGTAATGAAATCTTATCATATGTTAAAAATCATACATATCGTCGACATTTTTAGTAGGCATCATTGAGAAAAATATTCCTCGCGAAGAAATACTATAAGTCCTTTCTCAACTTTTTTATGAGAAATAAGCAAATTTCGTGTTATTACATAATTTCTGTATTTTTCTGCTCAAAGCAGAATATATTTCAAATAAATTTTTTTGACTTAAATATTTGTAAATTATTTTTTCGTTAGTGTTAATGGAAATTTCAAAGGTAACCAACAAAACCTGCTAAATTGTAAAACCTGTTAATTTTTCATAAATATATTGTAAGGAGGCTCATAGTAATTTTTCGCGAGGAACATTTTTCTCAAAGACATAAACTAAAAATGTCGATGATTTGTATGACGTTTGACACATGGTAAGATTTGATTGCACTTTTTCGGGGGTAAAGTGGTGAGAAGCGTGGTTGACTATTTTGAGAGAAATAATACTCGAAGGGTTCCCTTTACTTCGTTCTTTGTACTGAAGCGCATTTTCGGAAGTCTTACACTTCAAAATCACCTCCGAGATAACTAACCTCTCTGATTTTTTTGCAAACATTGTGGTCGAATATCGCGAAAACAAGAGCTAACCTAGAAAAACGGCTTGCACCATTGGATTCAGCAAGGTCGAAATAGATATATCTATAGGGTCTCCTTTCTGTTACATTTTTAAAGTATCCCTTTCGAGCACACTGTAATTACTCTTTAAACTAAGGAAAAGGCAGTTTATTCGCTGTACTGCGAAGTTGTGTTTTTGTTCGTAGCCATTTTTGAATAGAAGCCCTCAATATTAAAATTGTTCAACATCTATTCAGATTTAGACATATTCCCCATAAACGAGTTTACCTCCAATCTGCATACAATCCTCAACAGCTCTGTATACAATCCTCAACAGAACTGTATACAATCCTCAACAGATCTGTATACAATCCTGAACAGATTTGTACACAATTCGGCGCAAAGACAAATTTTAGACTAATCCGAGATGTCGTTAAATTTCAAAATAATCGGTTTATATATTCCTTCCGATTTGATCGCATAGCGCTACAAAAACTCTCTTTTACTTACATCCAATAATTTTGAAATTCGGGTGATTGAATCCTAGAACGTTTTTTTGAAGAAGGTATATCTCCATATATAACGGGTTTTCCAATAGGGATGATATGATTTTGAAGTGACGTTTCGGCCATTTGTAATATGTCATGATCTGGCATTTTTTTTTCATTGTAATGGAGAGATATACGCAAGAACAACGTTTACAAATTATTCAGTTTTATTATCAAAATAAGCGTTCTCCAATTGCAACTTTTCGTGCGCTAAGTCCATTTTTTTTAAATCCAAAAAAACACTTTCCAGTCGACCTACGACCATGACCACATTTTAGCTCTCGTTAAGAGCTATCTTTTTGCCATTGACCGATTCCCGATCCGACGTACCGTTAAGGAGCTAGAGCAAAAATAGACTTTCCGTTCACATTTGAAAATGATGCTGTCCATTTTTTTTAAAATCCAAAAAAAAAAAACACTTTCCAATCGACCTACGACCGTGACACCCATGATCAATATTTTAGCTCTCGTTAAGAGCTATCTTTTTGCCATTGACCGATTGTGACTACGTGCCACACAGCGAATGAAAACATTTGAATTGTTGCGAGAAAAGTTTGGAGATTCGATTATTTCAAGAAATTGTGATATTGAATGCCCTCCAAGAAATTGTGATTTAACACCATTAGACTATTTCTTGTGGGGTTATTTGAAGTCATTGGTCTTTCGAAATAAACCAGACTCTCTTCAAGCTTTACAAGTCAATATTGAACGTGCCATTCATGACATACGACTCGATTTAGTGGAAAAAGTGCTCGAAAATTGGGTTCATCGATTCGTTCCTGCAGAAGAAGTCGTGGAAGCTATTTGAATGACGTTTTATTTAGAACTTAACTGTATCGATTGTACTTCGCATTAAATAAAAAACTTTTGAATTTCCTTAACAATAAGTGTGTGTTTTTTTTTCAAAGAAATCATAGCACTCTTATTGGAAAACCCTGTATTATATATATATTTATTCCTCTGGTGCCTATAACAAACATAGGGCCTCAACAAATTTGTTCCATTCGATTTTGTCTGTCGCTAATATCTTTAGCTCATTCCACGATTTGTTTGCATCAGCTATCTCAATATTTAATTGTCGCCTCCAAGTGTGGCTGGGGCGTCCTCTTCTTCGGCTATCTCGGTTATCATTAATTGAAAATGTCAACGTCGTATATTATAGTTTGCTAGCTTACTTTTCCAGCTGTACCGTCTTTAAGTCAAAAAAGTTTTGATTTTTTCGTGAACAGTTGTGAAAATTAAAATTTTGAATTTTTTAACGCCTAATACATTTTTTCCATACGTAACAATTAACAATTTTATTAAGGGAACTCAAACTGCACGTATTTTAGCGTGATTCAAAAAAAAATCTGTTGACAAAAAGTGTTGCAGATTTTTTTTTTTTGGAAAATATGTCTAAATTTGTGCTATTTTTAAAATATATGTGGATATTTCAGTGGGAATAGGGTAAAAATGGGTGAATTTTGTATTAAACTACAGTATATGTATATGCTTCCATATTCTACAAAAACATTTTGCTCATTATTAATAATGAGCAAAAAAATATTATTCATTTAATATTTTTTTTTCTAAATTCCGATTTTCTTGGAAGTTGCCTTTAGTATTTGGGACATATTATTTGAAGCTTGATAAATTCGGAATACCCTTTAAATTAAAGGAAATTGTGAGGGCTACAAATGTTGAAAATATCACAAAAGCGTAGAAACAGAAGTCTAGTAACTGTCGTTAAAACAATTATAAAAGTCCGTCCGTTTTCGATAGGAGTAAGCAATTGACTTCAAATTTAGTATGTGTTAAAATTTGTTTCTATCTCAAACTAAGATAAAAGATGCACCACGTTGGTACACTCTTTCGAGTACCTCCCCCACAAAGGGTCAAATTTTAAGGAAATATTGATGCTTTAATAACTTCTGTACTACTTTTGATTCTTGTCCATGCAAATACTTGAAATTTTGTGCAGTGTAATTCTTTTATACAGGGTGGCGCAGAAAGAGCTATACACGGGGCAAAATCACCTTTTCTGATATGTTTGAATCGAAAGAAAATATATTTGGAACACAAATTTTTAAATATTATATATTTCTGATCAAATAAATTTTATTTGAAAATCAATAAAATATATTTGGAACTCGTATATTAATATGTTACAACATATAATATTTGCAAAGCAAATTTCTCAAATAAAATATGTGTTTGAAAACAAATCAAATTATTGTTTAGGAATTTCTCCAAATATATTTTATCTAAAAAATAGTTTCGAAACTTTTGTTGAATTTTTCGAATTTAGGTTTAGCATACAACCTCCCAGTTTTCATACGAAATGCAACATTAACTTCTGTTTTAAATTAATAATTTATAATTTCTGAGTATTCCAAGCCATCATTAGTTTTGAATCCTCTAAGTAATAGATTTCGATCCAAGATTATACAATTTCAATTATTATTATTTATTATTCTTACGACAAGAATAATTTCCAAAAATTTACTTTGAATTACTGAAAAATTTGACTCAATTTTTTTTTCTGAATACTTAAATGCAACCAAATATTTGTTTCGGAAAAAATAGTCCAAAATAAACACATATTGGGATGTGAACAAAGATTTATTTCTAACAGCATCCTCCCAAATATATAATTTTTGTGTGTATCAAATATTATATGTTTGGAGTGTACCCTAAACTTATATATGTTTCAAGCCGAATATGTTTGGGACAATGTACTACAGAAGCGATTTTTTTTCAGCGTGTATGGTTTAAATGGTTTATAACTTTTTTATTTATGCTATTATTATAATAATTTTCTTAAAAAATACAGTATATTATTAGGGATTTTTTTGCAATTAGCTTTGAAAAATGATATGCTGTAAGTGATGTCAATTTTCTGCTTCGCACATACGTGCTCTTTTTTGATATTTTTCCATAACTTTTCGCAATATTTCGGAAAAATTCAATTATTTTTGTACGTTGTTCGATTCAAAATGAATTCCCCAAGTCTCCTTTATAAAATGCTGAAAAAAACAAAGAAAGAATAATTACACTGTCCAACAAATTAAGATATTTTCATTGGAACAGAATAGCGACCCTATAATTCTAAAAGGGCATGTTGAGTAGATCGCTGTATAACTTATCGTAGAATAAACTTATGGTCCAGCTGGTCTGAGTTTTTTTACAGTTGGTCAAAGTTTTAATTTTTTGGTCGAAGGTAGCATTATACTAAATGAAAAAAATGATGTAAGTTAATGTTTGAGAGATTTCTCATTGTCAGAGTTACACAGTGGAATTTTATGAGGATCATTTTTGTGGAAGCTCTTAACCCTCTAGCTCCCCTCTTAATGGGTCAATTTGTCCCTTTTTTCGAAAAAATTAAAAAAAGTCCTTTCAAAAAGGACATTTAAGGATTAAAATATTCTACGAAAATGTTTGCCGGAAAATTTCAGTAGGGGTCGCCAAGTACACCAAAGTAGTAATTATTGCTTTTTAGGCTAAATTAGCAAAATTACATGCCAACTTATACAAAAAAAATTCTATAATGTAAATTTAAAGCCGCGATATCTGTGGAATTATTGGAGCAGAAGAGCGACCCTATAATTCTGAAATGGCGTTTTGAGTAGATCATTTTCTTAGAATAAACATATGGTCCAGCTGGTCTGAGTTTTTTTACACTGTGTCAAAGTTTTCATTTTTTGGTTGAAGGGAGTATTATATTAAATAAAAAAAAGCTGTAAGTTAATGTCTGAGATATTTCTTGTCATAGTTACATAGTGGAATTTAATGAGGATCATTTTTGTGGAAGCTCTTAATCCTCTAGCTCCCCTTTTAATGGGTCAATTTGGCCCTAGCTTTCAACATTTCTAACAAACAATTTTTTACTGCACGCAAAGAAAAAATTCGTTTCTGAGAAACGAAATATTAGACGACTACAATTCTCGTTTACGACGACTGAAATTCTTTTGGTCAGAATAAAAAATTGCTTACGCGAAATAAATTTCTGTCACAACAAACGAAATTTCAGTTCCGGCAAACGAGAATTGTAGTTGTCTAATATTTCGTTTCGCAGAAACGAATTTTTTCTTTGCGTGTGACCAAACAGCCCAGGCTAAACAACATACATACTTAATTAGATTTTTTTTCTAGTTCTTAAGGTTTTTTCGAGCAAACAAAAAAGATTTTTTTTTGAAAAATAAATTTAAATTTGTTCTAATTCATTTAACAACATTTACTAAACTTCGGTTTCCAAGTGAAACCGTCATTAATAATCTTTGTAGTCCTTATAATTTTCTTTAATTTAAAGTGTATGCCGGCTTTATTGAGTATATACTTCGAAAAATATGTTATAAATGCTAAATGTACCTTCCAAGAAAACGGGAATTTTAAATAAAAATTTGAAAAAAATGACCATAATTTTTTTTAAATATTTTTTTCGTGTTTAGGACACCAATTGCACCAAAGAATCTTACGCACAGCCTTTCGACAAAAATTTTGTGGCATAGTGCAATTTGAAATTCTTTTGGTCAGAACAAAAAATTGCTTACGCGAAATAAATTTCTGTCACAACAAACGAAATTTCAGTTCCGGCAAACGAGAATTGTAGTTGTCTAATATTTCGTTTCGCAGAAACGAATTTTTTCTTTGCGTGTGACCAAACAGACCAGGCTAAACAACATACATACTTAATTAGATTTTTTTCTAGTTCTTAAGGTTTTTTCGAGCAAACAAAAAAGATTTTTTTTTTGAAAAATAAATTCAAATTTGTTCTAATTCATTTAATAACATTTACTTAATGACGGTTTCCAAGTGAAACCGTCATTAATAATCTTTGTAGTCCTTATAATTTTCTTAAATTTAAAGTGTATGCCGGCTTTATTGAGTATATACTTCGAAAAATATGGTACAAATGCTAAAGGTACCTTCCAAAAAAACGAGAATTTTAAATAAAAATTTAAAAAAAAATTACCGTAAATTTTTTTTAATATTTTTTCGTGTTTAGCACAGACTTTAGACAAACATTTTGGGGCATAGTGTAATATCAATTTCATGTTTCAACGCTTCAATTGTCTCTGGATGCTTTGCGTAACATTTATCCTTAATGGCTACCCACAGAAAATAATGCAAAGGGCTCAAATCACAAGTCAAAGTAAACGGGAGTGTAAATTTAAAATTTTAATTGACCCACCCTTTATATACTTTTAATATAAATAACTTATTAACATTTTCTTTCTTTTTTCTCTTTTCAGGTAAGTGACCAAAATTTGCAATTGTTTAATAGATTAGAAATTCGTAAGTAGATTTGTTATAAGCCTGTAACAGGTACAAAAAATATTTCATTAACCATGTACTCGTATTGTTAAAGGTGTGATTTTGTTACTCTCGCAATTAGAAATACTGTCCTAAATTTAAAGACTTCAGCCAAAGGCGTCGCTATCCTTAACAAACATAAAATAAAAACATACGTTGTAGGGAATTATGTTCGAATTAATCTGTTGAATAGTGTAGGTTTACCAGGAGGAGGTGCTTGACGAATACGCTCATTTTGCGCTTAACAGTAAGTAATCCACAGATGTGACATTGTGATAAAGACAGAAGTATCAATATTGGCAGAATTACAGAAGATTTGGATGAGTAGTACAGAAGTTATTAGTAAATCAATATTTTAGAAAATTGTAATCCTTTGTGGGAAAGGTAGTGTGGGTGTGGACCATTAAGACCCATCTTCGAATATAGTTTGGGACAGAAAAAAATATGATCACATAACAAATTTGAAGTCAATCCGTTACTCCTTTCCAGATTTATCGTACGCACCGCCAAGATAGACTGACGGAGGGACATTGCTCAAATGACTTAAAATTTCCGCCAAACATACATAGGATCTTAGATCACTCAGTACAGTACAGCATTTTGAGAATTGGACGTGAAAGTAGCCCCCAAAATACGAACTTCTGCATCATTCGTTTAGTCAATTTGACTCAATTAATAATTTAATGGCCATACGAATTTCTTTGCTCTAGGTGGATTTATATCACTTTTTCTATATTTTTTTCTCGGTATACCGTACGGAATATCTCTTTTGTGTCTGAAGCAAAGTTGAAGATGAAAAATGATTTTTCTATAATTTTTCTCGGTATATCTATTTTGTGTCTGAAGCAATAGGAGAAAAAAAATCGGAACATACCTGACCAAAAAAAGTGAATTCAGTGCCTTAAAAATCGCAAAAATCTTGTATTCTGTTTTATGCGTATATGTACAGGGTTTTCCAACAAGAGGTGTTATTTTGAATCACCCGGTATTTCGGTAGCAGTCACTTTTGAAGCTTTTATTCTTTGACATTTGACAAGTAGAAACTAAGCCATTACTAAAAATGGAACGATACACGATTCAACAACGCATTAAAATTATTAAAATTCGAAAAATCATCTTGACTGATGAGCCCCTTTCCCACCTCGGTGGCTACATCAACAAGCAAAATTGTCGCATTTGGGGCTCGGAAAACCCAATAGTTACTGTTGAGAAGCCTCTCCATCCTCAACGTGTGACTGTTTGGTGTTGGACCTTACTTTTTTGAAAATGAGGTTGGATCAACAGTTACGGTGAATGAATTGCACTATTGAGAGATGATTAATGATTTTTTATGGTCGGAGTTGGATGGTATTGATCTGGACAACGTTTACTTTCAACAAGACGGCGCTACGTGCCACACAAGCAATGAAACCATTGCTCTGTTATGGGAACAGTTTCCGGACTGTGTTATCTCTCGAAGAGGTGATCACAATTGGCCACCGAGATCTTGTGGGAGATCTATGGGGCAACTTGAAAGATAAGGTCTACGCCAACAGCCCAGCGTCGATTCAAGACATCAAAGATAGAATTCGTGAGGCCATTGAGGACACAGGGCAGCCACTTTGCGATTTGGTTATGGAAAATTTCATAAAAAGGATATGGTCCTGTAAGCGTGGTTGTGATGGCCATTTGGCTGATGTTGTTTTTCATTATTAACGGCATACCTTCCTCTTTATTTTGAAATAATCATCCGATCATTTATCTCAAAAAATTACATTTTTCTTTGAATACCAAAATAACACCTTTTGTTGGAAAACCCTTTATTACAATTACGTATACGTATTTTTCAATATTTTATTGACATCCATTTTATGACTTTGTAGTTTTGCGATTTTTAAGGCACTGGATACACATCTTTCTCGTAGGTATGTTCCGATTTTTTTTTGCTTCAGACACAAAAGAGATATTTCGTACGGTATACCGAGAAAAATTATAGAAAAATCCTTTTTCATAATATGTATCATAAAGATTCTGCATAATTATTCTAGGGTTTAAGAAAATCATTTGATTAAATGACTACGATTGTTTCAGTGCACACAAAATCGAAGGTAATTAAATGACTGAATACTTCGTAAAAAAACTGGTTGATTGTTGTTCAAACATACATTCACCATTTTCAGCTGAGCATTGATTTTTTCCGCCAAAATATTTTGATTTATAACATAATTTTACAAACAAATTGCTTGAGATAATATCAATTTACCAACTACCAAACGAAAGCTTTATCTCTGCATCTTATCTTTTCACATCGCTGTGTTAACTTCGAGCGATGAGGTTGCCGCTGCTGCTGCTGCTGCTACTACTACTCCTGCAGCAGATTGTGGCAGGTAATGTTGGGTAATATTTATTTATCGCACCTTGTTATTGAACTTGTTCGTTCCACTTGCTAAACAAAGTAATCCCATCAAGTCAATCTCCTTATTTTGTTTATTTTTTTGGTTAACGCATAATTTATTCAGTCAGGTTTATTTTTGCGATTTTTTTCTTAAGACGTGCTACGCGTCTGTGTCTTGTAGGCACAACTTCCTGCTTCAGTTTGTTTTTTGAGAGGCCTCATGTCTTTTTAATAAAAATTTATCGTTGAGTAATCTGACGTTAATATGACAAACACAGGAAAAATCTCACATAATTCAGGTCTTCTGAGATGTTTTTTAATTACTTCATTTTATTTGAAAATTTGCTGGGAATTAAAGTTTTCATTGCGAAAACTTGTAATAAAAATGTTGTGGAAATAAGACATATAGTCACTTAAAATTGGGTCTTAGTTTGATAATAGTTAATTAAATTTTAACAAAACATTGTTGTGTGACATAAAATTATCACTTATGGCATTATAAATATTTTGGGATTATTGAGAAATTTCGTTAAAGATATAGTCATCTCCATCAGATACACGTAGACTGTGAAGAGAGCCGCCTATTACATCTCAGTTATTTAAAATGATTATTCAAGTTCAGAACCGTTAACCCACCGTCATTAATATTAAGAAATTGTCCTTAGAACCCCATATGCCAACCTACAAATATCCCATATGTGGTATACATTTAAATGTAAGCTATTAAAATCAGAACTATTAACCCAACCACCATTAATATTAAGAAATTGTCCTTAAAAACCCCTACGAAAATGTTTTAATTTTATTTTTCCCATTTCAAATCTACAACGATTTATTCCAAATGCTTTGACCTCAATGAACACCGACAACATATTAAATATTTCATTAAATTTAGCAAAACCCCTCCTCTACAACAACCGCTCCCCTCAGAATTGATTTTCGAAAAGAACACAAAACGACAACTGAAGTGCGCTTTCGACAGTCAAAAGAAAATTGATTTATCTTCTCCTCCGCCATTGCTACCTCTGTCACACACCACCCTGCAAATTAAACCCAAACGTTCTATAGACAGACCGACAGAGAATAAATATTTTCTTTGTAACATTTCAATTGATTGGCATTCCGAAAATGCACAACGTTCAAATACATACAAATAGAAATGCTATCATATCAAATTTTCCAAGATTTCCACTTTGAAGCATCGTCGTCCTATGTTCGTTTCAAAAGAAGTCCTCCCATAGAGCGACCGGCCGACCAACCAACATCGTCGTGTTTGGCATATTGATAATGTCGGGGAAAATATTCAGGAACATGCCACACATCGCTACGCCACAAAGATCGCCGATAAAGATAAACACACTTGTCCCCGTCACACAGAATAAGGGAACGAAAGGACGCAAGAGCGATAAACAGGAATCAGAACTAAAGCCACCCGCAACAGAATCAACAATGTCGACAGAAAAGGAAACACTTTAACATGAAAAGAGATTTGAATTACAAAATCAATACATAAACGTTCTTAAGAAAATATCTGCAGGATTTCCCTTACTTTGTTCTCTGGACTAAACTTAAGATGAGCGCTCTTAGGGAGGGGGAGAGTATGATAAGTGTAGGAAATTTTTGAACAGGAAATACTTTATTATCAATAAGATAACCTATACATTAGCTAAGAAAAGGAAAATAATTAAATATAATAATATTAAATGTAGAAAGATAAAAATAAAAACAATATAAAAATCTACAAATCTTAAAATGTAAAAGTATAATAATATAAAAAATACAAAAAGTATATAATATGAAAATTAAAAAATACAAAAAGAGAAATATTAAAGAATAGAAAGATAAAAAAAAACTATGAAAATATGGAATTATAACAATAATGAAAAAATTAAAAATATTCAATATTAAAAATCTAAATATATAAAAACCAATAGAAAAATAATAAAATTCAAAAATATCAAAATATAACAATATGAAAATACAAAAGTATTTAAAAAACATATAAGAAAGTTCAGTCGGGAAAACCGACTTAGGAATCCCCTCAACGCCAGTCCCAACAAAAATTAGTATTTTTTTGTTTTCATTAAATTATTATCACTTTAAATTCATTTAATAACGTTAATATATACACTGGTATTAAAGTTATAAGCCGTTAACTGTTGCTTAAAAATAGTACATTTGTGTGGGAGGTACCAAAAAGGGAGAGCCAATGACGCCCACTTATCACTGGACTGTAGGTACTATAAAAACAGTACACTGTACAAAATTGCAAGTTTTTGTATGCTCTGGTATTAAAGTTATTAGCAGTTAACTTGTTATACGAAATGGTCCCTTTTGTGTGGGAGGTACCAAAACGGTCACGGCCACTTAGCCCAGTTGTCTCAGGCTGATAGCGACAGATTAACCATTACTATGTGTGGAATTACAGAAGATTCTGATAAGTAGTACATATAGAAGATATTAGAGAATGAATAGTTTACTAAATTTTAACGCTTTGTGAGGGAGGTACAAGAAGGAGTGGACCAATAAGGCCCATCTTCGAACTTAGCCTGAGATAGAAAAAAATATTATCACATACCAAAATTGAAGTCAATCCGTTACTCCTTTCGAGAGTTACTGTGCGCTCCAGACAGACAGAGAGACGGACAGACAGACAGACGGGCGGACATTGCTCAAATGACTAAAAATGTCTTAAAACGGATATCCGCCGAACATACTTGAGGTCTTAGGTCACTCCTTCGATGTGTTACACTTTTGACTCGTAGCAAATGATGTATACCCTTCTCTCTAAAATATTCAAATATAAACATTTGAAAATAAAAGAAATGTCAATAAATAAAAATATATGTAAAAAGTATAAAAATGTAAAGAAAAAATAACTAGAAGCATACAAAAATATTAAAAAAAATACACAACATTGAAAATCTCAATATATAAATAAAAATGGAAACATATTTAAATACTAAAATAATAATGATAAAATAATAAAAATAAATAAAAAAACATAATAAAAATATAAAAAATTAAAAACAATATAAAAGGATTAAAATGTAAAAATATAAAAATGTAAAAATGTACAAATATAAAAATTATAGAAATATAAAAAAATAAAAAATATAAAAACATAAATTAAAAATATGAAAAAACAAAAATAAAACAATATAAATATTTTGAAAATATAAACAAAAAAATATAAAAATAACAAATAAAAAGTATAAAAACATAAATATTTAAAAATATAAAAATTTATTTATTTATACGAATTGCAATACAAATTAAATTTATATTCTAATATTTCGGTCCAGGGATAGACAAAGAGCATGTGACAAGTTTTAGCAGCGACAGACCAGAGCCTCTGGTTGGAATTGAACGACCCCCAAACTCATAGGGGAACACGCTACCAACTCACCTACCGGGGCGCTCAAAGTATAAAAATATAAAATATAACAATATAAAATATAAAAATATAAAAATATAAAAATATAAAAATATAAAAATATAAAAATATAAAAATATAAAAATATAAAAATATAAAAATATAAAAATATAAAAATATAAAAATATAAAAATATAAAAATATAAAAATATAAAAATATAAAAATATAAAAATATAAAAATATAAAAATATAAAAATATAAAAAAATAAAAATATAAAAATATAAAAATATACAAATATTTGAAGCCGGGAGAATATCCTAGTTAGAATCACAATGATTTGCAGACCGAATAAAAGCAAGCAATCAACATAATAATATAATATATAAACATATAAAAATATAATATATAAATAAACATATAAAAATATAAAAATGTAAAAATAAAAATATGAAAATACAAAAATAAAACAATATAAAAATTTTAAAATATAAACATATAAAAATATGAAAATAAAAAATATAAAAATAACAAATATAAAAGTATAAAAATATAAAAAATTATTTATTTATATGAATTGGAATACAATGTAAATTTATATTCTAATATTTCGGTCCAGGGTATAGACAAAGAGCATGTGGCAAGTTTTTGCAGCGACAGACCAGAGCCTCTGGTTGGAATTGAACCCACGGCCCCCAAAATCATAGGGGAACACCCTACCAACTCACCTACTGGGGCGCCCAAAATATAAAAATATAAAATATAACAATATAAAATATAAAAATATAAAATATAAAATATAAAAGTATAAAAATATAAAATTATAAAAATATAAAATTATAAAAATTTAAAAATATAAAAATATAAAAATATAAGAATATAAAAATATAAATATATAAAAATATAAAAAAATAAAAATATAAATATTAAAAATATAAAAACATAAGAAAAAAATACATCAATATATAAATGTTAACATACATAAATATATAAAAATGTAACAATATAAAAATGTAAAAATATAACAAAAACAAAAACATAATAATATAAAATGATATAAAAATATATCAAATATAAAAATTTAAAAATATATAATTTTACTTGCTCAATCAAGGGGTTACATTTGGTCAACTATTGAATATCTTATAACTACTTTTCTACTTAACCGAACCTTTTGCAATTTCAATTAAATATTTCTTCATTCCTATCAACTTATGTGAAATGGGTGTAATTATCACACCTCTTTTTAGTACCTCCTACACAAAAGGACTATTTTGTATCACATGTAAACACTTGAAATTTTTTTATAGTGAAATGTTTTTAGTACCTACACGATAGTGACAAATGGAAGTGATTGTCTCACCCCTCGCGATACCAGTTACACAAATTTTCCTAATAGTACCATATTTTCTTACCAATAATTCCAGTGCACATAAACACTTTTTATGTTATTTAAAATAACATTTTAATTTAATTTTTTTAAATTTAAAACAATCAAATTTTTTTTCAAATGCCTACAGCTAAGCCAAAAAATATGCATGTTTTCGAGTACCTCCTGGAACCTACACCCAAATTGGTAAATTCATGTGAATTTTATTTCCACATAACTTCTGCAGCAACTGTCTTGATTGTTTTGAAATTATGTATTTTAAATTACATTTCCAAAGAATTTAGTCTGGCTTTAAGTTTCCATCGTTCTGGCATCTCCAACATATTGTACCAAATTCCATATTAAATTTCAAACAAGGTCAGGGCATTATTCAGTCGGTTTATACAATTGAAGACACGAGTAACTGGATTCAATTACTAAATTTGAGTAGGTATAAAATCTAGTTAAATCATTCTAATGAAAAAAGTTATGGAGTTCATAAAAAAATGCACTGATCTAAAAATTCGATTAAAAAATTTACTTAAATTAACAATTAGAAATGTTCCTGTCTTTTCAATTCCATTCTCTTTCCTGTGTAACCAGACTTCTCATACCAAATCCTCGTTTTATTATGACCTGACAGGAGACACCAGAAAAGGTCGTCGTTGTCGTTATAAATAATAACAAAAACATATTTGAAATTCCAGGCGAGGCATACAACAGATCCTTTTTTTTGAAAAAATAAACACATTGAAGACATTCATTCTTCAATGAATGCAAGCGTATGTTCAAAGGCACTTCGAAGATCAGCATTCGTCGACTCTTTGTGAAACAGAGGAAGTGACACTTGATCAAAAGAGGCCTCTCCACCCCTCCCTTCCACTTACAACTCGCACTGTTGAACAAGGACCTCAAGAGGAGTGTACATGAGTGTGCTAAGTTCCATATCATTACACATTTAGTATGTGCTAAGAATGTTTATTTAGTCGCAATCGAGGAAACAGGCAGACTGGCGAACAGGAGGGCAGCTGCGCATGCGCACAGCATCATTTGCGAGGGACGTGTTTGCCCTAAGACATATGTCAAAGAAGAAATATGTTATTTTTACTCTAAAACATTCCAAACTATTAGTCATGGCTCATAATTCATTTGTAACGTTAACTTTAGTTTTGGTTTTGAAAATTTTCTTTAATTTCAATCTGTATTTTAAATATTTTACCATCCAGCATTCATAAATCCTTTCATAGCCAATCGTCGTCGGTCGTTCTTAGACCGAAGTGGTGTTTATGGTTTTGTCTTCCAAAAAGGGGTTTTTATTTATTTTAAGGTAATAAATATTTTAATGGATTTTCTTTTAAATAGGAGACTTTTGTATAGTGGATTGGGGTCATTAATATTTCATTGCTCGGCAATGTGATTTTTCTTTATATTTTTCGGAATTCAGAAGGACATAAATATTTCACTGTAAACTCGTTACGGAGAAGCTGAACAAAATTTATTAGAATTTTTATGAATGCACGCAATTTTTATCAAATTCTTAACAACATTTTGTGACATATTTATATGTAAGATTGTCAGTAGATTAATGGACTTATATTCTTGAAATTTAGATTTTATTTTCAAATTGTGTGAGGCATCTGATTTTATGGAAATTATTTTATTAATTTTATGGAAATTTTAGGTGAATGATATTGTGTTAAAATTTTTATTATTATTATATGCAACATAAATTAAGAAATCAAGCTAAGATTCTAGTAATTAAATAATAAAAATTTTTGGTATTTTTTATATATATTTTAAATTCATTCTTTCTGTCGCAAAAGAATAAGAATATACAAATTCCTCCTGCCTAATATATCAACTAATATATGTTTTATAAATAAAATCGTTTACATTTTACTCTTTATTCTTTTTTTTAATTTGTGTCCCTTTTCCCATTTTGTTTGTTAGCATTCTCGTTTTTATTCATCTAAATAATTTCAATTCCCTTTTGTGTTTTTGTTTTATAAAAATATTTGCATTCTGTTTTTTCCCCGACTGCAACCTTTGACAAACACTGAACTCAATCTAAGTTTTGAATACAAATGCCTCGTACTCTCAACGAAGGTCATTTCATTTGTTATTTTTCTCGTCCATAAATTCAATTCAATTAACATTAATTGATACAAATGGCCGACCACCATTGCCATCATTTCCACCACCGCCATCGTCATCATCATCATCTCCAACACCACCAACGGTCATAATTGCACGTGAGGAGGAGATGGAAGAAGAATATCAATGGAATGTAATTGATGTACATTTCTACTTGGCATCATTGGCTATGACACTGAGAGATAAAAATATTTGGAAGTTAACTAAGTAAAATAGTAGAATTTTACTATAGTAAAATTGTGGAAAATAGTAGATTTTTACTATAGTAAAATTGTGGAATTTTACTATTTTTTTATTTAGAAAAATTGGGGATCTTTACTATAGTAAAATTGGGGAATTTTGCTGTTGTAAAATTGGGGAATTTTACTATAGTAAAATTGGGGAATTTTGCTGTTGTAAATTTGGGGAATTTTACTATAGTAAAATTGGGGAATTTTGCTGTTGTAAATTTGGGGAATTTTACTATAGTAAAATTGGGGAATTTTGATATAGTAAAATTGGGGAATTTTGATATAGTAAAATTGGGGAATTTTACTATAGTAAAATTGGGGAATTTTACTATAGTAAAATTGGGGAATTTTACTATAGTAAAATTGGGGAATTTTACTATAGTAAAATTGGGGAATTTTACTATAGTAAAATTGGGGAATTTTACTATAGTAAAATTGGGGAATTTTACTATAGTAAAATTGGGGAATTTTTAAAAAATTTTAAAAAATTTTCAAATAAAAAATATAGTAAAATTGTGGAATTTTACTATAGTAAAATTCTCATATTTCACTATTAGTAAAATTAGCATATTTTACTATTAGTAAAATTAGCATATTTTACTATTAGTAAAATTTGCATATTTTACTATTAGTAATTTGCATATTTTACTATTAGTAAAATTTGCATATTTTACTATAGTAAAATTCGCATATTTTACTATTAGTAAAATCCGCATATTTTACTATTAGTAAAAATCGCATATTTTACTATTAGTAAAATTCGCATATTTTACTATTAGTAAAATTCGCATATTTTACTATTAGTAAAATTCGCATATTTTACTATTAGTAAAATTCATATTTCACTATTAGTAAAATTAGCACTATTTTACTATTTTACTATAGTAAAATTTCACTATTTTACTATAGTAAAATTTCACTATTTTACTATAGTAAAATTTCACTATTTTACTATAGTAAAATTTCACTATTTTACTATAGTAAAATTTCACTATTTTACTATAGTAAAATTTCACTATTTTACTATACATAGTAAAATTTCACTATTTTACTATACATAGTAAAATTTCACTATTTTACTATACATAGTAAAATTTCACTATTTTACTATACATAATAAAATTTCACTATTTTACTATACATAGTAAAATTTCACTATACATAGTAAAATTTCACTATTTTACTATACATAGTAAAATTTCACTATTTTACTATACATAGTAAAATTTCACTATTTTACTATACATAGTAAAATTTGACTATTTTACTATACATAGTAAAATTTCACTATTTTACTATACATAGTAAAATTTCACTATTTTACTATACATAGTAAAATTTCACTATTTTACTATACATAGTAAAATTTCACTATTTTACTATACATAGTAAAATTTGACTATTTTACTATACATAGTAAAATTTCACTATTTTACTATACATAGTAAAATTTGACTATTTTACTATACATAGTAAAATTTCACTATTTGACTATACATAGTAAAATTTCACTATTTTACTATACATAGTAAAATTTCACTATTTTACTATACATAGTAAAATTTCACTATTTTACTATAGTAAAAATTCACTATTTTACTATAGTAAAAATTCACTATTTTACTATAGTAAAAATTCACTATTTTACTATAGTAAAATATGAGAATTTTACTATAGTAAAATATGAGAATTTTCTATAGTAAAATATGAGAATTTTACTATAGTAAAATATGAGAATTTTACTATACATAGTAAAATATGAGAATTTTACTATACATAGTAAAATATGCGAATTTTACTACAGTAAAATAGCAGAATTTTACTGTAGTAAAATTCTGCTATTCTACTATAGTAAAATTCTGCTATTTTACTATAGTATAATTCTACTATTTACTATAGCAAAATTCTGCTATTTTACAGTAGTAAAATAGTAGAATTTAGTATAGTAGAATAGCAGAATTTAGTATAGTAAAATAGCAGAATTTTACTATAGTACAATAGCAGAATTTTACTATAGTAAAATAGCAGAATTTTACTATAGTAAAATAGCAGAATTTTACTATAGTAAAATAGCAGAATTTTACTATAGTAAAATAGCAGAATTTTACTATAGTAAAATAGCAGAATTTTACTATAGTAAAATAGCAGAATTTTACTATAGTAAAATAAAATAGTACTATAGTAAAATAGCAGAATTTTACTATAGTAAAATAGCAGAATTTTACTATAGTAAAATAGCAGAATTTTACTATAGTCAAATAGCAGAATTTTACTATAGTAAAATAGCAGAATTTTACTATAGTAAAATAGCTGAATTTTACTATTGTAAAATAGCAGAATTTTACTATAGTAAAATAAAATAGTACTATAGTAAAATAGCAGAATTTTACTATAGTAAAATAGCAGAATTTTACTATAGTAAAATAAAATAGTACTATAGTAAAATAGCAGAATTTTACTATAGTCAAATAGCAGAATTTTACTATAGTAAAATAGCAGAATTTTACTATAGTCAAATAGCAGAATTTTACTATAGTCAAATAGCAGAATTTTACTATAGTAAAATAGCAGAATTTTACTATAGTAAAATAGCAGAATTTTACTATAGTAAAATAGCTGAATTTTACTATAGTAAAATAGCTGAATTTTACTATAGTAAAATAGCAGAATTTTACTATAGTAAAATAAAATAGTACTATAGTAAAATAGCAGAATTTTACTATAGTCAAATAGCAGAATTTTACTATAGTCAAATAGCAGAATTTTACTATAGTCAAATAGCAGAATTTTACTATAGTCAAATAGCAGAATTTTACTATAGTAAAATAGCAGAATTTTACTATAGTAAAATAAAATAGTACTATAGTAAAATAGCAGAATTTTACTATAGTAAAATAGCAGAATTTTACTATAGTAAAATAGCAGAATTTTACTATAGTAAAATAGCAGAATTTTACTATAGTAAAGAATTTTACTATAGTAAATTTTAGTAGAATTTTACTATACTATAGTAAAATAGCAGAATTTTACTATAGTGAAATAGAAGAATTTTACTATAGTATACTATAATAGCAGAATTTTACTATAGTAAAATAGCAGAATTTTACTATAGTAAAATAAAATTATTCTATAGTAAAATAGCAGAATTTTACTATAGTCAAATAGCAGAATTTTACTATAGTCAAATAGCAGAATTTTACTATAGTCAAATAGCAGAATTTTACTATAGTAAAATAGCAGAATTTTACTATAGTAAAATAGCAGAATTTTACTATAGTAAAATAGCAGAATTTTACTATAGTAAAATAGCTGAATTTTACTATAGTAAAATAGCTGAATTTTACTATAGTAAAATAGCTGAATTTTACTATAGTAAAATAGCAGAATTTTACTATAGTAAAATAGCAGAATTTTACTATAGTAAAATAAAATAGTACTATAGTAAAATAGCAGAATTTTACTATAGTAAAATAGCAGAATTTTACTATAGTAAAATAGCTGAATTTTACTATAGTCAAATAGCAGAATTTTACTATAGTCAAATAGCAGAATTTTACTATAGTAAAATAGCAGAATTTTACTATAGTAAAATAGCAGAATTTTACTATAGTAAAATAGCTGAATTTTACTATAGTAAAATAGCTGAATTTTACTACAGTAAAATAGCAGAATTTTACTATAGTAAAATAAAATAGTACTATAGTAAAATAGCAGAATTTTACTATAGTAAAATAAAATAGTACTATAGTAAAATAGCAGAATTTTACTATAGTCAAATAGCAGAATTTTACTATAGTAAAATAGCAGAATTTTACTATAGTAAAATAGCAGAATTTTACTATAGTAAAATAGCAGAATTTTACTATAGTAAAATAGCAGAATTTTACTATAGTAAAATAAAATAGTACTATAGTAAAATAGCAGAATTTTACTATAGTAAAATAGCAGAATTTTACTATAGTAAAATAGCAGAATTTTACTATAGTAAAATAGCAGAATTTTACTATAGTAAAGAATTTTACTATAGTAAATTTTAGTAGAATTTTACTATACTATAGTAAAATAGCAGAATTTTACTATAGTGAAATAGAAGAATTTTACTATAGTATACTATAATAGCAGAATTTTACTATAGTAAAATAGCAGAATTTTACTATAGTAAAATAAAATTATTCTATAGTAAAATAGCAGAATTTTACTATAGTCAAATAGCAGAATTTTACTATAGTCAAATAGCAGAATTTTACTATAGTAAAATAGCAGAATTTTACTATAGTAAAATAGCAGAATTTTACTATAGTAAAATAGCTGAATTTTACTATAGTAAAATAGCAGAATTTTACTATAGTAAAATAAAATAGTACTATAGTAAAATAGCAGAATTTTACTATAGTAAAATAAAATAGTACTATAGTAAAATAGCAGAATTTTACTATAGTCAAATAGCAGAATTTTACTATAGTAAAATAGCAGAATTTTACTATAGTAAAATAGCAGAATTTTACTATAGTAAAATAGCAGAATTTTACTATAGTAAAATAGCAGAATTTTACTATAGTAAAATAGCAGAATTTTACTATAGTAAAATAGCAGAATTTTACTATAGTAAAATAGCAGAATTTTACTATAGTAAAATAGCAGAATTTTACTATAGTAAAAAAGCAGAATTTTACTATAGTAAAGAATTTTACTATAGTAAATTTTAGTAGAATTTTACTATACTATAGTAAAATAGCAGAATTTTACTATAGTGAAATAGAAGAATTTTACTATAGTATACTATAATAGCAGAATTTTACTATAGTAAAATAGCAGAATTTTACTAAGTAGTAAAATAGCAGAATTTTACTAAATAGTAAATTCGTAGAATTTTACTTCGAAGAATTGTACTAAATAGAAAAATTTTTCGATTATACAATACTTTTAGGTTTAGATTCAGAATCCATAATTAAATTTTTAAGGTGTAGCATGGCTTTTGTTTCATATGGGAACCATCAATGAATTGAAATTAGTTACTGGAAAAGCTTAACACACGTAATACCCCATCTCCAGGCACCTAGCAACAACAGCATCTTTGGGTCCACAATACAAATGCGGGGAATTACATACATACATTCATCATCAGCTTCTTCAACTGAGCCATGGATGGGTTTGTGTGTAATTTTATGTTTCAAGATTGAATATTGAATAGTACTTAGAGAGAGCTAAATAAATGCCTCTATGAAAATAATTGGACGACATGACATATTTATTCCCTTTCGTTGGTTTTATTTTTTCAATTGAATGGTAAAATATGAATGGACTGCCTGAGCAACAGACTGACTTAATGCCACACAACACATTTGACATACAGACGGGCTGACTGAAAATGAAAACGAGAATGTTGTTTAATTCTGTTCCTTTCTTTCCTTCATTTCTTTTCATTTCATTTAAAAATTATGAAATTCAGCGTAAACTCCAATGAATTCATTCATTAAAATTCATCTAATGTCTGCGGGAGAAATTTAGGAGACTGAGAATTGTTTTGGGGAAAACTTTCTAAAGTATGTTTTAATTACATTTTTATAGCCACACAGTACTAAAATTAAGAATTCTTGAAACGGCTGCATAAGTACTAAGAATAACTACTAAATTATGCGTAAATATGTATCTTGTTCGAATACTTTTGGGGGGGGGAGATCAATGGTGTGTTGCCGATTTAATGGTAATACAATTTTGAATTTATTTATTTCCTTAAACATTTTTTATTGTAGTTAGACAAATTACAACAAGTGGAGAGAGATGTTAAATTTTTATTGTTAACAAGAATTTTTTAATGTTTTTTGAAGAAATCTCATCGCTTTAAGTAATTGCTCTTTACTCCATTTAAAATTTTGTTTATTCAATTCACAATTTGTAGAGTTTCATCTTTCATTCTATGAATATATTTAAATCATGTTTGTTAAATTGATTTTGAATTATTATTACTATTATTATTACCTTTGTTTTTGTCTTTGGCTTATAAGTATGCAATACATCTTGTACTAGTAGCTTCCCGAATGTATGCTAAAATTTATCGTAATAAATGTAGCAACGGTACATCCCGCAGCCTGAAGATATGCAATATTTCTAACACCTTTAGCTTCCTCAATATATAATATATTGTAAACAGTTTTCTTAATTTAAATAAATGATTTTAAAATTATTTCCCATTTATATAAATATATTGCATTGAAGGCAATCCTTTTGTTATTTGTCAGTACAAGTGAAAATTTTTTGTGATTAAACCATTAATGCCACTACACTTCAATCGATTGGCTTTGTCCTCCAAACCCAAATTCCACTTCCACCCCAAATACGACATACATATCATAATACAATTTTTTAACAACGATTATAGTACACGCCATAGCCAAGCCTCTATGGCCTTCTTTCTTCCGTTAAAAGTTTTTATTTTTGCATTTTTCCGCTTTAATTTCTTTCCTTACTACAAAAATCGATAAATAAATTTGGCTTATTGCCCAAACCACCAGCATTACTACTAAACTCCAATTTCGTTTTATTTACTCAAAACTATAAAAATAAATTTCCGTTTTTTAAAGCCTTTTTGCCAAGGCAGTAAACGCGAAATTAAAATGCATAACATTTTAATATCCTTGCCAAACAAAAGTGTTATATATATACTAAAGGGTTTATCTACACATGCCTCAGAATATATGTATAGAATAAAGGGTATATCCTAAAGGGAGCACTGCTTAAATGCAGACAATATTAGCATTTCTATTAAAAAGCAAGCATACCTTAAGGCGGTCGGTAGTAACAAAATGGCGTAGGATATGTGAATTCCGTTTTGCAAAATTAGAATTTTATTATTTCGGCTACTCAACTGAGGGACCGTAAAGTTTTTTTGTTAATAGAATACAATGCAATATTGTTTTTGTTTCTTTTAGGCTAAATATGCTTCTAGGCGTCTGTTTATTTAGGAAAACTATTGCATACAAAAAGGGGGTATTTTGGTAGTTTTCCTTTGCCTGCAATACTTATTTTTGAAAAGCCTATTTGCAAGTGATTAATTAAAATTTTTATTCCATTTAAAGGCTTAATTTATTTTGTTTAAAAAATTACTTTAATAAACATATTTTTTAAATCTAGTTAACAGAAACAATATTTGCTTACCTAAAATAAAATGTTTTACAGAATTAAGTCATTTGTGAAAAAGTACTTGGACCAATACAGGAATAGTTTGAATAGGTGTGTTTTATTAGACAAACTAGAATTATCGCTTATTTTTCGGATATTATCATTAACACAGCATTGCTCGGTGTTGTCTACATTTAGGCGCAAAATATTTAATCGGTGGTACTTCTTTTTAATTTATTTAGCAAATTCCTGCAAATTAAAGTTATTTGAATTCCTGCAATTAAAGGTAATGACATTAACTTAAATAAATTCTCATTTAAGACAGAAAAAGTGATATGTCTCCTTAATCTATTTATTTTGTAATATTTCTAACCAACAAATTGTAATTAATTCAGGGTTTTCCAATAAGAGTGATATGATTTCTATGAAAAAAAACACACTTATTGTTAAGGAAATTCAAAAGTTTTTTATTTAATATGAAGTACAATCGATAAAATTTAGTTGTAAATAAAACGTCATTCAAATGGCCTCCACGACTTCTTCTACAGGAACGAATTCGATGAACCCAATTTTCGGGCACTTTTTCCAATAATATCAAGTCGTAGGAATGGCACGTTCAATATAGACTTGTAAAGCTTGAAGAGAGTCTGGTTTATTTCGAAAGACCAATGACTTCAAATAACCCCACAAGAAATAGTCTAATGATGTTAAATCACAACTTCTTGGAGGCCATTTAATATCACAATTTCTTGAAATAATCGAAGCTCCAAACTTTTCTCGCAAATATTCAGTTGTTTCATTTGCTGTGTGGCACGTAGCCACAATCGGTCAATGGCAAAAAGGTAGCTCTTAACGAGAGCTAAAAACTTGCTCATGGTTGTCAAGGTCGTAGGTCGACGGGAAAGTGTTTTTTTTTTTGATTTTAAAAAAATGGACTTAGCGTAATTTTTAAATGTGAACGGAAAGTTTATTTGTGCTCTAGCTCGTTAACGGTAAGTCGGATCAGGAATCGGTCAATGGCAAAAAGATAGCTCTTAACGAGAGCTAAAAACTTGCTCATGGGTGTCAAGGTCGTAGGTCGACTGGAAAGTGTTTTTTTTTTTTTTGATTTAAAAAAATGGACTTAGCGTAATTTTTAAATGTGAACGGAAAGTTTATTTGTGCTCTAGCTCCTTAACGGTAAGTCGGATCGGGAATCGGTCAATGGCAAAAAGATAGTTCTTACAAAGAGCGAAAATATTGGTTATGGGTGTCAAGGTCGTAGGGAGACTGGAACGTGTTTTTTATGGATTTAAAAAAAATGGACTTAGCATCATTTTTAAATGTGAACGGAAAGTTTGTTTGTGCTCTAGCTCCTTAACGGTAAGTCGGATCGGGAATCGGTCAATGGCAAAAAGATAGTTCTTACAAAGAGCGAAAATATTGGTTATGGGTGTCAAAGTCGTAGGGAGACTGGAACGTGTTTTTTATGGATTTAAAAAAAATGGACTTAGCGTAATTTTTAAATGTGAACGGAAAGTTTATTTGTGCTCTAGCTCCTTAACGGTAAGTCGGATCGGGAATCGGTCAATGGCAAAAAGATAGTTCTTACAAAGAGCGAAAATATTGGTTATGGGTGTCAAGGTCTTAGGTCGACTGGAATGTGTTTTTTTATGGATTATAAAAAAAATTGACTTAGCGCACGAAAAGTTGCATTGGAGAACGATTATTTTGATAATAAAACTGAATAATTTGTAAACGTTGTTTTCGTATATCTCTCCATGATAAAATTGTAAACACTACTGAATATCATAAAAAACAAATGACAGATCATGACATATTAGAAATGGCTGAAACGTCACTTAAAACCATATCATCCCTATTGGAAACCCCTATATTTCTAACCAACAAATTGTAATTAATAGTAATTAAGCTAAAGTCTATCTTTGTGCTGACTTTAATAAATAACAAGTAAGAAAGTTCAGTCGGGTAAACCGACTTATGAATCCTCTCACCTTGAGTCCCAAAAAAAAAATTGTAAGATTATTTTTTTGTTTTAAATTATTATCATTATAAATTGCATTTAATAACTTTAAAGTATGTACTGGTATTAAAGTTGTAAGCTGTTAACTTTTGGTGTAAAATGGTCCATATGTGTGGGGGGTTCCAAAAGTGGTGTACCAACAGCCACTTTTCTCTAGACTCTAGGTACTATAAAAGCATTGCACTGTACGAAATTTCAATTATTTGTATGCGCTGTTATTAAAGTTAAAAGCTGTTCGCTTTTGGTACAAAAAGGTCCATTTGTGTGGAAGGTACCAAAAGGAGCGTGGCAACAATGCCCATTAGTCCCTGTGTTTAGGTAGTATTAAACCATTACACTGTACAAAATTTCAGGTCTTTTTATGCACTGGTAATAAAGTTATAAACTGGTAACTTTTGGTACAAAATGGTCCATGTGTGTGAGAGGTACTAAAAGGAGCGTGGCAATAATGCCAATTTTTCACTGTATTGTAGGTAATATTAAACCTACACTGTCCAAAATTTTAGGTATTTGTAATAAAGTTATAAGCTGGTAATTTTTGGTACAAAATGGTCCATTTGTGTGGAAGGTACCAAATGGAGAGTGGCAATAATGCACGTCTTTTACTGCATTGTAGGTACTAATAAACCATCACACTGTATAAAATTTCAGGTCTTTGTATGCATTGGTAATAAAGTTATAAGCTATTAACTTTTGGTTCAAAATTGTCCATTTGTGTGGGAGGTACCAAAAGTGGCGTGGCATCTGCGCCCATTTTTTTTCGAGGTAATAGTGACTAATAAAGTAAAACTATGTGTAGAATTTCAGAGGATTCAATTAAGTAGCATAGAAGTTATTAAATAATCAATATTTCACTAAATGTTTACCGTTTGTGGGGGAGGTACTAGAAGGAATGGACCAATATAGCCCATCTTCTTAGCCAGAGATAGAAGAAAATATTACCACATACCAAATTTGAAGTCAATCGGTTTCCCCTTTCGAGAATTATCGTGCGCACCAGCCAGCAGACAGACAGACAGACGGACGGACGAACATTGCTCATTCGACTTAGAATTACCCAAAACGAATATCCGCCGAACATACTTAAGGTCTTAGGTCCCTCCTTCGATGTGTTGCACTTTGGCTCGTAGCAAATGATATATACCCTCCTCTCTAAGGTGAGGGGTAAAAATAAGCCTATTTTTAGGATATTTCAGATATCGTATATTTTATGAAACTAAAATAATATAAAAATTCATAGCCACCTTAAAGGATGTCAACATTCTGTTTCACTTTATTTTTTTATGTTTTGCTTTTACTGTCCGATCCAATTTCATACATAAACTTAATATAATTAGTGTTTAGCCAAAGCATATACTTTGGCTGATTGTCATAAAAATATAAAACATATTTCGACATAATTCTGTCGTTGCCTATCTTAAGGCTATTAAACAGTTTCTTTTTAAATTAATAGTCGCTCCTTAAGAACATAAACATAAAATATTAATTTAAATTTTAATAGTAAGAGATACAATTCGTTTTTTTTTTCTGTGTGGGACCTTTCACACTTTTCCTTGTCTCTAATGTTTTGTTTAGTGTCTTATACAAATAATATTCCTTATAAAAACAAAAATCTAATTAGGGTTTGGCTAAAGCATATCCTTCGGCTGGTTGTGGTTGTCATAATAATAATAAAGTATACTTTTACGATAATCCCATATTGCCTACATTAAGGCAGTAAAATAATATTTAAATCCTTAGTCTGTCATAAGGATGTCAACCATAAAAAATAAGGGGTTTTAAATAACAACTTTTTATGAATATTAAAATGCATAAATGACAAATTTCTAGAATAAAAAAAAAAACTAAATATTACACCGAATTAAAAGGCATTTTAAAACTATAACTTTTGTAAACTCTTCTCGTAATTTTTAAATAGTTATAACACTATGCAGCAACGATGTTGTCGAAGGGCTGTATATAACATTTTCTTTTGTAATATGGTGCCCTAAATAAGAAAAAGATATACAAAATTAGTTTTATTTATTAGTTAAAACTAATTTTCTTTGAAAATCCTAATTTCTTGCAATGTGCCTTTAGTATTTGGATCATAATTTTGATTAATAAATCCCTTATAAAAACAAAAATCTAATTAAGGCTTATCTAAAGCATATCCTTCAGCTGGTTGTGGTTGTCATAATAATAATAAAGTATAATTTTACGATAATCCCATATTGCCTACATTAAGGCAGTAAAATAATATTTAAATCCTTAGTCTGCCATAAGGATGTCAACCATAAAAAATAAGGGGTTTTAAATAACAATATTTTTTTTGGAATATTAAATTGAAAAAATGACAAAATTCAAAAATAGAAAAAATCAAAATTTTAAATGGAATCAAGTAGCAGTTTATGACTATAACATTACACAGTACAACACATGATTTTGGGACTCCCTTCTAAGAATTGGACGTGAAAGTAGCCCCAGAAATCAAAACTTGTGCATCATTCGTTTAGTCAAGTTGCCTCAATTAATAATTTAATGGTCATACAAATTATTTAGCTTCAGGTGGATTTTTAGCACTTTTTCTCCTATATTGTACACGGTTATATCTCGGTATGCCGTACGGAATATCTCTTTTGGGTCCCGAAGCAAAGTTGTAGATACTGAATAGAAGAAAAAAATTGCCGAACAAACCTACCTGAAAAAAGTGCATCCAATGCCTTAAAAATCGCAATGATGATTTTTTTTTAAATTTTCCCCAGTTTTCACAGTTTTTGCTAAATAAATGGATTACAAATCCACAAATATTCTGTTTATACCCTACACCACACTGTGGTACAGGGTATTATAAGTTTGTTTCACGGCAGATGTTTGTAACACCTGAAAATAACACAGCTAGACCCAGCTTAAAGTGTACCGATTGACTCAGAATCACTAGCTGAGTCGATTTAACCATGTCTGTCCGTCCGTCTGTCCATGTAAAGTTCTTTGTCGACTACAGGTCGCTCCGATCGTTCTGAAATTGTGCAATTTAGAGTATTTCGCAGCTGTAAAGATCCCTATTGAATTTGGTTTAAATCGGTTCAGATTTAGATATAGCTCTCATATATATCTTTCGTCCGATTTGGCCCCGTAGTCCTATATAAGCTGTATTTTATATACAATCGTTTTGAAATTTAGAATGGTAGAGTTTCTTGATCCATGAACCAACATTGCTGAATTTGAAGAATATCTGTTAAGATTTAGCTATAGCTCCCATATATATGTTTCGTCCGATTTTGCTCTTTAGTCCTGTAGAAACTGTATTTTACATCCAATCGTTTTGAAATTTAGAATGGTAGAGTTTCTTGATCCATGAACCAACACTACCGAATTTGAAGAAAATCGGTTAAGATTTAGCTATAGCTCCCATATATATATACTTCGTCCGATTTGGCCCTTTAGTCCTATAAAAGCTGTATTTTACAGCCAATAGTTTTGAAATTTAGAATGGTAGAGTTTCTTGATCCATGAACCAACACTACCGAAATTGAAGAAAATCGGTTAAGATTTATCTATAGCTCCCATATATATGTTTCGTCCGATTTGGCCTTTTAATTCTATAGAAGTTGTATTTTACATCCAATCGTTTTGAAATTTATATTTCAGAGTTATTCAATATTACGAGAGTGGTGTAGGGTATTATATAGTCGGCCCCGTCCGACTTTAGCCTTTCCTTACTGGTTTTCTTTATAAACTTTGTTTTGCATGAAAATAAAAATTCCGATTCATATTACAGCTATTTTCATTCTTCTCTTGTTTGTTCAGAATTACAGTTTCCCCAACAAAAAACAGACATTTCTCTGCAGTTAGAATGCAAAAAAATTAATGTCAATTGAAAAATGTGGCAGAGTTGCAATTGTATGCAAATTGAAAATGTGTTACCCTTTATATATATTTTTTTCACTTGTGTTTACTAAGATTATATGTACATTATTAAAACCGCAAAACTGCAAATATGCATAACTAATCAATAAACATAAAATACAATACTAATTACGTTTCTTATTTTTCTATTTCTTTTTAGGTAAGTTAGAAAAAAACACCATAAACCACGAGCGGGGAATTAAGTCATTTCTTATGTAAGTCCTATTTGAAATATGTAATGAAACTATATTCTTAATCACCCATTTGAGTGTGGGCTGTGCTGTGGAAATGTGGTGGTTACCAATCAGGGAAATTCTCCACCATTGTGTGTGACTCATCTGGTAGTAGATGTAATCGTATGAGATTGTTTATATGTAGTGCGAATAGTACTTGTATACATACATATGTATGTATGTATCCTTTGAAAAGTAAAAGTGCAATATGACACTTTCTATAGATTATTCATCGCCAGTAAGAATAGTTCTATAAAACGGCCGCCACCACCACCTCCACTAACACCATCAAAGGACTTCGTTTCCTCGAAATGAGTCATCATCATCTGAAAGACGCTGAAATAAATTTGTTGAGCAAAAAAAAATCACATTTAAATATTAAAATCTCTAACATTAAATTGCAGATGATAAAATTTTTTAACAAATTTAAAAAATATCACCCAGAGTTACTACTTAAGTATTTTCCTGACGTCTCAGTTCGTTCCAATTCCCATAAACAGTTCCCAAAAATAGCGATCATAATTTTTTGTAACGTAACAAAAACGTTGAAAGAATTTTGAAAAAAAAAATATAAAGCGTCCACAATTTCGAGAGACATTATAAATATATTTATTATAAACGTTGAAAAATGTATATTGTTTTTTGACAAAATGTACTTTTTTTTCATATAAATTTGTAATAATTTGACAATATTTAATATTTTAGTAGAAAGATGGGACACTATCCTTGTTTACACACCATATTTAAACATTTCATTCTTCTACGATAGATAGTTTCGCCATATTTTCAATATTCTCAAATATGAGTCGATTTTTACGAAAATTTTAACAGAGACTTTTCTGGGGACGCATCCTGTTGACAATGATTTTATATAGCCTATGTACAATAAACATTGATAGAAAATTGTCCTGCAGACCTAATGTTTTGGGAACGGTAGGGAAGGCTAACGTAGCCTTATATTCCTCTAGGAATGTTAAAATCTTCATGACCACATTCACACAAAAAATATAGTAAATTTAAATATTTTTTAATATATAATAAAATTTGGTTTGAATTTTGCTTTTTTTTCAAATTTCTTGGAATTTAAATTTTTCTAAAAAATGGAGTTTTTCTTTGCAAATTTCTTTGAAATTAAATTTTTCTAAAAAATTGAGTTTTTCTTTGCAAATTTCTTTGAAATTCAATTTTTCTAAAAAATGGAATTGTATTTTTCTACAAAATTCCTTCAAATTTGTATTTTTCTACAATTTTTTTTTTTATTTTTCTAGAAAAATGGTTGAATTGCATTTCTCTAGAAAATTTTGTTAAAATTTCAATTCACAACAAAAATTGTTGAAATTCGATGGCCACTGTACTGATTAACGTTCGATCAGTCGTGTAAGGGACAATGACTCTTGTGTAGTGGCCACTGCCCGGATTAAAGGTCGTGAAAATTTCAAATTTCAATGACATTTTGTAGAAAAATTTAATTTTGACATAATTTTACGGAAAATAATAAATTTTCAATTAAAAGGAACAAATAAAATTCAAAGAAATTGTTAAGAAAAATTCTATTTTCTAGAAATATTTAATTTTGAAGGCATTTTCGAGAAAAAATGTAAAATTTCAAAGACATTTTCTAGAAAAATTGAATTTTGACATTTTTTTAGAAACAACTACATTTTCAATTAAAATGACATTTTCTGGAAAAATTCAATTTAAAAGAAATTGTAAAGAAAAACATTTTTTTTATAGAAATTTTCTACAAAAATTAAATTTTGAAAACATTTTCTAGAAAAATTTAAAATTTTAACGAAATTTTCTAGAAAAATTTAATTTTGACAAAATTTTCCAGAAAAAAAAAACAAAAATATTCAATTAAATTGAAGACACAACACAAATGTTGCGAAACAATTCTATTTCGAAGACATTTTAAAGGAAAATGCAATTCCAACGAAATTGTGTAGAAAAATTTAATTTTCAAGACATTTTCTAGAAAAATGTGAAATTTCAACGAAATTATCTAAAAAAATAGAATTTTGACATAATTTTATGGAAAAAAATAATTTTCAATTAAAAAGGACATTTTCTGGAGAAAATTCAATTTCGAAGAAATTGTAAAGAAAAATGCAATTTCAACGCAAATTGTGTAAACAAATTGAATTTTGACATAATCTTGGAGACAAATGTGAAATTTTCAGGAAAAAATGAAATTTGTTATAATTTTCTTGAGAAAAAATTCTAATAAAGGGCCATTTTGTGAAAAAAACAAAATTTTGTAGAAAAGTTAAATTTCAAAAACATTTTCTAGAAAAAAATGAAATTTTCTAGAAAAATTAAATTTTGGAAACATTTTCTAGGAAAGTATGAAATTAGAATTTCCGAAAAATTTTCTAGAAAAATCAAATTTTGGAAACATTTTCTAGGAAAATGTGAAATTTCAATGAAATTTTCTAGAAAAATTGGATTTTGACTGAAAAATTAAATGTTGAAGAAAAAAATTGAAAAAAATTGATTTTGACATAATTTTATAGAAAAAAATAAATTTTCAATTAAAAGGAATAAGAATAAATCAGTTTCGAAGAAATTGTAAAGAAAAAAGCTTTTTTCTAAAATAATTTAATTTTGAAGACATTATGGCAATAATGGCGAATTCGTTTCTGCAAAAAAATGCTACACTTGCATTGCTACACTTGCAAAAAAGTAACACAAAAGTGCAGTTTTTCACATTCTTCAAGAACATTTTTTCAAAATTAATTTTTTTTGGAAAATTTCATTGAAATTTCACATTTTTCTAGAAAACGTAAAAATTAAGTTTTTCTATTTCTATTTGTATTTTTTTAAAAATTTCTTCGAAATTCAATTTTTAAATCGAAAATTTAGTTATGTCTAAGAAAATTATTTCACAAACCAATTTTTCTAGAAAATTCTTTGAAATTTAACATTTTTCTAGAAAATGTCTTCAAAATTTTATTTTTCTAGAAAATTTTGTTGAAATTGCATTTTCCTAACAATTTATTCGAAAATTTCCTTTTCATTTAAAATTATGTGTTTCTAGAAAATTGTGTAAAAATTAAATTTTTCTAGAAAATTTCGTTTAAATTTCACATTTCTCTAGAAAATATATTAAAAAATTTCGTTGAAATTGCATTTTTCTAGAAACTGTAATTTTAATTGAAAATTTCGTTTTTCTAGAAAATTATGTCGAAATTAAATTTTTCTAGAAAATTTCGTTGAAATTTCACATTTCAGTAGAAAATTATGTCAAAATTAAATTTTTCTACAAAATTTTGGTAGCATTTACATTTTTCTTTGCAATTTCTTTGAAGTTGAATTTTTCCACAATATTTCCTTTTGATTGAAAATGTCCTTTTTTCTAGAAAATTACGACAAAAATCAATTTTTCTAGATAATTTCGTTGAAATTTCACATTTTTCTAGAAAATATCTTCAAAATTATTTTTTTTTACAAAATTTCATTGAAATCCTGGAACACTTCTTTAAAATTTAAATTTTCTAGAAAATTCCGTTGAAACTGCATTTGTCTTTACAATTTCTTCAAAATTGAATTTTACGTTTTAATTGAAAATTCGTTTTTTTTCTAGAAAATTATTTTTTTTTTTTTTTTACGATATGTCTTTATTTGCAATCTATTTATATATAAAATAATGAGCAAATTTAATAATAATTTAAAAATTGACAGAGTTGTTAAGATCCAACGAGCTTAACATACGAGTAGATCTAGTATTTACATTGTTGGTTTATACATATAATTGTAAAACAGAATATTCAGTCTTAAATTTATTTTATTACAAAAATGGGAGATCTAGTATATGATTTCTTTTCAATCTTCTGACTTCGTTACTATCATCTAAAAGGGATATGGCTAGGGTATTTGGATGGTTGCTTAATCTTTTGAGGTAGTTGGTGCTGAACCTTGTTATTTCGTCTTTAACTTTCGGTACGCTAAGATCATTATGAATACAGTTGTTATTCACAAACCAGGGCGCGTTTGATAACAATCTAAGAGTTTTAGACTGATATCTTTGTAAGATTTCAATGTTGGAGTTGCTGGCCGTTCCCCATAATTCGATGCCGTATGACCATACAGGTTTTAATGTAGTTTTATATAGTATAACTTTGTTCTCTAGACTTAACTGCGATTTTGGACCTAGTAACCAATACATTTTCTTCGTTTTTATGTCAACCTGTTTTCTCTTCGATTTAATGTGTTCATTCCATGTTAGTCGCCGATCTATACAAAGTCCAAGATATTTCACACTGCTTGAACTAGGAACTATGACTCCATTTAGAGTAAGAGGTGGGCAATCTCCTGATCTGAGAGCGAAAGTTACATTTGTTGACTTTTCAGGGTTGACATTAATGTTCCACATATTGAACCAAATCTGAAGTTGGTCAAGTTGTTTTTGTACTGAATTTGAAGCTTCCACGGGGTTGGAACTAGTAGCTAAGATTGCAGTATCATCAGCGTATGTTGCCACTGTAACATCGGAATTAACTGGCATGTCGGACGTATATATAGTGTATAGTATCGGACCCATAACACTGCCTTGAGGTACTCCAGATTGTATTTTTCCAATTTCAGATTCATCACCATTGACAGATACATAAAAACTTCGTTGATTTAAGTACGATTTCAGCAGTAAATAGTAAGGAGCTGGAAATAAAGTTTTCAGTTTAAAAAGCAATCCGCTGTGCCAGACTCTGTCGAATGCTTGCTTGACATCCAAAAACGCAGATGAGCAATACATTTTTTTCTCTAAAGAATCCCTTATGACATTCACAATTCGATGGCATTGTTCCGGAGTACCATGATCGCGTCTAAAACCAAACTGATGATCAGGTATAACATTTAAAGCATCCAAAATAGGAAACAATCTCTTCTGAAAAAGCCTCTCGAAAACTTTGGAAAATATGGGTAGTAAACTTATTGGCCGATATGAACTAAGCTTATTTTCAGGTTTATTTGGCTTTCTCACCATTATAATTTTAGCATGTTTCCACTGAGATGGAAAATGTGACATTCTTACAATGGAGTTGAATATAATTGTGAGAAATACAATACCCTTTTTTGGCAGAGATTTTAAAATTTTTGCGTTAATGTTGTCATATCCAGGTGACTTTTTGGCATTCAACTTTTTTATTTCTTGCACTACTTCCTTGTAAGTGAACGGTTTTATAGGTGGAGTCATTTGACATGAGATATCAAGAAAGTCATCGATTTTCTGGCTATCAGTAGCACTGCAGAGTGAAAACGGTTTAAATGTTTCCTCAAGGAATTCTTTATAAGCTTCGGCGGTTTCAAGGTCGGATCTGCACCAGGATCCGTTAGGTCTTTTTATGGGAATATTCCGTTTTTGTGGTCGCTTCAAATATTTGGTCGCTTTAAATAAGTTGTACTCATTGTTGTTCAAGGGACTGAGATCTTTGAGGTAGTTTCCGATGCAATCACTTTTGGTATCTCTTAAGCGTTTTTTAAGGTGCTGAGCTGCTCGGTTAAAATTAGTTTTGTCGGTCCTAAGACGCGATCTTTGCCACAACTTTCTCAGTCGTCTTTTTAGTTTTATTAATTTTTTTATTTCGAGAGAAATGTAAATGTTTGAAATACTGTTTCCAGCTTCTGTTGGGGTAGATTGAAAAGCAGCTTCGTGAATTAATTTGACAAAAGACTCAACAGCGTCATCTATTTCAATACCTGTTTTAAGAGACAAATTGAGATTTATATGGTTATCAATCCAATTCTGAAAACTTTGTATATCCGTGTTCGGTGATATTAGTGGTTTGCTATTTGACAGTTTACATGGTGTCGATTTATAATTCAGCAGAATTGGTGTGTGATCAGAGCTTAAGTCGTTGCAAGCAGTAATATCAAGCAGCTGTTGTGGTATACCAAAACAGACAAAAAAATCTAATAAATCAGGTATTTTTCCAAGATCGGCGGGCCAATACGTAGGCTTTCCTGTGGAAAGTGTAATGTAATTGTTTTTGGTGACACACTCGTATAATTGTTTTCCTTTTGGGTTATTTAGTCTGGATCCCCACCAAACGTGCTTAGCGTTAAAATCTCCGCCAACTATAAATTTACTACCTATACTTTTAAAAAAGTTATCATACATACCACAGTTCACACTGAATCTGGGTGGAAAGTAAACAGAATATATTGAAACTTTGCTGTTATTTTGACACATTATTTTCACTCCAGCCGCTTGGAGATAGCTTTCTGAAACAACATCTAAAGTTTCATATTTTATTCTCGAGTTAATAAGTACTGCAGATCCACCGTGGGCCCTATCATCTGGATGATTGGACATTATTATGTCATATCCTTTTATGTGAAGGAATGACCTGGAAGTTAAATGTGTTTCAGAAACCAAAAATATATCTACATTGTAGAGATTAAGAAATACTTCTATTTCATTTATATGATTAGAAATGCCATTTGCATTCCACTCGGCAATTATCAAATCTAATTGCATATCTTTGTCATTAACATAGACATCATATTTATAAGAGTATTTGTTAACTCTATTTGTTTCTGAAGCATTGTTTCGATTCTTTGCAGTAACGTATTTTCGTTAACTTCAGTTCCTCTTATTACTTGCGAGTAAGTCATTGAATTTTGTACATTGTTGTTGTTTGTTTGAGCAAAATAATTATTTCTGTTGAAATTTAAAGTTTCCACATTATGTCTCGTAGATCTAATTGTTCTTTTGTGGACTAGGTTTTGATAAAATTTGCAACCTTTGTAGCTTGACGTATGGCTTTCATCGCAATGTACACATTTGGCTGGAGTGTTAGGTGTTTTTTTACATTCAGTGGTTGAGTGATTTAAGCCACATTTAACACATCTAAATGGTTTACGACAATATGATTTCGTGTGCCCAAATTCTTGGCATCGGTAACATTGGACAATGTCATCAGACTTCTTGGGAGCCTCTACTTTAACGATTGCATTATCAATTGCGCGGATGTTAAATATTTCCTGGTTGTTCGCTTTCGGATCTAGGTCGACAAAGAACATCGGTAGTGGATTTTTCGTAACACGGCTGACAATATTCCGAACACTTCGCACTTCATGTCCAAGAGTTATGAGATGAGCCTTTATATCAGATATACTGGTTGAATGATGAAGGCCTTTAATCACAACCCTGTAGGCTCTGTCCGGCTTCAGTTGAAAAGTATGATAACTCTTTCCAGTAGATTCTAAGGACTTAACAACTTTTCGATAGCTATCAACTGTTTTAATAACAACCCTAACCTGACCATCTCTCAAAGATTTGTAACTATATTCAGAAGAAGAAATCAATTTATTTAAATTTATTACCATTTTAGTTATATCTCCCACATTAGGTATGAAGATTGGTGGCGGTTTGGCTTCAACTTCGACTTTGTTGTTGTCATCTTTTCCATTGTCAATCTTTGCAAGGCTGCTGAAACGATTTGATGTCCCAGGTTCATCGTCATGGTGGTGGCGCTTTTGTTGGTAAATATTCGGCGATCCGCAGTTTTTTCTTTTGCTTGGCACTTGCTGCCAGTCCGAGTCTTCATCATCAGTGCTGCTGTCTTCACTAAGATTGACTTCTGCAGCCAGTGCATCGGTCATAGTGAAGTGTGTTTGTTGTTTGTTTTTTTGTTGTTGTTACAATTGGATTGTGCAGTGTGCAATGTACAAAGTGCATCAATTGTGCACCAACTGATGCACATACTTTGTGAACTAGGCAGCTAAGCCGTTTATGATTTTTTTTTCGTTGTTTTCAAGACAAAAAAAAAAAAAAAAAAAAAAAACAATACAGTTTGTTTGAAGTGAAATTGTTCTTGTAATTTCGGAACGAAAAAGAAAGATTTCTTTGTTGAAACTCCGCACAATACGTCTTACACTTATCACGGTTAGAAAATGTGGGATTTTAACGAAATATTATTTTTGTGTTAATTTTCAAGAACTAAATAAATTTTAAATTAAAGTAAGAAGATATTGTACGGAATAATGCAATTTCAACGAATTTTTCTGAAAAATTAAATATTGGAGACATTTAAAAAAAAAATGAAATTTTAACGAAATTTTCTAAAAAAATTTAAATTTGACATAATTTTCTAGAAACAACTTAATATTCAATTGAAGGCTCATTTGCGGAAAAAATTCAATTTCGAAAATTCAAAGAAAAATGCAATTTCAACGAAATTTTCTAAAAAAATGAGAAAAATTTATAGAAATTTTCTGGAAAAATTGAATTTTGCCATAATTTTCTAGAGACAACTAAATTTTCAATTAAAAGGACATTTTTAGGAAAATTCAGTTTGGAAGAAATTGTAAAGAAAAATATACCTTTAACAAAATTTTCGAGAAAAATTTAATTTTGAAAAATGTGAAATTTCAACGATATTTTCTAGAAAAACTGAATTTTTTTTCATAATTTTCTAGAAAAAAAAACGAATTTTCAATTAAAACGTAAAATTCAATTTTGAAGAAGTTGTAAAGAAAAATGCATTTTCAACGGAATTTTCTAGAAAATTTAAATTTTAAAGAAGTATTCCAGGATTTCAATGAAATTTTGTAAAAAAAAATAATTTTGAAGATATTTTCTAGAAAAATGTGAAATTTCAACGAAATTATCTAGAAAAATTGATTTTTGTCGTAATTTTCTAGAAAAAAGGACATTTTCAATCAAAAGGAAATATTGTGGAAAAATTCAACTTCAAAGAAATTGCAAAGAAAATGGTAAATACTACCAAAATTTTGTAGAAAAATTTAATTTTGACATAATTTTCTACTGAAATGTGAAATTTCAACGAAATTTTCTAGAAAAATTTAATTTCGACATAATTTTCTAGAAAAACGAAATTTTCAATTAAAATTACAGTTTCTAGAAAATTGCAATTTCAACGAAATTTTTTAATATATTTTCTAGGGAAATGTGAAATTTAAACGAAATTTTCTAGAAAAATTTAATTTTTACACAATTTTCTAGAAACACATAATTTTAAATGAAAAGGAAATTTTCTAGAAAAATTCATTTTCGAATAAATTATTAGGAAAATGCAATTTCAACAAAATTTTCTAGATAAATAAAATTTTGAAGAAATTTTCTAGAAAAATTTAAAATTTCAAAGAATTTTCTAGAAAAATTGGGTTGTGAAATAATTTTCTTAGACATAACTAAATTTTCGATTTAAAGGAAAAATTCAATTTCGAAGAAATTTTTAAAAAAATTACAAATAGAAATAGAAAAACTTAATTTTTACATTGTCTAGAAAAATGTGAAATTTCAATGAAATTTTCCAGAAAAATTAAATTTTGAAAAAATGTTCTTGAAAAATGTGAAAAACTGCACTTTTATGTTACTTTTTTGCAATTTGGTAATTAAGTTACTCAATTTTAGCACAACTAAAACTTCCAACATTCAAAAAAGTGATACAATAGTGCAGTTTTCGGGAAAAGGGCAATGCAAGTGTAGCATTTTTTTGCAGAAACGAATTCGCACTTATTTTCCTATTTACATATGACCAATGAAGATATAAATGTCGTGATACTAAAGATATGACATTGATTTGGCTTCAAAGATAATGCAACATTAAGATAAGGACATTTCATACTCAAACTACAGAAAATGTACTTAATACTAATAATATTATCTCCAAATTAAAGAACAAAATGGATTCATTTTAATGTTTTATTTTCTTTGGAGCCAATTTCTTAAATGAAAATAAACGACGACCCGCCCCAATGTGTACATTTGTAAAAAAACAACAACCTTGTCATAGGTTTAATGACAAATGCTTAGCAATATTTCTGTTAGTCTTCCAATTTTTATAATAAAACATAATTACAAAAACAAATTCACACCACCATTTATTTTATTGTTAATCTTATATATGTATTTTGTTTTTAATTTGTTTACTCTTGCTAATTTTCTCCCACAATTCTCCCTCTCCAAGGCGTGTGACTTTATTCGAAACTCCTGTACCCAACGAACTTATGAGGGAGGAAATACTGTCAAAAACAAATCATCATCTGTTCACCTGATAAAAGAAAATATAAACAATGTTTACATTTCTTCCACTCATAATACCTCACGAAATAAAACCATAAACTACATATGTATATACTTCGTTTTTTTCTTTTCTTAAATATTTTTCTATTTAATCATATTGTTATCACTCACGGCTGTTCAAACTCACATGAATATCTAACAAAACAAATAGTACTCTCACAGACGAACACACAGAGAGAGCTCGCTCACACAAAAAGCAGAGCAAAGCTAAAATATATATCAAAAGTCAACAATTGTTAACAGTTGAATGTTATTAGGATTTCCTTAACATATACCCTCATGCAGACCGAGAGTCTCTCTTTTTTACGGTTCTCTGTTCTCGATGTTAACAGTGCACAAATGTTTTGTTGTACCTTTCCATGAATGTATGTGTCTGTAGAAATGTATCTCTGGGTGGTATTATTAATATGAACTTCTAAAGTAGTTTTTTTGCCATTTATCACTGCGTTTTGAACCCTTGTCCATTTGCATACTTTCTGGTTGGGGGAGAGAGGGATAGGGTTTGTTTGTCTGTTCTCATTTTGATTAAATAGTTCATAAATTTTTCATTATTTTGGGGTTAACTTAAACGTGATGTTCATCTCGTTCGGTTACTTCTAGATTTATTTTTTTTTTATTTTTGATTTCTCATTGTTTGCCTTCGAAATGGGTGCCAGACTGTTGAAATTGTTATTGTTTCCTCCTTCGTTTGAATTCGTTACAATGAATTCGTTCGTATGCATTCGTTTAGGGTAAATGCTCTCCTCTTCATTGTACATTAATCAACATTCAAATAGGGGTACTACTATTGCGTGCAGTGAGATTGTGACAGTCGTATTTTAATTAAATACTCGTACCTCTCAAATCAATCAATTAAAAAATCGGCAATATAAAAATATAATTTTTATAGCTCTTTCAATTGAGAATTGGAATTGATAATAATTGGACTTTTTCAAATAAATTCCAAACTGAATTTCAAAGGTCTATAAAACGCGAAGAAATGCTCTTTATTATCCTGCCTCTTAACACTAGTTTACAATAAATACAACTATGGATTTCTGGTAAATATAGTTTTAACCCCAAAATAAAACCTTCAATCAAGGGATTTCTCCTACCACCGCACTGTGGACCTGAAAAAAGGAACTGAAAATTTTTAAACCCTATTACACATTAGTAGTTTGTAAGTTTGTTTTGTGACAGATGTTTGTAACACCTAGACGCTCCTTAAATTATACCGATGGACTTAGAATCACTAGCTCGATCAATTTAACACGTGTGTCTGTCCGTCGGTCTATGCATCTTTATACCCTCACTTTAGTGTGACGAGGGTATATATCATTTGCTACGGAAAAAAGTGTAACACATCGAAGGAGTGATCTAAGACCCTAAGTATGTTCGGAGGAAATCCGTTTTGGGTCATTTTAAGTCGAATGAGCAATGTCCGTCCGTCTGTCTGTCTGTCTGTCTGTCTGTCTGTCTGCCTGTCTGTCTGTGTGTCTGCTTGCTGGTGCGCACGATAACTCTCGAAAGGATTAACCGATTGACTTCAAATTTGGTATGTGGTAATATTTTGATCTATCTCCGGATGAGTTCGAAGATGGGCCATATTGGTCTACTCCTTCTGGTACCTCCCACACAAAGGGTTAACATTTAGTGAAATATTGATTCTTTAATAACTTCTATACTACTTATTCGAATCTTTTGAAATTCTGCACATAATATTAGTATATTAGTCGCTATTAACTCGAGAAAAATGAGTGAAGTTGGCATGCCCCTTTTGGTACCTCCCACACAAATGGACCATTTTGCATCAAAATTTAACTGCTTATAACGTTAATACAAGTGCATAAAAATGCTTGAAATTTTCTACAGTATAATGTTTTTGTAGCGCCTATAGTCCGGTAAAAAATGGGCATTATTGTACAGCCCCTTTTGGTACATCCCACACAAATGGACCGTTTCGTACCAAAAGTAAACGGCTTGTAACTTTAATACCAGTGCATACAAATACTTGAAATTTTGTACAGTGTAATGCTGTTATAGTGCCTATAGTCCTGTAAAAAGTGGGCGTTATCACCCCGCCCCTTTTTGTACCTCCCACACAAAATGACCAAATCATACCAAAATTACATAGCTCGTAACTTTAATATACCAGTGCACATAAACGCTTATAGTTCAGCACAATGCAATGTATTTAAGAATGTACTGTTTACCGAAAAATATGTGTATTTGGAAAACCCCTTCTGGTACCTCCCACACAAATTGACAGATTTATTGGTGTAATGTTATATATTATATTACTCACAAAGTGAGGGTATACCTTAGTCGGTTTACCCGACTGAAACTTTCTTACTTGTTAGTTGTTCTTTAAGTACAATTTCTCTCCGATCTTGCAGAGATTTGGAGTGAATTGGGGCGTGCCGATAACGGCCACTTTTCTTTAGACTCTAGGTAATATAAGAGCATTGTACTGTACGAAATTTCAAGTATTTGTTTGCACTGGTATTAAAGTAAAAGCTGTTAACTTTTGGTACCAAAAGGCCCATTTGTGTTGGAGGTACCAAAAGGGGGTGTCAATAAGGCCCATTTTATTAATAATAAAGTTATGTATAACTTAACTGGTATATAAAGTTATAACTTAACTGGTAACTTTTGGTACATAATGGTCCGTTTGTGTGGGAGGTACGAAATGGAGCGTGGCAATAATGCCAAGTTTTCACTGTATTGTAGGTACTATTAAACCATTACACTGTATCAAATTTTAAGTCTTTGTATGCACTGGTAATAATGTTATAATCTATTAACTTTTGGTTCAAAATTGTCTATTTGTCAGGGAGGTACCAAAAGGGGCGTGGCAACTTTGCCCATTTTTCTCGAGGTAGTAGTGACTAATAAACTAATACTACGTTTAGAATTTCAGAGGATTCAAATAAGTAGCATAGAAGTTATTAAAAAATAAATATTTCACTAAACATTAACCCTTTGTGGGGGAACTTCTTCGAACTTAGCCGGAGATAGAATAAAATATTACCACATACCAAATTTGAAGTCAATCGGTTACTCCTTTCGAAAGTTATCGTGCGCACCAGCCAGCAGACAGATAGACAGACGGACGGACATTGCTCATTCGACTTACACCTGGGAAGAACCCTATTGAAATTGTTCCAAATCGGTTCAGGTTTGGCCTTCTATCTCTATACACGCAAAGGAAAAAATTCGTTACTCCCAAACGAAAAATGAGACAAACGAAATTCGTTTGCGGTCTATGTTTGTCGCAAACAACTTATTTTTCTCTCAAAACCCAAAGAAAAGTGTATAGCAAAAGGTTAGTGTACTTATCATAAATGCTTTATATTTATTACAAACCCTGTGAAACGTTTGTAGCAAACGGTTATTGCGTTTGGTACAAACTATGCCTGTTTATCCCAAACCCTGTGAAACTTTTGTTGCAAACGGTTATTGCGTTTGCCACAAGCAATGTCTGTTTATCCCAAAGTTTGAAGCAAACGGTTATTGTGTTTGTCACAAGCAATACCTGTATGATTTTGAGAAAACGTTTGTCGCAAAATAATATTTTTAAAAATGTACCCGGGAGTTTCACGAAACACAATTAGTTTCCTTAAACGTTTCTCGTTCGTGTCCAGCAAAAGAAACTACGTTTATGATAACCGTTTGCATTCGTTGGAAACATTTCAACTGATGCGGGAAAAAAATATATTTGCGGTAAACGACGTCCAAAAGTTTTTTTCTTTGCGTGTAGAAGATGAATTTCACATTCGATAATTTTGGGAGGAGTTTCTTGACACAGGGATCCACATTGTCGACATTAAAATAAATCGGTTCAGATTTAAATATAGCATCCATATATATGTTCTTTCCGATTTGGCCTGTTAGCACTATAGAAGTGTCATTTCACTTTCAATAATTTAGCAGGGTTTCTTGATACAGGGATCCATATTGCAAAGTTTGCGAACATAGTTTCAGATTTACATATAGCCCCCATATAAATATGTGTTCCTTCCCATTTGTAGCTGTATTTCACATCTGAACATTTTGGGAATTTGACAGGTTTGGCAGAGTCTCTTTAACCTAATATCCACGCTGCCGAATTTTGAAAACAATAAGTTCAGATTTAGACATAGCCTTGGTATATATGTACTTATATCCCGATTCTGAATCTAAGCATATCAAATAAAATTTGTTTCACATTAGGAAAACAACATTGATAAATCTTGACAATATTTCTTCTTATTCTGCTCCGATAGGGTGTTGCAGCTTATGATAAGTTGGATCCACCCGACTTTAGCCCTTCGTTTCTTTCTTTTTTACCGATATGTTTGATTTTTTGTTATGCCAATCGAAAGTAGCAATCAATACAATACAATTTTTTCGAAAAACTGATATTTCACGAACTGTGACGAAAAATGTTTTTTTTTTAATATTGATTGAACATTAAGTTGCTCTGGTGTTTCAAGTCCGGCACAGAACCAATATTTTCATTAATGATGTATTCAGTGAAAAATCACATCGATTTAGGTGCGGGTTTACCATAGTGGCTGCTTAAAGGTAGACACATTTTTGCTTATTTTCAAGTATTCTTGAACATAATAATTATTATCAGCCTGTTTCTCTATTTCGCAAGAAAGCGACGCGAACGAAAAACAGCTGATTTGAGACCTACTAACTGGCATAAGCCATTATGTTTGCAGTCACTTTGTCGTTCTGATACCTTATAGTAGGTCTAAAATCAGCTGTTCATCGTTCGCATCGCTTTCGTGCGAAGTAGAGAAACAGGCTGTATATTTCAATAAAAATAAATGTTGATTGTATTGGTAGCTTCTTTTGATTTTCATAACAAAAAAAATCAAGATCATTATTGTTGTTTTCAGTATATGAAAACAACTTTGTTAAAAATTAAAGAAGAAGTAAGTGACATGTATTGGAGGTGGTTGTAATGGTTGGATAGACAGATCTGTTTCGGGAGCCACCAAACTCCCATTATCAATATCCTTATTACAACGATTACTTCGGTCGAAATTATTAGAATATATACGCGCAGCCAAGTATCATTAAACGAGAACTGTTTGCTAAAACGCATATCTCCAAAAAAAGACAATTCAGTAATCATAATCCCTCGTACATGCACCAACTTCCACTCTCGTGAATCTTTACAATGTAAAGAATTCACAAGAATGTTTTGCTGTAGTTGTTTTATTCGATCTGCTTTCATAGTACATAGTGTGTTTTTGCAGATCGATGAAAGCTGATCGAATAAAACAAATAACAAAAACAAAAACAAGAAAAAATCAACAGTAAATACTTTTTTTCAGCGAGGCCGGATCTTTTATAATTCATTCTGGGATAAGAATAACTACTTTCTTTGAAGTGGGTCTTAATCATCGCAAATGTGGCTTCTGTAACATTTGTAAAATCGAAATGTGTATATGTACATATATTAGAGCTATATCCAAATGTTAGCCGATTTTCTTAAAAGTTGGCAGTCTTTGTTCTTGCATCCACTGCCAAATTTCATAATGATCGGATGTGAAATGAGTCTTCTTTAGCGCTTAAATACCAAATCGGGAATTATGAATATAGGGACTATATCTAATTCTGAATCGATTTCCTTAAATTTTGGGTAGTACAGAATTCTTTGCTTATCTGCCTCGCTTACTTTTGCAAGGCATTTTGCACACGCATTAGGGCACTTCTTGCATAAGCTGCACAAATGGACACTTATCCGATTCACATACCTGCCTTATGTGCACTCAAGCGAAATCAATCAGAATATGCAAACCAAAATCACAGGAAAAACTAACGTTCTTATGAAATTAGTCATGAGATTGTGTAACTTTTGCGTGCAGACATACAAAATGCGTCGCGTTATTTCCTTTGTAAATTATTTTTGTAACAACAACAACAAAATATACAGAAAAATGCAGCTAAGTGAAAAAAATTTACTTATTCGTAAATAAAAAAACATCTTTTTTGCAACATTTTATAATTATCGGATGTAAAATGCGGTTTCTATGGGACTTAGCGTATATAAAGGTTGGTTTTTTAAGAGCTTTCGGATTTGTTTTAAAAAAACAAATGTACGAAATCTTCATTTGAGTCGATAGAACGGTCTATATAATTCAATTTTAAACATGATTTCATGTAAATGTTGACCGCGGCTGCGCCTCAAATGGTTCATATACTGGGTCCAATTTTGGCATACTCTCTCCAACGAATAAATTTGTCGATATTGGCTTCCAGTGCGTCAACCGTTGCGGGCTTGTCCCTATAGACATGAGCCTTAACATAGGCCAAAAAAAATAATTTAAGGGCATTAAATCGCACGATTTAGGCGTCCAGTTGGCCGGCCCAAACCTGAAATAAAATGTTCACCGAACTCGCCCCTGGGCCATTGTTTCGCGTGCCGTGTGGCATGTGGCACCGTCTTGTTGAAACCACATGTCAGCCAGATTCAACTCTTCCATTTCGGGCAAAAAAAAGTTTATAATCATCGCATGACAGCGCTCGCCATTCACCGTAACGTTCCAGCCTTCGTCGTCTTTGGAAAAGTACGGTCCAATAATGCCACCGGCCCATAAACCACACCAAACAGTGCATTTTTGCTTATTTATTCGGGATGCATTGGCAATTCTTCAGTGCTTCTGGGCCAGCGTTACCGTTGAGAAATTTCAAAAAGAGGCACAAAACGGGGATTGTTAAAAAAAGAATAAAAAAGTGACCAAAAACAACGGAAAAATCTCAGTTTTTTTAAAAAAGGAGTTAAAATACACATTATTTAAACTGGAAATTTTATTTAAACTGGAAATGGTATAAAAAACGCTGTTCGTTAATCTGTGGGTAGGTAGTTCTTTTTTAAGCGTCTCAGACAAAAATTATATCTTTCTCAAATTCTCAGAAAATGTTGCCCTAGTATGTCGGAGTGATGACCTTCAAAATTAAATATATTTAATGAAAATTGAGGGCAGAAGGAGGTCAAACTTCAGAAAATATATTTTTTCTTCTTTAACGTTTTTATACCCGACACCACACTGTGGTACAGGGTATTATAACTTTGTCCCCTATTTTATTATACCGAATCGATGTTTATCACTCTTTGAATCGATCATGCCATGTCCGTCTGTCGATATATTCTTAGGCTAAGAAATCGGGTATTTCGGTCCATGTTTGGTATAGCCTCCGTATAAAGGTACCCTTTGATGTCGATTCTTGAGGATCTAGGAAACCCAGTTTTTAATTGATTTTGCTAAAATTTAGGAATTCAATGTCGATCGGTATAATAAACTATGGTTCTATCTCTTCTCTATTTATGAGTTCCAACCAAATACACAAAGTCGTAATATCCTGTACCACAGTGTGGTGTCGGGTATATATATTTGTTTACAAATATTTGGAGTTCCTAAACCTAAAAATTAAGAATAGTATATTTTAAAAGGTATACAAACTTTTCCGGTTGAGGAAAGTAGAAAAAAATTCCAAAAAGGGGCAAAAAAAGGGATGAAATTTCTGAAAAGGGGGCAGCAAAAGTAGCATGGCTTCAAAACAGGGGTCAAAATGCCACTTTAGTCGCACAACTGTGACGCTGCTTCTGGCCGTTCTTCACACCAAATACGGCAATTTTGTTTGTTCACGTATCCATTCAAGCAGAAATAAGCTTCGTCGCTAAACACAATTTTCCGATCATGCATTTTTATAGTAAAATAAAATAAAATTCAATAATCTGCAAGCGTTGTTAGTGAGTCGATTCATGGTGAAATTATAGACCAATAATATGTTACACGAAAGCAGCTGAGCTACCAAAAACAATTTTGCCAATATGAATGTTGCCAAAAAATCACCCATTACAATAACGGGAACCTTTTGAGATCAATAACTGCAGTGAGCAAAGATTTGGAAGACCTCTAATTTTTATCGTTCATATTTTATCCTTTTATTCCAATGTATGCTAAGTCGACTTATCACGTTTTTCGGGAGATGGTGTTTTTAATTTGTAAAGATTCCAAAAAAGTTATATTAAAATCTGTCCATTTTACGATTTTCATAAACGAATTCCTCACACACACACACACACTGAAAAAGTAGAACTTTCGATTTAGCCTACTTTGGAATGGGGCTAGCAATATAATTGTAACGGAGATATTTATATTATTCCCAACTCCAGGCGCTTTTTTCCTAAGAAATATTACGAATATCTCGTTTCAGATTTATGTTTAGCGAGCCTTTTAGTTTTATTTAATGACTGCATTAATTAACCTGCGACCCCCACTGTATATGATCAGAATCAGAACCGGTTTTACTGGCTTTCGGATAAACTAACCACCCGTTTCAATTTCAATTAGATTACCCTTTGTCTCTTACAACAGGAAATATCGTTGATTTTCTGTTTCTCTCAGAGAAACAATATCACTTGCAACATATAAATTACCGGCACTGTTAAACACCACCACCTACCTCCCCCAAGCAACACATCCCTAAAATTCTTCCACCCCCTTGGAGTTAACATAGCACCGTTCATTACATTTCACAGAAGAGAGCCAAAGCAAAAGAAACACAGAACACATTTGTGTGTGCAAGTGTGTGTGCTTCTTTTTTTGGAGGGAACCCCTTATCCAATTGGTCGTTTGTAATCGTTCGTACTTGGTATCCGTTTCAGTAACAGTGAAAACAAAACAAGTAGAATGAGAACAAAGCAACAACATCAGCAATACTTTGTAAAAGGTACCCGTATATTTCCATAGAGTTCTTACTCAATTAAAGGCACCCGCACGTACTGGTGTTTGCCTCCTGTAAGAAGAGAGTGTGTTTTGTTTGAATGTAAATGAGTACGTGTGCGTGCGTGAGTGAGTGCATTTCACGTTTCTTTTCCGCCTTCCCTTAACGCTATTCAAATCTTGCTTTGTGCGATGCATTGTCAATGCATTCGGGTCGGGTGTATATGGACTTTTGTTCAACACTGTGCGGGGTATGAGTGCGTGCGTGCGTGAGTACTTCACCCGATGTGGCTGCCTGCCTGCATGTTGTTCGTTAGTTCAAGTTGTTGCTGTTGTTTTCCCATTGTAGTGTTTGTGTTCGGCAGCTCTGTGAGAGCGCGGCAAGTGAGTTTTCCACAATGTTGTCGTTGTCGTTGCCGTGGTCGTCTGTTAACATTTCACATCCAAATTGAGTCAGTCTCCTTGAGCATGTCTGACTGTGAAAATGTATTGTATTAGACATACGGTGGTCATCGTCGTAGTCGCGTGTTCTTTCTTATTCGTTTTGTCATCGTGAATTTCTTTAGTTTTTCTTAACTTTTCGTTTATTTTGTCACTCGGTTGACATTTTAGTTTGGTTTTGCCTATATTTTGAGCAACAAAAAGAAACATTTATTTGCTGAATATAAATTATTTCCAAAAACTGTATATTCTGTCTGGTCGTGAACATAAAACATTGTCTTCGTCGTCGTTTTTATACTTCGTTCTTATTTGTTTATTGTTCGTTTCAAAGAGAGAGAGCGAGCGAATTTTTTTGGAAAACAATAAAGAACCAAAAATGACAAACAACAAAAGTGAATAAAACAAGAGAGTGAACAAAAAATAAATCCTTATAAAACTAAAGTGATATCAAAGACGCAGTTTTAGAATTTGATGAAATATTGGAAGCAAATCCTAAACAAAATCTCAAAAAATTAAAGAAAAAGTGAAAGGAATTTTCCTAGAAATTTTTACAAAAAAATAAACTACAAATTTAATAAATCAAACGCGGAAATGTTTAAAAGTGTTTTCAGTGTAAACTTTATGTCTGACAGTGTAGTTAACGAAAACGAATAATGAAAAATCGTTAAGAAGCCTTTGTCAAAGAGCGAAACGGAGAGGAATGATTCTTAGAAATGACAGTTCGGGATTATGTCAATGAACAAATGTCAATGAAGAAACTATATAAGAAAAAATAAAAATAAATATATGAAAAATTAAAATTTTATAAAAAACAAGTTTCAAAAACTTAATTTTCAATAAAATGTATTGAAAAAGAAATTTCTAAAAAACCCCAAAAGTGCATATTTGTCAAGAAAAATACAAAACATATGTTAAGAAATTTCAAGAAAGAAATGTTATCTAATTAAAAGAACATATATACAATAAAAAATAATCAAAAATGGAAAAATATTATTCCAAAAAAAGTTAAAAGAAATGATAAAAATAATGAAGTATTACCAAAAATTAATAAAACCTATTTAAATACAATAAAAACCTAAAAATTCGTATAAAATCAGATAAGGAAAATATTTTTTCTAAACAAAATTAAAGAAAAAAACGTCTTCTTATCAATTAAAATAAAACCAATAAAAAACTGAAAAATCGAAAACACAAGTGGGAATATATATTTTTTCCTAAAAATAAAAAATATATACAAAAGGCTTTAATAAAATCGCAGAAAAAAATAAAAATATAATAAAAATATAATATATAAAAATATGAAAATATGTGAACATAAAATATAAAATAACAATTTTGTCTTATTTATATAAGAAAAAACATATGTAAAAAAAACTTACTACAACAAATTATTTATACAAAGAAAGCCAAAAAAATTAATATATAACTCAGAAAAAGGTATTAAAAATTCAATATTAAATACAACAGAAATAAAAATGCAAGTTAACTTACGAAAACAACAAACAAGTAATGAGAAAAAAAATTAAACATTAAAAATATACAAACAAATATTTACAAAAACCCAAATTAAAAAATTCAAATTCTAAAAAAGCAGAAAATAATTTTTCATTAACGAAAATTCAAATGCTTTACCAAACTCAGCGATAATTACAATAAACAACAATTACAAATGAAAAATTATAAAAGTAACCAAAACTTTTGTGCAACAGTGTATTCAAAATAAAGAAACCTCAACAAATTGTGTCTACTAGTGTAAACCCCAAAAAAGTAACTAAATTAAATTAACCTTTCAATTCTTTGGATAATCAAAACAAATGTTGCTGGTAAAAAACCAACCCCACCATTGGATTATTTGAAATTTTTTCAAAATTTGTTTCCTATGATATTCTCCTTCGGAAATGCTGCAAAATAATTTTGGTTAACTTCCAAAAATTTATTCACACTTTTCAACACCTTCTCATCCTCCACTTAACTTGGTCTTCCATTTTTCCAACTGAACCAAAAAAATTCCATTTGGAAATATTAGAAATATTTCGCGAAAATCGAGGGAAAGAATGAAGAAAATTGGCAAAAGTACGCAAAACACAAACACATGATTTTTTTCGAAAAATTTTCTATATAAAATTTTCATGGTAAAGTTTTGTTTTGGCATTTATTAACAATATACATATATATGTATTTTATTTCCTATTTTACTAATTAATTTTTGGTTTTGGCATAAACAACATTAGCGGCAAATGAGGTAAATTGACTAAGTCCATTTATACGATTGAAATTTAATTTAAAAATTGCACTTGAACTGTTTGGAAATAATTAAGTGATAATTTGTTATTTTCTCCAGTTTCATTATTCAAATACATAAATATCTCTTCTATCATTTAAATTGTTTAACAAAGAAAATATAATTATATTTTCCTAAACTGTATCTAATTAATTAAGTGTTAATTTGTTGTCTTCTTCATTTTCAGTATTTTAGATAACTATCTCTGCTATCATTTAAATTGTTTAGAAAAGAAAATGTTTAAAATGAAATGAACACTTCCTGCATTTTTTAGATTTCAATAACACTTGTTTACAAAATTTTTGTCGATGGACTGTGCATAACATTTTCTGGTGTAAAATTCAAAGAAACTTTTCTTAATTATAAAGAAACTAGCTGGACCCGGGCCACTTCGCTGCCCCATATTTCCGATCCCGTCCATTTTTGGACCACTGACGTAGACTGCCAGCAGAACTGCAGTGGAACAAACACACAAACAGGCAAACAAACGATTTGCCACGCCCACATTTTCCCCGCCCACTATTTGCAAAATTTTTTTTCCCAAAACCATCTCAGACCAAATAGCTTTCAAACAAAAGAAAAAATTTTAAAATCGGTCCAGTGGTTTAAGCGTCTATAAAACACATACATACATACATACATACAAACATTTTTCCATTTTTATATATGGGGAAATACACGTCAAAAGGCCCACTTTTGTCAATTTTATTCCGATCGCGTCAAAACTTGGTGGGGTTGCAGAAGTACTTTGGGTATGCTATGTGCTTAAAATACAGCTTCCTAGCGTGATACGTTATGAAGATACAGGGTGTCAAAGTTGGAAATTTTGACCATTGTATCTCCCGACTACGTGGGCCGATTTGAATGAACCGTGGCTTATATGGCAGCTATTTAGAAACGCACAAAATGTGCATTGATAATTGTTTGCAAATATTCAATTTTCATATTTTTTTCTCGCGACTTATGTTTTCCTAGCGATTTTAATTGTGTTCCGCGGATGGGATTCTATATCTTTAAACTACAAAAATGAAGTCCATTCTGTTTACTTTATCAATACGAATTTTCGCTGTGGGATGAAAACCACGACAAAAGCTATTAAAATTTTGAATGTCAAACCTACTATTTTGTCATTACTTCTTTCGTATTATAAAGTGAGTTTATTCTAAGATGTGGACCGGAAACACGATTAATAAAATGTAATGGTGGCATTCTATAGCCAAATACGCCAGAACAACAAAATAACTTATTTCGCAAAAAGTCGACGTCGCATTTTTTACACTGGCCTACAATATTGCACTGGTCAACTCGAATCCTAGCGAGCAGCTATCGGACACGATCTCGATGGATTTTGAGGTTCTAAATCCGAATATAAAATCAAAAATGCAATATATATTCGCGTTTTTGCGATATTGTATTAATTATGTGATAAAAATGCTGATTTTACAGCTTTTATGAATACAGAAACGCGAAAGACGCACTTTTACAAAAAAAATTCAGTTTTCGGAAAATAATCGCTTTGCTATTAAAACGAGTATCAAACGAATTAAAAGTTAATTTTATAAAGGGTCAAAATCTTACACCATCTCGTAGATATCATATTTTAATTTTTTTTATTTTTCCAATTGTAGCTATATTAAAAATACGATTTCTCCGACTAGGTTTCCCGGGATATATCTCGGAGATGACTTACGATTATTACAGTTGTTGAATACTCGTATTAATTGAAAAGCGATTATTTTCCGAAAACTGAATTTTTTTTGTAAAAGTGCGTCTTTCGCGTTTCTGTATTCATAAAAGCTGTAAAATCAGCATTTTTATCACATAATTAATACAATATCGCAAAAACGCGAATATATATTGCATTTTTGATTTTATATTCGGATTTAGAACCTCAAAATCCATCGAGATCGTGTCCGATATCTGCTCGCTAGGATTCGAGTTGACCAGTGCAATATTGTAGGCCAGTGTAAAAAATGCGACGTCGACTTTTTGCGAAATAAGTTATTTTGTTGTTCTGGCATATATGGCTATAGAATGCCACCATTACATTTTATTAATCGTGTTTCCGGCCCACATCTTAGAATAAACTCACTTTATAATACGAAAGAAGTAATGAAAAAATAGTAGGTTTGACATTCAAAATTTTAATAGCTTTTGTCGTGGTTTTCATCCCACAGCGAAAATTCGTATTGATAAAGTAAACAGAATGGACTTCATTTTTGTAGTTTAAAGATATAGAATCCCATCCGCGGAACACAATTAAAATCGCGAGGAAAACATAAGTCGCGAGAAAAAAATATGAAAATTGAATATTTGCAAACAATTATCAATGCACATTTTGTGCGTTTCTAAATAGCTGCCATATAAGCCACGGTTCATTCAAATCGGCCCACGTGGTCGGGAGATACAATGGTCAAAATTTCCAACTTTTACACCCTGTATCTTCATAACGTATCACGCTAGGAAGCTGTATTTTTAGCACATAGCATACCCAAAGTACTTCTGCAACCCCACCAAGTTTTGACGCGATCGGAATAAAATTGACAAAAGTGGCCCTTTTGACGTGTTTTTCCCCATATATAGATTATACTCAGTCCAAATAATCTTTTTTTCTTACTTTCACGTAGAAAGAGAAGTTTAATAACTTTCATTAAAATAATTAGAAAAATTAAATTCTTCTTAAAAAAAAAACAAAAAAAAAAAGATCCATAAAAATAGAAAAAAATCGGAAAAAATTGTTTGTTATTTTTAATACAAAGAAATTGTCTTTATTCCACAAAAAATATTCATTAATCAAAAAAATTTTCTTTGTTCTAAAGAAAATATTCTTAATTCAAAGAAACTTTTCTTAATTATAAAGAAAATATACTCAGTTCAAGTAATCTTTTTTTACTTACTTTCACGTAGAAAGAGAAGTTTAATAACTTTTTTTTCTTCAAAAAACATTAAATAAATCCATAAAAATAGAAACAAATTGGAAAAAATAGTTTGTTCTAATTTTTGAAAGCTAGCATCCCATTGCAGAAACTAATGGCTATATGAAAAAATCTATGGATAAACCTATAAATTATGACCCATATTGTAAAAGTGGGGGAAATTAAAAAAAAATCATATTTTTTTGCCGTTTTGTTTGGAAGGTACCAAAAAGGGCGTGGCGATACCAAAAGGTACCCCCATAAAATTTTATTCACGGGACTATAGGTACAGTATTGGCTATATGGAAAAATCTATGGATAAACCTATAAATTATGACCCATATTGTAAAAGTGGAGGAAATTAAAAAAAAAAACATTTTTCATATTTTTTGCCGTTTTGTTTGGAAGGTACCAAAAGGTGCGTGGTGATACGAAAAGGTACCTCCCATAAAATTTTATTCACAAAATTATAAGTATTTTTATGGACTGGCAAAATGGTCCATTTGTATGGGAGGTGCCCAAAGGGGCGTGTAAACTTCGCCAATTTTTCTCAAGGTGTTAGCGACTAAGAAACTAATACTGTGTGCAGAATACTAATACTGTGAAAGATACTGATAAGTAGTATGTATATAATTTATTAAAGAATCAATATGTTACAAAATTATGATATTTGTGGAGGAGGTACACGAAGAAGTGGTCCAATTTTAAGGCACTGGATGCACTTTTTTCGGGTTAGTTAGTTCAACATTTTTGCTTCCTATTTAACATCTACAACTTTGCTTCAGACACAAAAGAGGTATTCTGTACGGTATACCGAGATATACCCGAGTTAAAATATAGAAAAAGGTTCTAAAAATCCAAAAAGCAAAAAAATGTGATGCAGAAGTTTTTATTTTTGGGGCTACTTTGGTCACCGATATGTAATATAATATTTTCATTTCAAAGGTCTCAGTCGAGCCAATATTAAAACCGAGCTGGATTCTACTCTGTGGGAGTCTGCTCCTTCGGTTGCAGCTATAAAATATTGGGTGGCAGAGTTTACCGTACGAGCTGCCAAGACAAACATGGCAGTGGTCGGCCAATTGAAGTGTCCTCTCCACAAATGGTTAAAAAATTCCACAAAATGGTATTGGATGACCGTGGTTTGAAAGTGTGTGAGCTAGCTGAGTTCATAGGCATTTCAAAAAGTGATATATTTCGCATATTGACGGATAATTTGATGATGAAAAAGCTGTGCCCAAGATGGGTGCCACGTTTGCTCACCATTACCAAAATCAATTGCGATGGCCAAAATTTATGAGTTAATGTTCGAAATACTTCAGCACGCACTTTATTCGCCAGATTCAGCTTCCTTGGATTATTTTCCATTTTCAAACTTGAAAAAATGTCTCTGTGGAAAAAGATTTGCCGCCATGAAGAAGTGGAGGTTCCGTTCGATGGCTATTTTCAGGAGCTAGACAGTTTATTCTATAAACAGGGTATCGAAGCTATTGAAAATCGTTGGTCAAAAGGTATCGAGCTAAAAGGAGATTATGTTGAGAAATAAGGAAAAATTTTCTCAAATTTGTAGTGCTTTCTTTGTTAGGTAGGCTAATTTCGGACCGTTCTCGTTTATCGAAAAATAGGGTTCAAATGCTAAAGGCATCTATCAAGAAAATCGATAATAAAAAATTACCCTTATTTTTTTTTAAATATTTTTTCGTGTTTGGGCTCCACTTTACACCAGAAATTGTTATGCACAGCCATTTTTCGGCAACATTTTTTTAAACTAGTGTAATCAAATATTTTATCACCTTAAAAAATGTATATAATATAATTTATAAATTATGTGTTAATTTCCTTTTTTTTCATTTTCCATATTTAATCTACAATCCTTCTTCCATTTAAAGAGATTAAGATAAACGTATTGAAATGGACTTGTTCAATTTACCTCAGCCACCATTTATAAATATGTGTATAAAATATTCATATGCGTATATTATTTATAGTATATAACTCAAACATTTTGAATTTTCTTGTGTCATTAGTTTTCAGACAATAACGATCATATAGATTTGAAAAGAAAATTAAAAGAATATACACATATGTACATATATACTTATATATATCATATGTTTATAAATTTTACTGCATATTTATTTGCTGGATATCATATAAATTATATCGAAAAATTAATTTCGCTCAAGTTTCTTAAAACGAGAGCATTTCATAAAATTGATTTGATCACAGAAAAGTTTTTGAAATTAAAAGCCTGAAAATGAGCCTTGTTCAATATCGTAATTCTTACAGAATAATTTGTAGTAATTTTTCGGAAATTACTAGCCAAACATTTCAACGATTTGCATGACTTTTAAAATATGATAATTGTACATCATTTTTGTCTAGCCAAACGCTTCAAGCCTACTTAAAAAAAAATTTCACTTTTGTAGTACATTTGCTGGAAACATATTATTTTTGAGAGACCCCCAGTAGGTAGCGTACTCGCCTATGAGTTTGGGGGTCGTGGGTTCGATTCCCACCAGAGGCTCTGGTCTGCCGCTGCAAAAATCTAGCCACATGGTCTTTTTCCTGGACTGTAAAATTAGAATATTAATTTACTTTGTATTCTAATTTATATAAATAAATATTATTTTTTTTGAAAATTAACTTTTTTCTGTAAGTCGGAAAATATACAATATAAGTCGACACATTACTTTAAATTTATTTAAATATATGTCTACAGAAAACATTAGAAGTTTAGGTAAGGACCTAAACTTCTAATCTCTCCAATCCCACTTCAAACCAGTGTCCTCCCTACAATGTGTGAGTTTAGTTCCCCCATACTCAAATATTTCTTCCATTCAGAATTCCCTTCTTACTTTATTATTTTTATTATAAACTCTTTGATTTCGAATACACATTCGCCCATCTACAAAATAAAAAGCAAGAATTATGACATACAAACATAAATATTAGAGGTCGTCTATTAAGTACTGATTACTTGATAATAATTTCTCAACATTAACATTCTAAAATTGAAATACATACATACATACTTGAAAAAAAATTTACGATAAGAACTTACTTTTTATCAATTCAAGTGCTTGGTTGTACGAGTATTACGATTACTCACAAAAATCTGTCTAAAAAACACCAGAAAGATTATTAAATACATTTTGTGTTTGTATTTTTAAAATGTCTTCCATTTAAACAAATTGCAAATTAGATAAGGCGGCGCACACAGTTTGTGGAGCCATTTTTACGGTCTGATAAGATTTTCGTGAAAAGGAAGCATTGCATTTGGAAAGTGTCATATCTTAATGTAATTAATATTAATCATTCTTTTAAAAAGTGGAGAGAGGAAGGGTAACTTAGACCTTTACACATTTTTTGTCGTTTTTGTATGTACTTAAAAAGGTAGAAAAAGTCAATTAAATTGATTAATATTTACTGCCGTTTTCGCCATCTCATGTTATCATACACTTGCCTACAGGTATAGCTAACCTACAGATATTGTGAACTTACAGCTATAGCTAACCAACAGCTATAGTTAACATACAGCTACCCTACAGTTTTTTTGGACCTGTTATACCATGCAGCTAAAGCTAGCCTACTACAGATATAGCTAGCCTACAGCTATAACTAACCTACATCAATAGTTACCCTACAGATATAGCAAACCTACAGCTTTCCCGCAGAAAACCTATAGTTATACTTTACCTACAGTTGTAGCTAACCTAACCAAGTAGGCTGACAATTTTGTTAATCAATGAAAAGATAAATGAACGATTATTGTTAACCTTTGATTTTTGTCGGATTTAAATAAATAAATTTATAGAACCAATTTACCTATTTAATTACCTTCTGTAATACAAATGTATCGTATTGTATTTAAAAATGGAACATTTCACCTCTAATTCAATTACGACTAAAGAACACGTAACAATCCTACACAGAGAAAAAACTGACATAAATTTAAAGTTTGAGCCAAAGATGTCCGTTTATTTGAAATAAGTAAATTTCATACTAAACAGTAGGAGAATTTCCTTAAAATTAGTATGTTAGTCCTTAATATTAAGTAACTTATATTTCTTTAAGCATGACATGTAGTGACTTTGAAGTTTAGGTCGTCTTTGGCTCAAATCTTTAAATCAATGCCAGTTTTCTCCGTGCAGAAGCAGTGCTGTTCCTTAAGACAAAAGCAATCATTTATTGATGTTTTTTAGCCATAGAAACTTTTCATAATTCTTAAGAAAATATTTTTAGTTCAAAAGTTTATTATTCTTAAGAAAATATTCTTAGTTCAAAGCAACTTTTCTTTAGTCTAAAAAAAATATTCCTAATTTAAAGAATTTGTATTTATTTCACAGAAACTATTCTTAAATCAAAGAAATTTGTCTTTATTCTAAAGAAAATATTCGTAATTACAATCAAAATATTCTTAATTCAAATAATCTTTCATCCATTCTAAAGAAAATGTTCCTAATTCTAAATCTTTTCTTTATTTTAAAGAAAGTATTCTTAATAAAAAAATCTTTTACCCTAAAAAATATTTATAATTCAAAGGAACTTCCCTATTCTATAGAAAATATTGTTAATTAAAAGAAACTTTTCTTTCTTCTAAAAATATATTCGTTACTTAAAGAAATACATCCTTCTAAAAATATTTTCTTTATTTATTGAAAACAACATATTCTCAATTCAGAGAAGTTTTTCGTTATTATAAATACACAATTAAATCGAAAAAAACTGAAAAGGAAATTGTTTTGAAAAGAAAATTGTCGTATTTTAATGAAACTTTTATTTATTTCAAAGAAAATATACTAAATTCAAAGAACTTATTTTTTCTTCTAGAGATTACATTCTTATTGCAATGAAAATTTTTTATTCTAAACAAAAAAAATTCTGACTAAACGTTTCTTTATTCTAAAGATAATATAATTAATCCCATGAAACCTTTCTTAAATCTAAAGAAAATATTTTTAATTCAAAGACATATTTTAGCCTAAATACAATATTCTTAATCCCAAAAAATTGCCTTTACTCGAAAGAACACATTCTTAATCCAAAAGAACTTTTCTTTATTCTGAAGAAAATATTGTTATTTCAAAGAAAATTTCTTTATTCCAAAGAAAATATTTTGTATTCATCTAAACTTTACATTATTCTTAACGCAATGTTCTTAATACAAAGAAAAGTTTATTTATTCTAAAGAAAATATTCTTAATCCGAAAACAAATTTCTTTATTCTAAAAGACATATTCTTAATCCAAAGAGACTTTTCATTATTCTAAATAAATATTGTTATTTCAAATAAACATTTCTTTATAACTTGACTATTCAAATACCTTCCTTCACTTAGAAGGAAACCCGTTGATCTTCATCTCAACTCCACAGTGAGAAAACTCGAAATAACATCAATAACAGATCAACCCCTCACAGAAAATAAGAAAATATTTTTGTATTCAACTAAACTTTTCTTCACTCTAAAGGCAATTACTCCTAAGAAAGTATAATTGTTTATTCTAAATAAAATGTTCTTATTTCAACGTTTCTTTATCCCAAAGTAAATATTCGTAATTCAAAGAAACGTCTTTTTTTATTCTAAAGAAAAAATTCATAACTCAAAGAAACGTTCCTTTATTCCAAAAAAATATTCTGTTTTCAAGAATATATTTCTAATTCAAAGTGTATTTAATTATTGTATTTATTCCAAAGACAATATTTTAAGATCAAAGAATATTTTCTTAAATCTCAAGAAAATATTCTTAAATCAAAGAATATTTTCTTAAATCTAAAGAAAATATTCTTAAATCAAAGAATATTTTCTTAAATCTAAAGAAAATATTCTTAAATCAAAGAATATTCTTAAATCAAAGAATCTTTTCTTAAATCTGAAGAAAATATTCAAAGAAACTTGTTTTTATTCTAAGAAAATATTCTTAATCCCAAAAAAAATTTATTTATTATAAAGATCATATTCTTAATCAAAAGACACTTTCCTTTATTCTAAAAAAAAATTTTTTTTTCACTGAAATATTTCATAATTCCAAAGAAAATATTTTTTATTATGCTAAAGAAAGTATACTTGTTCAAAGAAACTCCTTTATTCTAAAGAAAATACACTTAATTCAAATTAACTTTTTTTATTCTAAGGAAAGTATTCTTAATTTAAAGAATATTTTCTTTATCCCACAGAAAATTTTCGTAATTCAAAGAATCTTTTTTTCTTTTAAAGATAATATTCTTAATCTTACTCAAAGGAATATCCTTTAATCCTAAAGAAAAAAGTCATAATTCCAAGAAACGTTCCTTTATTCCAAAGAAAATATTCCTAATTCAAAGAACTCCCAAGACAATATTTTTTTTAGATCATTTTTATTTTTTTAGATCAACTTTATCGTATTGAAAATATCCGTAATTCTGAGAAAATTTTCTTTTTTCTAAACAAAATATTATTAATTTAAAGAAACTTGTCTTTATTTTTGAAAAATGTTTCATTCGAATAAACATAAGTTTCTTTAGCTGAAAAACAATAAAATATTTTTTTCTGTGCAGTGTTCTACTTATTCTGTTCAATATGAAGTTTTTTTTATTGGAAATGTAAAATAAATCTCAATAGTTTTTTTTATTCGAAATGTAAAATAAATCTCTATTTGTTTATTCTATTAATTCTATACAGACCTCCAAAGATGCAGTTCTTCTTTTTAATTTTATCTTTTGTTTTGTTCTAGTTAATGCTAAACTCAAATTATTCCTAAAATATTTTCTAGAATTGTTTAAACAGCGCCCAGACTTTTTTCTCTTTATAAACAATTTTACGATAATTCGGTTGGTCGGTGCCTGAAAAAAGCTCTTTTTACGAGTTTTCGGTGTAAAAAAATTCACCCATTCAGACATCAGCGCCGAAAACTTCAAAATTCTTCGAATACCCCATCATGCCCGACCCTGGGCCATCTTCCGGCCTTTGAACATAGAGTAAACAAAAGCATAGAATGTTTTGTGCACCCAGCGTATACGTACACATCATAAAGTCCAAATACAGAACTCTAAGCTCCGGACAGCTAGCTGGCTAGCATCATCATCATCGTCATTCCGGCGAGTACACATGGCTACACGGCTACATGGCTGATGATTCCACTACAGATGCCAATGCTGATGTCGATGATGATATGCAATTGGACTTTGATGTTGTTTGGGCCTTTGAAAATTCGATAGCAAAAACAAAAACGAATATATTTCTTTTTCGTTTTTATTTCGGACCACATCAACATCTCTGTGAATTTCCGCATATTTAGTTTTTTTTTTGGTCGTATCGGTTGGTTTTTTGTGAATAATAAAACCGGCGTACCGAGAATGAGTACGTGTACACTTTGTTTTAGTTTTATTTTAGCTTTTTTTTCACTCATTTAAATCGTCTAACTTTTGAACTTTTCATTTCGAGTGTTTCGTTTGAGAATTTTTCTTCTTTTTCTCGTTATTATAGAAAACGAGAAAAAGACAGACAAGAATTGATTGTTTGTCTGAAGTAAAGAAGAAGTTAATGAAGATACGGTAAAGTAGGATAGGAAATTGCTATCAAAAGATTTTTTCAATTGGAATTCAGAGATTTGAACTATTTCAGAAGATAACCTTTTTTGGCAGAAAATTAAGTCTCGTTTTCCCTTGGACGGTTCTGAATACACTGAAAAAAAATTGTCATAAAATTAAAAAAATGCTCCAAAGACGTCATTAGTTTTTAAAATATGTACATTTTGCACTTAAAATATAGATAACTTCATTAATATTAAGTAATTTACTTAATTTAAAGATCATTTTCTTAATTTTAAGTGAAAAATGAACTTATTTTGAAGACTAATGACGTCTTTGGAGCAATTCTTTAATTTTATGTAATTTTTTTTTTTCAATGTGTATATATCTGGAGCTTTCTTGTAAACATTAATTTATTGAAAACATTATCTTCTTCTTCGGTCTCAGTTCTAATCAAGAATATCACAACTCTGACTGTTTTGTATAAAACTCAGATGACTGCCGTTATCTGCTTGTGACTCTTTTAAATCTTCTTCGGTCTAGGTTTCAGAGGTAGCGGAGATTTTTTCAACTTTAACCGATCAATCTGCAATCTTATCATCCCTTAAACTAAATCACTCATTTTAGTATTCTTCGGTCTCAAGTTGTCAATTGGTTGGGAATTTACCTTTTCATTCGACAGATTTTTACTTTTTTTGCGATAACGTTTTTCCGAGAGATCTAGCAATATTTTCCCAATTTCAAACTTAGCTCTTTGTCCGATAGTCTCCACTTAGTATTTTTCGTTCCCAATACCTCAATCGAATTGCAAGTTTTATTGAGAGATTTTGCAAGCATCTCTGGCACTTTAAGGTGAGGGCCAGTAGATGGCGTTAGTAGTCGGTTAGCGGTATGCACCTTCGGCATCTATCTGCTATTTTCCGTCTGTCTCTTTTTCTTTGTAATTGAGCTCATTATCTTAAAGCCCACTGTGGACAATTGAGCAAATTATCTAAACTAAACAAAATGAGTAAATGATTTCGTAATTGGCGGCAAATTGCATTTGCTTGCGTACCAACCGACGACGGCGACAACGACGTGCAGCTGAACTGCTGCAATTGCATATTACAATCGTTGCTACATACAACAAATGCACATTGTTCGAGAAGACAACAAAAATTTAAAATGAAATTGAAAGCCATCTCTCTCTCTTTCTCTTTCTGTAATGGGCGCGGCAAGCAGGCTGGCTGGCAATTACTTTTTTAATAGATCTAAACTATTTAAAAAAAAAGAAACATAGAAATGAAAATTGTGGAAAACATTTCGAACATGTTCACAAGTAATTTGGGATAGTCAAAATGGTCGACGAGGAGAGAATAAAGAAAGAAATGCCCATTAAATTTAATACACATTTCACTTGGTATTAAGAAGAGAGGAAATGTGATAAAGGGGGGTTGAAAGCCTTTCCCCACCCTCTTAAACCTCTACATATGATATATAAACATATAGACGGCCCATAGAAAATACATTTCATTCGTCCACCTCCTCCTCCTCCCACCAATTGACCCCAACATGTGTACGTATAATGAAAATTTAATGTAGTAGAAGATTTTTTTGTGGGAAAGCGATAAGACAGGACGGACGGCTGGACGGATATATAAAGTACTTTTATTTGTTTTCCAATAGCGTCCCCCCCAAATGATTTTTGGCGCGTTTTTCTTCAGCACTTATTTGCCACCTTTATGTTGCGATATTTTTTTTTGCATTTGACTTTTTTCTATTTCTCACCAACTTTTTCGAGTTTTCCACTCCGTCTTAAATGATTTGCCTTTGTGAACAAATTGTATTTTAAATGTGTTTTACACATTTGGCAACTTTACGTTGTTGTAGTAGATGCAATTTGCCACAAAAACTTGGCACAAATGGTACTTTCTTAACAACACCGCCACACACCATCCGATCAAATCCATATTCGTTCGTTCGTCTGTCCGTGATATAGTTTTCTGTCTGTCCTTCTTTTTGGATACATATGGCGATGCTAAAGAAGCGATAGTGTTGTGATGGTTTTGCTGCTGCTGCTGCACTCCATTCTATAGGACTCCACTCGAAAGTGTTGTTCTTCCGAGTTGCAGTTGGCGGTGGTTGCTTCAGCATAAAATGCAAACGCGCTGTAATATAGGCCAACAAGTACATTGAACTGCTTTTGGGTGCTTTGCCACCCTGTCGGTCTATCGTAGCCTAGCAGAACCCGCCAGCATTTCATGCCTTCAACACCACCACCATCGTCAGCAGCAGCAGCCATTTGGGGCCAGTGCTGGTGATGCTGCTGCAGCTGCCACAGATGCGCTTTGCCTTTGTTGCTTCGTCGTAATTCCGCCATTCGTTTTGGTGGTTTTGTGTAATGGAAAAAGTCAACATCGTATATTTGGTACTGCAAAATATGTTTGTTTTTATTGGTACATCGGCTGAAAAGAAGGCAAAATATAAAATAAAACTTTATTATTTTTCCCCATTTGGCCAGAGGAAGGATGCCCAAGTTGAAGGAACAAAATTTTAGCCGACGGTTGATCAAACAGGAGCTGTAAGCTTTACTATCTGGCCTTATTCTCAGGCAAAATGACTTCTGCAGATCCAAATTTCTTAAAATGAGGAGGTGGAACTATCAAGACATTTGAATGGCTCTACACATTAATTGATAAAACTATTTCCCATTTCTATCTTTAATGATTTGAACTATTTTCAGAGAATATATAGAAAAAACGCCTCAAATTCCCTAACGAAGTCTAAAGATTCCACAGTTCTGATAAATATTTTGCGACAGATAATTTCTGATAACAATCATTATAGCTTCTCCTGATATAAATATGATGATCTCAATCCCTCTGGAGATCCCTCTACTTTAAACCTCTCTGAATAATAATTACCATTGTTTTCTGGCTTCCTTCTTCCTCTCAATTGCCTGGGAGAAGTCTACAGTTTTGCCTACAATTCCATCTTAATCATTGGCAGTCTTCTCAGTTCCTCAACAGAAGTAGGTTCGCTATTCACTGGTCGACTCTAATAGAGAATGAAACTTCACTGAGCAACTCTACTATAAAAGAAGACCAACTAAAAGCTTAATCCCTCTGGAGATCCTACGACTTTAAACGACTCATAATAATATTCCATTGTTTTCTGACTTTCTTCTTCCTCTCAATTACTTTGAGGAAGTCTACAGTTTTGCCTGTCTATTCCATCTTCTTCTTTGACAGACTTCTTCGGTTTCAGTTCCTCAACAGAAGTTGTTTCACTATTCACTGGTCGACTCTAATTGAAAAGAAAACCTCAATGATAGACTGTAGTATAGAGGAAGACCCTAAAATCTCTATTTCTCTGGAGATCCCACCACTTATAACGGCTCTAAATAATAATTTCCATTGTTTTGCGACTACATTCATCCTATCAATCGTCTAGGAGAAGTCTACAGTTTTACTGGGTTATTCCACCTTCTTCATTGGCAGACTTCTGCGGTCTCAGTTCCTCAACAGAAATAGGATCACTATTCACTGGTCGACTTTAATAGGGAAGAAGTCCTCAATGATCGTTTTGGCTGCTTATTCCGTCTTCATGATTGGCAGACTTCTTTGGTCTCAGTTCCTAAAGAGAAGTAGGTTCACTTTTCACTGATCGACTCTAATAAAGAAGAAAAACTCACTGATAGGCTCTAATATAGAAGACGACCCCAAAACCTAAAATCACAATCCCTCTGAAAATATAACCAATACAAACGGCTCTGAATAATAATTTCCATTGTTTTCCGACTTCCTTCTTCCTATCAATTGCCTTGGAGAAGTATACAGTTTTGCCGGCTTATTCCATCTTCATCATTGCCAGACTTCTTCGGTCTCAGTTCCTCAACAGAATTAGTAGGTTCACTGGTCGACTCTACTAGAGCAGATAACCTCAATGACCAACTCTAGAATAGAGGAAGACCTCAACGACCGGCTCTGGCTATAAAGCAAGACCTCAGCGGTCGACTCTGGTAGATACAGACCTCAATGGTCGATTCTAGTATAGAGAAAACCTCAATGGCCGACTCTTGTATAGAGGAAGACCTCAGTGCTAGACTCTAGTATAGAGGAAAAGCTCAGTTGTCGACTCTGGAATATATGCAGACCTCAATGATCGACTGCTGCCAGACCTTAGTAAAGTATAGAGGAAGGCCTCATTTATCTACAGTAGTATAGATGAACACACCTGCTGTCGACTCTGCTACAGAGAGAGACCTCAGCGGTCAACTCTGTGTTAGAGGAAGACACCAATGACTGAATCTAGTATAAAGGAAAACCTCAGTGGTCGGCTCTAGTACAATTGAAGATCTCAGCTATCGAGCAATACCTCAATGATCGGCCCAAGTATAGGAAAAGACTTCGGTGGTCGACATCAGTATAGAGAAGACTTCCTAATGATAGACTCTAGTATAGATAAATACCTCAATAATGGACTCTAGTACAGAGGAATACCTCATTGATCGACTCTAATACAGAGAAAGACCTCAATGATCGTCTCTAATACAGATGAAGACCTTAGTGGTCGACCCTATTATAAAGGAAGACCGTGTGGCCGACTCTAGAATAGAGAAAGACCTCAACGATCGACTTTAGTATACGAGAAGACATCAATGATCGACTCTAGTATACAGAATGACCGACTTAGCATAGATGGAGCCCTCAATGATCGACTCTAATTTAGAGAAAAACCTGATTAATCGACTCTAATTTAGAAAAAGACCTGATTAATCGACTCTAGTTTAGAAAGAAAAATACCTCAATTATCGACTCTAGTTAAGAGGAAGTCCTCATTGAACGACTCTACTATGGAGAAAGCCATCAGTGATCGACTAGTACATATAGTGGAAACCTTAATGACCGACTCTAGTCTAGACTCTAGTATAGAGGAAGACAGGCTGACTTCTTGACAGCTTTCCTCGTCAGTACCATTTCGGTCTCTGTAGAAGACCTCAGCTTCGATGGCTAAACATGCTATATAATAGGTTCTGCTTAATCGATCTCTAGCACAGAAGAAGACCTTAGTGATCGATTGTAGTCGACGCTAGAGGAAGACCTCAATGGTATAGTATAATAGAAGAACTCAGAGGTTCTTCCTTTATAACTAACCTATGTGGTCGACTGTAGTATAGCGGTAGACCTGATTAGTCCATTCTAGTATAGAGGATGAAAGACCGACTTCTGGACCGCATTGCAAATTAGTACCTTTTCGGTCTACGAAAAAGCTCTCAGCTTTGAGGGCTAAAAATGTTATACTTATATAATAGGTTCTGCTAAATATTCGATTTCGATCTTTTTTGCTGGCTTCCCTTGTTTAGCACCTTTGTTTGGAGCCACAACACTATATCTGCCAGACTCATAAAAAATCCGATGAATGCAATTATCTATTATTGCCATAACTATTCTTATTTCTCACCGGGAAGTTCTCTTCATCATTATAATAATGTTACTTAGTCAGTTATTCGACTCATAACCTTGGATTTGATTATAATCGAAAAGTTTTAATATGTAATGGCTTTGAATAATATCTTTTGCTAATCAATAATTTGACACAAGCTCCAATATTACAAAATGGATATTATTTTCCGACGATAAGCTTGTATACATCAGATCTTCGTTGGCTGACCCACACACCTAGGTCCTCTCCGTTTTCACTTCTCATAGACCAGTCCAGAGTTTCAACGACTCTTTAAAGATCTCTGTAAATCTAACCTGATTCTCCCGTCAGCACATTGCAAATCCTTCACATTGCTTTACTCTCCCACTTCCTCCTGCTAAGGTTACCTTCCCCTTCGCAAAACATTTCCTCACCCAAACATTCCCACAGAGTTTATTATCAATATTTACCCAAAAGCTTACACAAATTCCCACAGAAGATTTAGCCAAACAGCCAACAAATCTCCTAAGCCTCTGCCTGAGTTGGCTAGGCAAGATTTTTTCCCTCACTGTGCATTGTTGAAATTTCCCAAGGATTTTTGCTCCTACACTTATCCCTACTCAACCTTAATTTCATTTGAGTTTTGTTGATCTTCTCAAAATCATTTCTATTCTACAAACAAGCTCAACTGTACGCCAAATCCCTAATGCCTCAGCATACATATGTATAACAATTGAAAATTTAGGTGTGCGTTGTGTGAGCAATTCTCCAAAAATATCAAAAGTTCAAAATGTGATTGAACTTGTTCTCGCTCTTCCTCCTCGCGGATGTCTTATTCGTTCTTTTCCATACATATGTAGCTCCTTGGTAGTGATTTCATTTGAGTTTTTTAGTTTTTTTTTTGATTCTAAAATAGTCCACACTCATGTGCAGCTACCACCTATGCTAATGTTGCACATGCAACAATGCTGCACCAATGCTGAGAGAGTTGCAAACCAACCACACGACGGACTGACTATATGTTTTTATTCAATCTCTGTCGTTTTCAATATGTGCTTATTTCAAATGTGTAAAGTGTTTACCTTTGAACAAATTGCACAGTGGCTTAGAAGGGAAATAAATTGAATTATTATATATATAGTGAAGTAAAACAATAAGAATAACTCCGTTGGCATTAGTTCTTCAGACAAGGTTTGGCAGATCTTTAAGGTTCGTCTAGATTTTCCCGAGTTCTGCTGTTTTTCCAGTCCCGAGTGTTGAGTGGGGAGGGCAAAAATACCGACATTTGAAAAACTTTATAAGGTCTGAAGAAAATTTCGGCTTTAATATAGTCGAAAACATTAATGATCGACTCAAAGATAGAATACGACTTTCTCGGACGACTCTCCTATAAACCAAGACCTTAGTCGGGGGCTCTAGTATGGATGAAGTCTTTTTCGGCCGACTCTAAAACAGACTTTTCTAGTCGACTCTAGTATAGATGAAGACTTTTGAGGTCGGCTCTAGTTGGCAGGAAGACCTTTGCGGTCGGTTTTTTGGTACAGATGAAAACTTTTGCTGTCGACTCGTATAAATGAATACATCGGTGAACGACTCTATTATAGATGAGATTTTAGCATTCGACTCTAGTTTAGCGGATGACCTAATCGTAGACCCTAGTATAGAAGAAGTCCTTAGTCTTCGACTCTGGACTATATGTAGTACTTAGTCGTCGACTCCATTATAGAGGAATACCTCAGTCGTTGACTCTACAGTAGATGAAGACCTCTGTGGAGCGCCCTAGTAAAGAGGAGACGGAGGAGACTCTCAGCCGTCGACTGTAGTGTAAAGGAAGAACTTAGCAGTGGACTCAAATATAAAGGAATACTTTATTGATCGTCTGCAATATACGGGAATACCCTAGTTGTCGACCCCTAATAGAGAGAAATACCTTCGTCGACTCTAGTAGAGAGGAAGGCTTAGTGGTCAACTCTAATTTAGAGGAAGAACTTAGTCGTTGACTATAATATAGAGTAAGACCTTAGTGATTGACTCTAGTATACAGTAAGAACTCGGTGATCGACTCTAATATAGAGGAGTACCTCAGTGGTCGAATCTTATATAGAGGAAAAGTTCAGTGATCAGAAGGCATCTAATATATAAGAATACCCCAATTGCCGCCTCTTATATAAAGGAAGACATGGATTACCTTAACGGTCGGCTCTAATATAGAGGAAATCCTTTGTGGTCAACTATAGTATAGAGGTCTGTGGGCGATTCTAATACAGAAGAAGACCTAAGTCGTCGTATCTAACGGTATGCATTCTTGACTTCGACTTTGTATAGAGAAAGATTTCAATGGTCGGATTCAGCACAGAGGAATACGACAACGGTCAATCTGGTATAGAGAAGGTTTTCAGTGATCTATTCTTATATACAGAATGTACTCAGCGGTCGAATATAGTACAGAGACGGTCCTCAGTGATCGACTGTCGTATATAGGAAGGTCTTCGTGGTCGACTCTAGTATTGGTGAAGAGCTCCGTGGTCGACCCGAGTGTATGTATGCAGGCCTTCGTGGTCGACTCTAATATAGAAGTAGACCTTCTTGGTCAACTCTGATAATAGAGAAAGACTTCAGTGATCAGCTGTAGTATAGAGGAAGATTTCAGTGTTCGGGTCTTGTATTACGGGTCGAATTTTGTGAAGAAGCGGTCGAATGTAGTATATGTCAGCGGTCGAATGTAGTACAGGGTTGCCCATATTCGACGGACCCACGGACTCGTTGGGCCCATTCCAATCGACGAGGCTTGTCCGCAGGCAACAATATTTGCGTCAATCGAATTTTGTACGGGAACAAATGCAAATCAACGCGAATAATCCGTTGTAAGGTGGACCGAGCCATGCCCAACTGCTGAGAACGGCGTTTTTGGGATGTTCTTGGGGACCTCTCAACACTGGCTCGTACGGCAGCGATATTCTCGGCCGATCGCCTTGGTCGACTTTTATTTGGCCTCTTCGGATTAGAAAGAGCCTCACCAGTCGAAAATTTTTCGTATAAACGCTTAATGGTGTTCTTAGAAGGCGCACTTCTCACATTTTTTAATATTTTAAAAGCACGTTGACTTGACTTCTTCTGTTGAATGTAAATTTCAACTATTTCAGAGCGCTCGCGTGGCGTGTATTGTTCCATGGTAAAAATCTGTTTGGACTGACGCTTCAAACGCGGTATGTCATTAAGCGATCTGACATCTCTGTCAAAAGTTATGGCGTTGCCAGATGGGTCCGTCGAATATGGGAGACCCTGTATATGTATGGTCGCCTTCGTGGTCGACCCTAAGGACTTCGTGGACGACTCTACTTATAGTAGAGAGGATGCTCTTAGTGGTCGACTCTAATAGAGAGGAAAGACTTAGTCGTCGATTCTAGTATAAAGGAAGAACCTAGTCCTTGTAATAAAGAGGGAGATCTGATCTTTATTATAAAGGAAGTCCTGGACTCTACACAGGGAGATCTGGGCTCTATACAGGAAGAACTCAATAGTCGACTTTAATATAGAGGAAGTGGTATAGAGAAAAGCCTCAGTGACGGACGACTCTAGTACAGAAGAAGACCAACGAGATCGACTCTAGTACAGAAAAAGCCACCAGCCTTCGTACGTGGTGTACGTGGTGATCGACGCTTATATAGATAAATACCTCGATGATCGACACTAGTACTGAAGAATACCTCGGTCGTCGTTTCTAGAGGTCGACCTTCGTGGTCGACTCTAGTAAGGAGGATGAACTTAGTGATAGGTTCTAAAACAGAAAAGACCTTAGTCATCGACTCTAGTATAGAGGAAACACTTATTCGTTGACTCTAGTGTAAATTAATACCTCAGTCGTCGACTATAGTAAAGAGACCTCGGTGATCGACTCTAATGTAAGGCAGATCTTAAGCGCGCCTCTAATATAAGGGAAGACCTGGACTCTTTACAGAAAGACCTACAAATTTTTGGCTCTAACACAAAGGAAGTCCTCAGCTCTAGTACAGAAGAAGGCACCAGGGATCGAATCTCATTTGCTGTAGTGCAGAGGAATATCTCAGTGGTCAATCTACTAAACAGAAGGTACACAGTGGTCGAATATGGTATAAAGAAGTTGTTCAGTGCTCGAATCTAGTACGAAGAAGGTCCCCAGTGTGCGACTATTGTATGTATAAAGGCCTTCGTGGATGATCCTAGTGTACTTATAGAGGAAGACATCAATGTTCGCCTTACTCGAATATGAAGGAAGACCTGAATACTTCATTGGTCGACTCTGGCATAGAGGGAATTTTCAGTGGTCGGATTTAGTAATGTAGAAGGACTCAGTGATCGAATCTAGCGCAGAAGAAAACCTCAGTCGCCGTATCAAGAGTTAGATCTTTGTAGTCGACTCTGTTGTAGAGGAATATTTGATTAGTCTGATTTAGTGCAGAGGGTGATCCATTTCGAGGTTCCCTACTTTTTTAAAGAAAAAAAAAACACAGAAAATTCAAATTGAATGGGGAATGTTTATTATCATTTGAAAGAACATTCTTTGGCATTTATTTTGTGAAGATTATGTCTATCAAATGTTGGCCGCGAACACGTCTCAGATGGTCCATCCGTTGAGTCCAATTTTCGGTGACTCGTTCGAGCATTTTGACTGGTAACTGGCGAATGACACGCGTGGTGTTTTTCTCCAAGGCCTGAATCGAAGCGGGTTTGTCCGCATAAACTTTTGACTTTACATATCCCCACAGAAAAAAGTCTAACGGTGTGATATCACACGATCTGGGTGGCCAATCGACAGGCCCAAAACGTGAAATTATCTGCTTACCTCTCAATAAATCCGTGGCGCCGTCTTGTTGAAACCAAATGTCGAGATCACGAGCTTCAATTTCAGGCATCAAATAGACGGTTATCATGGCACGATAACGGTCGCCATTGACGGTTACCTTATCACCGGCAACATTTTTGAAGAAATATGGACCGATGATTCCTGTACGTCGGATCGGATAAAATATTGCTCATGGGTGACAAGGTCGTGGGTCGACTGGAAAGTGTTTTTTCTAGTGGTGATAAGGTCCTTAGAGGGTCGAATCTAATATACAGAAGATCCTCAGTGGTCGAGAAGACCTTAGTGGTCGATTCCAGTATAGTGATGGTCATCAGTATATAATATAGAGAAGGTCCTCAGTTGTTGAATGTAGTATGAGAAGGTCCTCAATGGGTGAATCTAAAACAGTGAAGGTCTAACCTTGTATAGAGAAGGTCCCCATTTCGAATTATTAAAGAGAGAGTTAACAGCAGAATACTCGAATAGAGCTTTTAGAATTTCTTGTTTTGCTATCTTATGTATCCAACTATTCTATGATGTTCCATATTGATAAAGGGTTGTTGGGTTTCGCGTTTGTTTTTTTTTTTCTTTCTGATAACATAAATTACCATATTCTTTCCGGATATTTCCTAATTTGTTGCCCCACTGTGACATGTGGTAATCATCAGTTTGACTAAATACTGTGTATTACCTTTAAAAATAAACCATTCACTACATCGAGCATTTCGAGGAGCTGTCAATGTTTATTTGTTCATGTGTCCAAATGGCAGTGCAAACAGATAGGCCCATACTTCATGGGATGTCCATATACCTATGTACGAGTATGTAGCCATGCAACAATCTCTGCTGCTGGTCTTGGCTGTTTGTTTTAGCTGATCCGCTCCGCGCGACCGCTCCATAATAATAATTGATTGTAATTTTCAATTTCAAATGTAATGTTTGTAAATGTGTACACATTACATTTCGTGGCCACGGAAAACAAACCAGAGCCAGAACCAATAGTGGCGGCGGTGGCATGAAGTGTTCGGTTCTGTTCAGTTCTGTTAGGTGCAAAATAATGAAGTAATGGCCGTGATGAAATTTTTACAATGTTCTTCTCTCTCCAGCATTTCCAGACCATGGCAGAGCCCGACAGCAACTGACTTGTGTTGTCAGCCCATTCACAAACGATGTCGCTGTTGTCGTCGTCGTCGTCGCCGTCGTTTATTCTTGTTGTTGATGTTGAAAGCGTTTTGCAATTGCAAATCGATACTTTTTTCTGTTTTTTTTTGCTTATGCGTCAGCTTCTGCTACATACTAAGTATTGCTGCAACATATTTTTCATCGTCACGTTGTTGGTGGTTAGGTTTGGTTTGGTTAGGATTGCGTATCTGGGCCTGGCATGCCCCATCAGGTCGAGTCTTGTTTTTCTTTGCATGGGCAAATCGAAAACGACATCGAAATGATCTCATGCACGTTTTTTGCTTCGCCCTCCACCCAACCAACGACAGTGTACGACGAGTACTTTACTTTAAGATACTCGTACAATTGACAAAATCACGCACACACAGAGTGCTGCTGCACGTTCGTCGTACGGACGTATGCATGCGCTCTGTACGCGCGTATATCCACTCGTACGTTTGTACAGTTGCACTGTACTGCGTTCTGAGTTGTGTTGCATTGCGTGTGTTTACATTGCTTTGGGTTGGCGACTTCATTTATTCAATCGACCGACGATTTCAGCACTCAAGCAGGAACTCGTAAACTATATGAGCTGTGTGAGATTTGCTTTGCAACCTCCCTACATCCCTCGCATCGCCCGTTTGTAGCGCCCGCCCTATTTGGACTACTACTCTTGTAATACTTCAGGCCCTGCGATATAGTGCTACAGATGCTCGATGATGCGTTTTTTCTTCTTCTGTGTTTTTTTCTCTGCTCTGGAAACGGTAATGGAAAGCATTTCTAAGCATTCATGCAAAACGCATAAATATCTTCTGGCGAAGACACTTCGACTAACAGAGACGAAGAAAAATTAACACTCAACCATGCCATGATTCTCATTTTCATTTGATTGGATTTTTCACACAAATTTTACTTAGCTAAAAAGCTAATAGGCGTAATAAACAAAGGTGTAAAATCTGTGGCATCATAATAATTATAATTGGCTTTCTGGCTACAATAAGATATCAAAATAAATTTGATTACCATTCTGCACATCTTGGAAGCAGGAGCTTTCTATTGATATATATTTCGTTATTATTTTTGTGCCTTAAAGATGCGAAAAGTGTACCACAAACTCGAGTAGGGCAATTACAAGTATTATTTTAATATTAACGTTGGATTTCTAGGCATTATAATTGTCTAAAATAAATATTATTTTGCAAAACTTTGGAAAAGCAGCTGTCCATTAATATACATTTTATTACATTTTGAAGAAATTAAAGACCCGAAAAGTGTACCACAAATAAGTTTTAATTTCCTAAGCTTATGTTTAGCTTCTGAACACTTTAACTAACCAAAACAAACGCAAATTATTATCATTCGGCACATCTTTGTCAAAAGATATTACTATGCGTAAAATGTTAATAGACATTAACGATTAAAATATCTGGAACCATAATTAAAATTGGCTTTCTGACTATAACAACTTAACAAAATCAATGTACATATGACTCTGCACATCTTTGTGACAATATCTTTCTATTGATAATTATTTGCATTAAAAATACTAAAATGGTTCCACAAAATCCTGCTGGGCATTTACTATTTTAATATTTAATTTGGGATTTTAGTTGTTACAGTTTTCTAAAACATAATTATAAACACTATTCTGCACAACTTTGGAAAAAAGTCTTTCCATCGATATACATTGTATTACCGTTTTCCTGCATTAAAGATCCGAAAAGTGTACCACAATCCTAAAGTGTTCCGCGTAATCCTGCAGGGCATGTACTATTTTAATATTTAATTTGGGTTTCTAGGTATTATAATTTACTAAAACAAGAATATAAATACTATTCTGCACAACTTTGGAAAAACAGCTTTCCATTGATATACATTTCATTACAGTAAGCCTGCAATAAAGACTTAAAAAGTGTACCACAAATTTTGACTGTTAAAATTACTATTAAAATTTAGCTTCTGGAAATTTTAACGCACCAAAACAAATACATATATTTATTATTCTGCTTCTTTTGAAAAATAGATTTCCATTGATATACATTTTATTACTATTTGATGTATTATAGAAGCAAAATGTGTACCACAAATTTGTTGTGTACAAGAATTACTATAAAAAGACAGCTTTTCTATGGGAAAATTTCTTTCAATTCATATACATTTTGTTACAATTTGCGCCCATTAAAAACACGAAATGTGTACCACAAAAACAAAGAGTTTCTTCAAACAAAGCAAAAACTTGAATTCCGAATACATTTAAACTTTCTGTTGCTGCTATTTTTTATCAAACCTAGAATTCTCATGTATATTACCTTCCAGATTTTATATATCGTAATACAATTTACGGTGATATGGACAACAATTTGCAAAGGGAGTATAACATCTTCTTTTCATAAAAAGTGTAAATTAGCTCTCTGTATATTAAATCTATATATATAAAAATGAAACGGTCCATCTGTGTAATGGCATCACGTCAGAACGGCTGGAGCGATTTGGATGATTTTTTTTTTATTCGATTCTAAATTTTCACGAGATGGTTTATATAGAAAAAAAAAATTAATTGGACAAAGGGGCGTGGTACCTCCCATACAAATCGCAGGTTAAAAATCCGATATTTCTGCTCCTATTATAGGTATAGTGCTGAAATTTTGTTTGTATGCATTTAATGGCAGATTATGTGAATTTTCCAAAAATGGGCGGAATCGGACCAATGGGCGTGGCCCCGCCCATATAAGCCAAATTTTGAAATTGAGATATTTTGCACAATTTGTTAGCGAGAGTGCTGGAATTTTGTGTATATGTAAACGGTGGCAGCCTACGTGATTGTCCAAAAATGGGCGGGATCGGACCAATGGGCGTGGCCCCGCCCACATAGACAAAATTTTGATATCTTGCACAATTTGCTAGCGGGAGTGCTGCAATGTTGCGTATATGTATCTGGTGGCATTCTACGTAATTGGTGAAAAAATGGGCGGGACCGGACCAATGGGCGTGGCCCCGCCCATATAAGCCAAATTTTGAAATTGAGATATTTTGCACAATTTGTTAGCGAGAGTGCTGGAATTTTGTGTATATGTAAACGGTGGCAGTCTACGTGATTGATCCAAAAACGGGCGGGATCGAACCAATGGGCGTGGCACCGCCCATATAAGCCAAATTTAAAAAAATGTGATATCTTGCACAATTTGTTAGCGAGAGACCTGGAATTTTGTGTATATATATCCGTTGGCGATCTACGTGATTGGTCCAAAAATGGGCGGATTCGGACCAATAGGCGTGGCCCCGCCCACAATGACCAAATTTTGAAATTTTTATATCTTGCACAATTTGCTATCGGGAGTGCTGCAATGTTGTGTATATGTATCTGGTGGCATTCTACGTAATTGGTCAGAAAATGGGCGGGATCGGACCGATGGGCGTGGCCCCGCCCTTATAAGCCAAATTTTGAAATTGATATAACTTGCACAATTTTTTATCTAGAGTGCTGTCATGTTGTAGATATGTATCTGGTGACAGTCCACGTGATTGGTCCAAAAATTGGCGGGATCTGACCAATGGGCGGGCCACCGCCCATATAAGCCAAATTTTGAAATTGAATTATCTTGCTCATTTTGTTAGCGAGAGTGTTGAAATTTTGCGTATATGTATCTGGTAGCAGTCTACGTGATTGGCTTTCAAATGGGCGGAATAGGACCAGTGGGCGTGGCCCAGCCCATATTTTGATATATCTTGCAAGTATTATATAGGAAATACATGAACAAAAATGCGATAATTACAGCTGCTCACTCCAATACAATCGCAATATGATAATGTGATGCAATATCAATGAAACAAGAATTTGGAAATTTTATAAGTATACATTTCTATTTTCTGGACTTTCTACTGAATTCGGTATTTTTTCATTCAGTGAATTTATTACTAATACCAGTAAGGAAAGGCAGAAAGTCGGGCGGGGCCGACTATATAATACCCTACACCTCCCTAACAATGCGATAAGGGTCATTGCAATAATAATTTGGAATAATTGGTAAATGTTTTTTGAACCGATAATCGCAAAATTAAGCAATATTCGTTCCTAAATTGAGAAAAATCTTTCTGGAGAACTTTGTAATGATCGGAAGTAAAGTACAACTTCTATAGCGCTTTGTAACCAAATCTGGAGGAACATATATATGGAGGTTATATATAAATCTGAATCAATTTTCCTAGAATACTCATTCATGTAAAATAGAAACCTGTTTCTGTCGAATTTCGTACTGATCGGATATAAAACACAGTCTCTACAGCGCTTACATGTCAAATTGGGGGTAACATATATATATGGGGGCTATATCTAAATCTGAACTGATTTTCTCCGAATTTTGCGGCATTCCTTCATGTAATAAGAAACATCTTTCTGCCGAATTTCTTACTGATCGGATATAAAATACAGTTTCTACAGCGCTTGAATTTCAAATCGGGGGTAAAATATATATGGGGACTATATCTAAATCTGAACCAATTTTCTCCGAATTTGGCAGTATTCCTTCATGTAATAACAAACCTCTTTCTGCCGAATTTCGTACTGATCGGATATAAAATACAGTTTCTACAGCGCATGGGCAGCGAAGCGCACCGGGCTCAGCTAGTAATTTTAATAAAATAAAAATGCCTTTCGGATCTTTGGATGAAAATCTCTCCATTGATATATATTCCATTGCCTCTTGAGTGCTTTACTCGTCTGCAAGGTGTGCCACAAAAAATAATGTAGCGCGTACGAGTATTACAAAATAATGACAATGAGTGAATGCTGTCCTATCTTCAAAACCTGCAAAGGTCATACATAAAAAAAAATTGCCATCAAATTAAATATTGTCATTTTGTAATAAATTTATTGTAAATGTAGTTAATATTATGCAAATTTTCTTAATGTTAAGTAATATATTAATTTTAAAGATTAGGACATCTTTGGCGACGATTTTTACATTTAAGATTTTTTTCCTGTGCACAGTTTCAATAATCTGAACAAAATGTCCTTATATTAAAGACAATGTCATTGATTGAGCGGTAAAGACAAAATCATTAAGATAAGCACTTATTTAATATTGATCAAATGATCTTAAATTCAACTACAAAAGTAACCAAAAGTAACCAAATCAATACCAATGTCTTTAATATTTGTATAAGTAACATAAAAATAGTCCAGATTTGTATCAGGTTCGAGTTTTTTTTTTTGGGGAATATATTTGTATCCTTAAATTAAGGAACTTGGCAATGGTTTCGGACCAAATATCATAATAGAAAATAATGTTGCCATTGAATTAACGATTTTCGTCGCAGGCATTTCCAATCATTAATATCATTTCATTTTGTAATTAAAATATATAAAATTTTATTAATATTAAGATTAATTATAAAGATTTCGGATATCTTTTGGCACCAATATTTACTTTTAAGACTTTTAATACTTACTGGAAAGAGTGTATTTTTATTTAAGACAATGACATTGATTTGACACCAAAGACAAAACAACATTAAAATAACTGCACACTAAATACTAATAAAAAAATCTTAAATTTAACTACTAAATGAACTTATTTCAATATTTAGTTCTATATTTCTACAAATTAATGTCTAAACGTCTAAAATGTTTGTTTCAGAGGATGGAAGTAGCCAAAAAATATTCCAGATTATTATGAGGTTTGAGATATTTTTTTTTTGCGGGATGTATTTTGATCCTCAAGATTAAAGAACTTGGCTATATTTTCGGACCAAAGGCCGTAATAATAAAAAATAGGCAGAAATTATAGACAATTTCATTAATATTAATACATTTTATAATATTAATTACAAAATGTAATCTTTAATCTTTAATTTTATGACAAACATTTTTCTGAGTAAAATTAGTACATTTGGTACTTAAACTGCACAGAATAGAATTTTTTCTTAAAATTAAAAATTTGCGCCAAAGGCTCCTTTAATCACTGATATAAGTACGATTCGTACTTAAAATTAAGAAAATGTGCCTAGTTTTAACGAATTTATCTATATTTTAAGTACAACATGTACTTATTTTAATGATTAAAGGCGTTTTCGACGCAAATTTTTAATTTTAAGACAACATTTTTTAAGTGTGATGAAGAGATGAAAAAACAAATAACGTTGAAAAACTTACTTATGTGCCTATATTTATTTATATAATTAACTATTCCCAAAAGATAATCACTAAAACATAAATCACTTTTTTATTTAAGAATTAAGTACATTAACACAAATTTTTTCATGCAATTTAACATTGGCGCCAAACCTCATAATAATCCGGAATATCTTTAGGTTACATACAATTAATTTGGTGAAAAAGGCAACTAAAGATTGAAATAATTCTATTTTGTATTTAAATTTAAGATAATTAAATTAGAATTTAGTGTATCGTTATTTTAATATTGTTCTGTCTTGGGTGATATACCAATGCCATTGTTTCTAATATAAGGACACTTTTTCCCAGTATATTAAATGTCTTAAATGTAAAGATTGGTGCAAAAGATATCCGAAATCTTTAAAATTAGTTCATTATGTACTTAAACTAATATAACTAACTTTATATTAGTAAAATTGTAAATATTTTAATTACAAAATGTATTTATTTAAAAGTTTTGGGGCCACTTTTATGAAAATATTTAATTTTATGACAACATTTTTTCCTGTTCTGGCCTTTTGTCCGAAACCATAGTCAAGTTCATTAGTTTAGAGATGAACTCCTTTTAAGATTAGGAACGTCTTTGGCGCCGATATTGAATTCTATGACAACATTTTTTTGTAGCTAATATTTGTTTTTATTGTTAATGGTTGTTGACTTGTTGCCTGTAATTACATACTTAAAATATATTTCTTATAAATGGTTCAGAGAGTTCCAATAGTGAATTAATTTTTTAAACACTTACGGTTCTTAAGCCAAGTAAATTGACGGTATAAGTTAGTATGTATATACATATTATCTTTGATATAAATGCAAATTGTATCTTTAATTTAAGGATTATATCAACATTTCGTCAGTGTATCAAATGAATAATCTTGTTAGCAGATATATCTTTAGATACGTATCTGTTAGCTCCCTTCACATTTCATCTGATAATGTCAGTGTACTCGTATGTACATAGGTATATTTTATTTTTTCTCTTTTTCTTGATTCCCTTTAGTACAGTTGTGTGTCTTTGGATAATGTCAATGTTATTGCTGTTCTTGGAAAATTTCTCTCATTCTTTTGCTCATCTCTATTGAGCCAATAGTATTTGGTATTGATTACTTTTACATAAATTTAGCAGAGCTCATATAGTTCCCTTCTTTGCCACGTAAGCACATAGCAAAAAAAAAACACAAAGCACTTTCAATGACATTATCTCCTTGGCACAAGATGAACTTAGGCAACCTATCCAATTGCTTTCCATCATGAACTTGGCAATCAAACACAGACCAAAGCGGAAGACTGCCGACCAACAGCACATACACCTACACTGTATAGTACGAGTAGGGTCAGGGAAATGCGATAAGGAAAACACTTTCACTACGTTTGAGATGATTTTCCGGCCAAGGAGCATACTCATATTAAAGGCATATACAATGACTTTGTACTAAGAGAAACAAGTTTTGTATGTAGATACGTATACTTATATATTCAAATTAAATCTCATAACTGTAGAGAGATTTGAAATTAAGTCAAGGGCTTGGGGAAAATAATCGCTTCTGTAGGATATTGCTGGTAGATAATTGTATTTCCATCTCAGGATAGGGGTATGCCTTAAATTGAGCGTTTACCTTAGTCGGTTTAATCGACTTGAATTTTCTTACTGGTTTTTAAATTTAATGTTTTTGATTCCTTTTTTAATGTCTAATTGCTTAAAAAAAAAATGTCTTAGAAATATTTTTGGACAACAATCAATGTCTAATAGGATTATTTCCGGCTGATTTTTATTTTGCTTTATTAAATTTTCCAATTATTAAACCTTTTCTTAATTCAAAATTTTAGTTTTGCCATAAAAAGTTGTTCTTTTAAAACCAAATTGCATTTCAAGTCTTCAAGTCGCCTCTTATCTGAGTACGCCAAAAATTTAGAAGTTTTCCGCATTGTTTTTCCGTTTTTTGTGAAAAAATTTAATCCTATAATTGGCTATTGGCCAAAAACAGTAAACAAGGAAACTTATCCTTAACCCAACACCTCCTAGAGGCGGTGGTTAGATAGCCTTGTTGCCTTTGGACATTGCTTCCCCTGCTGCTGGTGGTGCTACAGATAAAGCTACTGAACAAGTCGTAAATTTTCTTATTACCATTGTGTGTGTGTGCACGAATATTAGAGCCATTACAACTCAAACCTTTATTTTTACGTATGAAGTACGTTTGACGGCTGCCATTTAGGTTTGCCTTGCAAAGAAAAACCCAATAGGACAAAAAACACGAACAAAGAATAACTAACAGACAATGTGCTATCTGCTATGAGTCTCTGGAGTGACATCGTCGTGTCGTTGGTATGGGAGAGTAGGATCAAACTAGGAGCCGCAGCAACACAAACGGCAGCTCCTTTCACAGGAATTCTAACAATATGTAAAGGAAATATGTGCGGCTGTCTCTTGAATAAATGTGTCTTTTTTAAAGATTTTAGACGTGTAAGGATGTAGTTTCCTCTTTGTTATTGTTGTTTTGTTTTCTAGTCAAGTCTCATCACTTTGTAATGCTCCACTCTGACATTTGCCACCGCACTCACCCAGTCACTCACTCAACACAACACTCATGCAATCCCCACTAACTACTCACGCTCTTCTCTCTTAGCGACCACTTGTGCGTATACTTTATTCGAATAGAGCCGCCTCATTTGCTTTGGAGGACGATGAAGGCGAACGTGTGTTTGTGTCTGTGTTAAATTCCCATCTTAGTTTGTTTACATTAAGCTTACTCACACACTCACACATGATGTGTGTTTGGCTTCTTTGTATATTCATTGTATAAAGTATCTGAAAGTTTATCTCTCACACATTCATTTATTTGCTTGAAAATGAGCAGATGAAATGAAAAAGAATTGCGTCAAAACAAAGTTTTTTCCATCATTATTTATTCCCAGCTTTCTGGGAGGAAAAATGGCGTTTTTACGAAATAATAATAAAAACACACGGTCTACTCTGACACAGACAGACGTACTGTGTAACCGTCTGACAGATATAAAAACAAATAATAAATACACTCATACATATAGACATAAGTACATACATACTCTCATGAAAAAAATTGGCCATATATATAGTCAAACTGAGCACATATGGGAATGAAAGGAAGTCCCTCTGAGAATTTTGTGTACAAATTCACAACTATCAGCGTCAGCATTTTTAATATTAATCTATAAAATTTATTTTTGCTAAAAAAAACTGTATAAAAAATGGAAAAATAAGACAAAACTCTAATTTATTTTTTGAAAAAAAAATACAAAATTTTATTAGGATTTGAAATTTAAAAAACAATTGAGAAAAATAGATTTTTGTGTGTTTACGAAATTCGATTTTTCCCTTCGATTTTTTTCCCAAATTTACACAGAATATGCCCCAGAGTTTCACAAATCCAAAAGGCTTGTGTAAAAGTTTGTAAACAAATCTGGATATTTTTGGTACCAAAAATATCCTCTCTTTTCATAATTTCATAAATAATTCTTCTCAGTTTTATTCCACAAACATTTCAAAAACATAAAAAGTATCTGCAAGGAAGAAGGGTCCTAATATTAAACACAATAAAACAAGACAATAGAATTTCAATATAAAGAAATTACTAATTCAATTACCTAAAATTTCTCATTTAATAAATGATTCTTCATAGTTTTGTTAAAACTTGAAGAGAGTTTCTTAAATATAGAGATGAAGTATCTCCACGGAAAATGTATCTTATTACAGGTCTGTTTTATGCGTATACGTGTTTTTCAATATTTTGCAGACATATATTTTAGGACGTTGTGGGCATTTTTGCGATTTTAAGGCACTGTATGCATTTTTTTCTCCTACGGTATACTGAGAATAAAATATAGAAAAAGTGCAAAAAATCGACCTTGAGTAAAAAAAATTCGTATGACCATTAAATTATTAATTGAGCCAACTTAACTAAACGAATTCTCAGAATTGAGTCCCAAATCAATGAGCTGAAAAATACTGTACTGTGTAATGGAGAGAAATAAATGGCTCTTCATAATTCTCCTTGGTTTCATAAAAACATTAAGAAAGTTTTATAAATATAGAGAAGTATCAACACTGCAAAGTTTTCTAATATTATTGATAATGACATTATTATGGCGTCAAAGCCAATAGTACTTTATGATAATGATATCTCATTCTAAAACTAAAGACAATTTACATAAAACACAGAAACAAATGTGCATCAAAGAAAGTTATTGCAAAAAAAGTTCTCCTTAAAAATAAAGAAACGCTTCTTTTCTCTGTGTTTTAAGTAAATTGTCTTCAGTTTTAGTATGAAATGTCATTACCTTAATCCTATTTAATCGTTAAAACCAGATTAGTGTCACTGTCTTTAATATTAGGACACTTTTTCCAGTGTATACTTATACTTTGTATTACTTAAAATTCGTCGAATCAAAGAAGTTTTCTTTTGTTTAAATGAAAAACATTTTTTCAGTGTACTATTTAGTACTTAGTATTAGTACTATTAGTTAGTTAATACTTTTACTAGTTAGTACTTAAATTTAAGATTATTTAATTAAATAATCTTAAATTAAAGTACAAAATGATTAATTTTATTTTAAATTGTCCTTATAATTTTACAATTAATTCTTTATAATTTAATAACCATTTATAACTTTTCCAATGGATGAAGAAATTTACTTATATTTATTGAGAAAAATTGTTTTCAGTGTAGACAAGTAATATTCCATTCATATCTGTTTTGTTTGTATTCCATTTCTATTTGGTTTTTTTCTTTATCTTCTATCTATACTCCCTTTAATTCTGTATCACTCACTACCTCGAAAAAAATTCTATCATTGCAAATCATCGTTCGGTCGACCGTTTCTTGCCAATACGTTGAGCTCATCGTCGTCCCCGAGTGTCTACATTCTGAACCATTCGTCCTTTTTGGACCCTTACGTTTGCATTTTTTGTGCTGTTGTTGTTGAATCCTGTCGTACTCGTGCTGCATCGTTAAGCTCTTTGGCGCACCGACTGTTTATTTGTTCAAAGACTCCTCTTCGACTGGTACTCGGTGTTTTGCAAATATCCACACAAAATTGTCGATTCCTTTCGCGTGTTCAAAGGATGAGGTGATTATGTCCCTCCGTCCGTTCCGTCGTTGTCGTTGTTGCTGGGAAAACTTTCTCTTTCGTTTTGTAAATTCGTTACTTGTAAGCCAACGATACGAGAATAATTTTAAACGTCTGAAAGTCTGGCATTTGCCATTTATCATGCAATTGTTCCTGTTCCCGTTGAACCTTCTTTCCTTCCTTCCAAAAGAGATAAGTTTTTTCGTTAAGAAAAAATGAACATGCGATTTAAGATTGGGTATAGCGTTGAGGGAAAATGCGCATTTTCCTGTTTTTATTAGACGCGCAGAGTAAATGAGCCATTCTTGTCTGCCAGACTTTTTAGGATTTCTTTTTTTGTCGTTTAATTTGAAAACATTACTTTGGGGGAATAAATTAAAGTAATTTACAAAAAATATCTATCTCATCGAAAATGTCTTAATGATAGTTTAAATTAATAATATTATAATTCTGATTATACTTAAAATATAAAAATTGCTGAAGAGATTTGATTAATATGTATATCCGATATTACTAATATATCAGATTGAATGAACTAAAAATTGAACCACGGTAAATTGATAAAAAAATAATTACAAATTCATTTGAATGATTAAGACATGATTGAATCAATAAATATATTAATTCGTTGATTTTAATATTTATTAATTCGTTGATTTTAATATTTAGCAATAATCAACTAACTCAATTAATATTTTATTGATTTATTAAAAAAACTTAATTGAAATTCTATATTTTTTATTTTATAATGTAAATATTTACAAATTAAAATAAATGGATTAGATAACAAAATAAATCAATAAAAAATAATTAAATAAACTAAAAGATAAACATAAAATATCAACCTATAAAAACATAATATAAGAAATCATAAATTGTTTAACATTAAATGATCCAAATCCAAATAATTCTTATAATTGAAAATGTACTCCAATAAAAAGCTAATAAATGAAATAGTAAAATTACAATTTAAAAATTATTGTGTGAACAAAAACTTGAATTAATTAAAAAATAATTGGAACAAATAATATTTTTAATGAAAATAATACAGCAAATTTAAAATAGTTAATAAAAAACTAAATGCAGTAAAAATTCAATTAAAAATAAAATAAAATAAAATAAAATAAAATAAAATAAAATAAAATAAAATAAAATAAAATAAAATAAAATAAAATAAAATAAAATAAAATAAAATAAAATAAAATAAAATAAAATAAAATAAAATAAAATAAAATAAAATAAAATAAAATAAAATAAAATAAAATAAAATAAAATAAAATAAAATAAAATAAAATAAAATAAAATAAAATAAAATAAAATAAAATAAAATAAAATAAAATAAAATAAAATAAAATAAAATAAAATAAAATAAAATAAAATATAAAACTATAAAACTATAAAAATATAAAAAAATATAAAAATATAGCAACAATATGAAAACAATATAAAAATATAAAAATATAAAAATATAAAAATATAAAAATATAAAAATATAAAAATATAAAAATATAAAAATATAAAAATATAAAAATATAAAAATATAAAAATATAAAAATATAAAAATATAAAAATATAAAAATATAAAAATATAAAAATATAAAAATATAAAAATATAAAAATATAAAAATATAAAAATATAAAAATATAAAAATATAAAAATACAAAAATATATAAAAAAATAAAAAAAAGTATAAAAATATGAAAATATAAAAACATAAAAATATAAAAAAATATTTAAGTATTAAAATAAAAAAAATATAAAAACATAAATATAAAAATGTATAAATATATAAATATAAAAATATAAAAATATAAAAATATAAAAATATAAAAATATAAAAATATAAAAATATAAAAATATAAAAATATAAAAATATAAAAATATAAAAATATAAAAATATAAAAATATAAAAATATAAAAATATAAAAATATAAAAATATAAAAATATAAAAATATAAAAATATAAAAATATAAAAATATAAAAATATAAAAATATAAAAATATAAAAATATAAAAATATAAAAATATAAAAATATAAAAATATAAAAATATAAAAATATAAAAATATAAAAATATAAAAATATAAAAATATAAAAATATAAAAATATAAAAATATAAAAATATAAAAATATAAAAATATAAAAATATAAAAATATAAAAATATAAAAATATAAAAATATGAAAATATAAAAATATAAAATATAAAAATATAAAAAAAGTTAAATATAAAATTATAAAAATGTAAAAATATAGAAATATAAAAATATAAAAATATAAAAATATAAAAATATAAAAATATAAAAATATAAAAATATAAAAATATAAAAATATAAAAATATAAAAATATAAAAATATAAATATATAAAAATATAAAATTATAAAAATATAAAAATATAAAAATATAAAAACATAAAAATATAAAAGTGTGAAAATATGAAAATATAAAAATATAAAAATGTAAACGTATAAAAATATAAAAATATAAAAGTATGAAAATATAAAAATATAAAAACATAAAAATATTAAAATATAAAAAAGTAAAAAAATAAAAATATATAAAAGTATAAAAATATACATATATAAAAATAATAAAAATATTAAAATATATATTAATAATAAAAATATAAAATTATAAAAATATGAAAACATAAAAATTTAAAAATAAGAATATAAAAATATGGAAATAAGAATAAAAAAAATTTAAATATAAATAATTAAAAGAGGCAACGTAATTTTAATAATTTTTAAATGTGTTATTTTAATTATTATTTTTTTGGAACAATTTATTCGATTTATTTAATTTAATGAAAATAAAAATATCATTAACTTTAAAAATATTAGAATTTGGGAATTTCTTGTATTTTGGAATTTCTTTTTATAATTTTTTATGTGAATTTCCAAAAATATAATTCGTTTCTAGAAGTTTTTTGTTAATGATCGATTTAATTTTTATTTAGATTTATTTATTGAATGCTTTCAGTTATCTGATCATTAATTATTTAGCTTTGTGTTTATATTAGAAACATATTTTATTTTTTTTCTTGTCTACACCAAATTGTCTATTACAAATAAACATCAGACAATGCGGTTTATATCTTTCGCGACTCTTTAAAAGGGAGAGCTTTCAAAGGCCATACAGTATAGCCGATTTGGTTACTTTAACTACAAATGAAGGAAACCACATGCTTCCGAATTTTCTTAAGGTCATTCAACATACGTATTAACGTAACATTTTTAATTACTCAATAAAATGTTTTGAGGAAATTAAAGAAAATTAATTGTAAATTGTTCTATAAATTTGTGTATATTATTTCTAAATAGTATATCATGCGGCAACCAACATAGATTCAAATGATTCAACAACACTCAAAACTGAATTTTGAAATTTTTTCATTCTGTACAATACCGCCACCTTTCACTTTTTGAAAAAAAAATCTATCTCAAATTCTTACGAGTATATTATTTCAAATATTTATCTGCTACATTTTCTTTCTTCAAACATGCACGAGTATTCTTCATATCTTTACGACAAATGTCTGCATTAATCATTAAAAATCATCATGATCTCATACAATAAAAATGTTTTACTAGAAACCTACAATTTTCACGCCTCCACCTTCTAATGACGAGTAGTCGTGGGCCAGCCGTTTGTCTGTCCCTCAGTTCATCCACCACTTGGCAAATGCATCAGGGCATAGAACATAAAAATAACACCTGACCAGAGACAGCCAAAAATTATAGATATAGAAACATACATACGAGTACAAACATTCTTATCTATATGGGAAGATTATAAAAATTCACAAATCATACGTGTCTTCCCTCAAACACGAAATGCCAAAACCAAATTTCAGAAAAAAATGTCATTTGACAATGTTTGTTCTAAATATTTTTTTAAAAGAACAGCAGCGAAATTTTTTTCTTCTCGGAAGACTACCCACTTGATGTGCTCATTAGAATTTTCGAGGAAATCATCCATGAGGGGACCAGACTCGTGTCGCAGAACTATTTTTTTGGTGACAATCGTCTGATGTTTTTTTTCATTTTAAATGATAAACTTGAACTGATATTTGGGAAGATAAATTTTAAACAAATATTTTTTGATATGTATGTTTTTTTCTTATATGTATTTTATTTTTTTGTTTTGGAAGTAAAATTTAAAATTTATAGGGGGAAATTACATATATATCATATATGTCATATATGTATAAACATTCAGTGCTAAATAAACATAAATGTTATCGTTCTCAAGGAAATCTAGAACGTGTCATGTTTTCTTATACTTTATTCAACTTTTGGCGGTTATGTGAGTTATTTTGTCTTAAATGGTAAGCAACAACGAAAAACTTAAATTACAAATATAATTAAATTAATAATGAAAGTACTTTTAAAAATATTAGTTTTATGAAATAAAATGCATCTAACGTATTTTTTAATTACAGAAAAACATATACAAATAGTATAATTATTATTCGCAATTCTAAATGCATAAGTGAAAATAGCCATTGAATAAATTAAAAAACAAATAATTAATTCAATAAATACACAAATGTTGACGTAAATAAACAAACAAGTAAATGTGTATAAAAAATAGACAAAGAAAATAATATATAAGATAAAGTGTAACAAATAAAAAAAACAACACAAAATAAAATAGAGTAAAACATATTAAATAAAATAATACAAAACAAAAAAATAATATGTATGTAATATATAATATATTATTTTATATATATAATATATTATTTTTTTGTATAATATAAAAAAATAAAATAAACAAAAAAATATACATAATACAAAATATATAGATATAAAATAAAACAAAATTAAATTAAATAAATATAAGAAAAAACATTAAAAATTTTTATTTTTATTACTAAATATTAAAAAAATAAAATTAAAACTTTAAAATTAACAATTTAAAATTAAAAATTGGGTCAGAATTTCTAATATAAACCTGTGAAATTTATTTTAGCCTGAAAACTTTATAAAAATTGCTAAACGGAAAAATAAGATATCGCTACCATTTATTTTTTGGAAAAAAAATAAAAAAAATTATGGGGAATTGATATTTTAAAAAATTAATTTTTGAAGGGGAACACAACGGGAATTTTTTTTTTAAAAAATTATTTATTTTTTCCGAATATTTTTTTAGTCTAGTATAAAAAATGTTCTATCCCTTCGATCTCAAATTTACACAGAATATGCGCCAGAATCGCACAAATCCAAAACAGCAAATGGATTTTTGTGGACGCAATATTTGTAAAAGTTATGGACAAAATACTAAGGCTGGGAATTTTGGGCATTTTTCTTTTGTTCTCTTTCAAACAAACTTAAAAAATTGATTTTTTTTTTAAATAAATAATAAAAATTAAAAATTAAAAATTAAAAATTAAAAATTAAAAATTAAAAATTAAAAATTAAAAATTAAAAATTAAAAATTAAAAATTAAAAATTAAAAATTAAAAATTAAAAATTAAAAATTAAAAATTAAAAATTAAAAATTAAAAATTAAAAATTAAAAATTAAAAATTAAAAATTAAAAATTAAAAATTAAAAATTAAAAATTAAAAATTAAAAATTAAAAATTAAAAATTAAAAATTAAAAATTAAAAATTAAAAATTAAAAATTAAAAATTAAAAATTAAAAATTAAAAATTAAAAATTAAAAATTAAAAATTAAAAATTAAAAATTAAAAATTAAAAATTAAAAATTAAAAATTAAAAATTAAAAATTAAAAATTAAAAATTAAAAATTAAAAATTAAAAATTAAAAATTAAAAATTAAAAATTAAAAATTAAAAATTAAAAATTAAAAATTAGTAAAACGATATTGAAACAAACAGATAACTTCATGACATTTTAAAATACAGTATAACCTCTCTAATCCGGACAGATATAGTTTCACCCTTTGTCCGGATTACTGAATTGTCCGGACTACAGTACAAAACTCGAAAGTATTAAAAAGAAAAAGATAAATAATAAATGCAATCGACTCTTTGACACTTATCTTTTTGCAGTATTTTAGATCTGTTTTTAAATTCTTTTAGAAATATTATTACTTTCTCAACCTATAAAATAGCACTTGAAAGGGTTCGGCTGCTTTCTTATTTGTCTACAAAAAATAGTGAATTTCTTGAAGACTACAATGGAGTCTATGTCCTTTTCAATATTTTCGTTTGACATAACTGACGGAACTATAACATCATCAGTGGTGAACAAGAAATGAAAGATTTGTATGGTCCCTTTTTCTTTCTGTGTAATCTCCGTATTGATTTCATTTTCTTGTGATGGAGCCTTACCCAATAACTGAAGTGCTATCAGCGGCTTCTTAGCATTTATCAGAAATTTCTTCAATCTTCAAAAACGGAAGTCGATATCCAGCCTTTTTTGGTAGACTTATATACAAAAGGAAGTAAAAATTGTTTAAACGCTCATGGATTTTCATGCATGCCTATTAAAAAGAGGGGCAACGTATGAGATCCAGGCTCGTTACCATGATGGAAAATCTATCTGCTGACATTTTTCTGCCTGGAGCTGATTTAAAAACATGTTGTTGTTGGAAGAGCCCTCAAAAATAGAGCAGAATCAAGTTCCACTTCCTCGACGGTTTTCAAAAATAATACAGCAGATTTATCATTTTATAATTTTTCGCCTCATATTTCCAAGCACCAATTTCATTACAAATTTTGAACTTTAGCAACCACCGGTTACTTTGAAAAAAATTATCATTTCCCAGAACCACTACATAATAATTTTTTTTGGCTAAAGGTATAATAACGATAAAAAACTTAAAAACAAACACAAAAACATATTGATGTCCGGACTACAGAGGTAAAATTTCGAAATTGTCCGAATCATTCAGCTGTCCAGATTACTGGATAGTTCGGACTATCGAGTGTCCAGTTTAGAGAGGTTATACTGTATTTTGAAAATCTGATGCAAAATTTCGCTTTTGTACCACTTATACTCCAAATTGCACTTCATCCCTATGCGATGACGTAATTTGTACCAAATTTCGTAAATATCAGATTGATATTGCTAACACTTGAGATGAACAGACAGACGAGTTAGTAGAATCGTCTAGTTATTCCGATAATTAGAAAATTAATTCCACGTAGTCTGTATGAAAAAGCAAATCATATCCAAAAAATTCCCCAAGTTATAGTAATTTTAGCATAGTTATCTGATCAACATTTTTACACGTGCTTGTTTTTTTGCACAATATATTATTTTGTCTTTGAGGTTTGTTGCTTCGTCTTTTTTTGCATACTTTTCCAGCTATTTAAATTAGTTTCTCTTCAAATGTCAAAGTTAATTTATTTGCTAATTTTGCTGCTACCAAAGCATTCGAGCCATCCATCCATTCCTCGGCATTTTTTTATAACATTTCATGTTCTATTCTTTGCGTGTAAAATATTTCTGTATTTTTTGTTGTAGTTTTATTTAACATCAGAGAAAAAAGAATAATTACATGGCCAAACCTTTTGTGCAATTTACAGCCATAAATTACTCCACGTGCGATTGGCGAACTATGAGGAATCTAAAATGGAACACACATTTCAAAGGGCACAGTGAGTTCGATGAATGTGTTTTAATTTTCCGCACTAGGAAAAATATTAAAGACACGATAGTACATGACAAAGATGAAGAAAGTTTAGAATAATAAAGATTTCATAGTGAAATTATGAATTTATTTAATCATTATAAAAATAATAATATAAAAATGCTTCAATACGTTTTGTGGTGCACTTTTAGGGTCTTTAACGCACCCAAAACGTATTAAAATGAATATCAAAGAAAATCTCGATTTCCCCAGATGTGCAGAATCGTATTTTTATTTTTTTTTGTTGTGGCATATAATATAAAAACACAGAAAAACATGTTTAATAATTTGTTTTACTATTTCGGAAAACAAGTTATCTTTTAAGAATTTTTTCATAAATTCTATGAACCTTTTCCTAAAATTTTACAATGTCAAAAATCTAGTTAAGAATAAATAAACGATGACAATAGTCATATGTTAAAAAAACAATTCATATTCATACTAAACTACTTTTGAAATAATCATTGTTATAATACAAAAACGCTACAATAAATTTTGTGGTACACTTTTAAAGTCTATAATGCTTTCAAAAGTTAGTAAAATGCAGATCACTTTAAAGGCGTTCCTTCCAGGATGTGCAGAATCGCATTACTAACATTTTATTTTACTATAATATAAAAATACACAGTGGAAAATTTTTCATAATTTAAATAAAAAGCGGTACATTACATTTTGTTGTACACTTTTAAGTTATATAATGTTCTCAAAAGTTTATAAAACACATGTCAATTGAAAGCTCTTCTTCCCTAGAAGTGCAGAATCAAATTTTGTTTAATTGTTCTACCATAATAATACAGTATAATATAAAAATACACAGAGAAACATTTTTCACAATTTAAATTAAAATCGGTACAATACCTTTTGTGGTACACTTTTTAGGTCTATAATGTTCTCAGAAGTTTTTAAAAAGCATGTCAATTGAAAGCTCCTCTTCCCAAGATATGCTGAATCGCATTTTTTTCAAAATTGTTCTAACATCATAATATAGTATAATATAAAAATACACAGAATCATTTTTCATTATTTAAATAAAAAGGGGAACAATACATTTTGTGGTACACTTTTAAGTTCTATAATGTTCTCAAATGTTTATAAAAAGCATGTTAATTGATAGCTGTTCTTCCCAAGATGTGCAGAATTACATTACACATGTCAATTGAAAGCTCTTCTTCCCTAGAAGTGCAGAATCAAATTTTGTTTAATTGTTCTACCATAATAATATAGTGTAATAAAAAAATACACAGAGAAACAGTATTCATAATTTAAATAAAAAACGGTAAAATACATTTTGTGGTACACTTTTATGTTCTATAGTGTTCTCAGAAGTTTATAAAAAGCTTATCAATAAAAAGCTCTCCTTCCCAAGATGAGCAGAATCGCATTTTTTCAAAATTGTTCTACCATCATAACATAGTATAATATAAAAATACACAGAATCATTTTTCATTATCTAAATAAAAAACGGTACAATACGTTTTTGTGGTACACTTTTAAGGTCTATAATGTTCTTAGAAGTTTATAAAAAGCATGCCAATTGAAAGCTTTTCTTCCTAAGATGTGCAGAATCAAATTTTTTTAAATTGTTCTACCATAATAATATATTATAATATAAAAATACCCAAAGAAACATTTTTCATAATTAAAATAAAAAGCGGTACATACATTTTGTGGTACACTTTTAAGTTGTATAATGTTCACAAAAGTTTATAGAAAACATGTCAATTGAAAGCTTCTCTTCCCAAGATGTGCAGAATTACATTTTTTTTAAAAATTGTTCTACCATAATAATATAATATAAAAATACCCAGAAACATTTTTCATAATTTATGTAAAAAGCTGTACATACATTTTGTGGTACACTTTTGAGGTCTATAATGTTCGCAGAAGTTTATAAAAAGCATGTCAATTGAAAGCTCTTCTTCCCAAGATGTGCAGAATCACATTTCTTTAATAGTTCACCATAATATAAACATCCATAGAGGGACATTTTCCATGATTATTTTTTCTTAATCTGGCACATATAATTTTTTCATAAAATTCCTGAACTTTTTCTTACAATTTGTTCATATTGGTTTCATAAATCTTTATGATTTTGAAAACGTCAATATTTAGAGCTTAACGAACTGAGGTCTTATATTGCGTGAATCACATCACCAGATACGATTTTTTCATAAAATCCAAGAACTTGTTCCTAAAATTTTTCAACTTCCAGTATTTCTGTAAAGACTATACAATTGTTCTTAATATTTATTAAATTTTGTATAATTTTCCGTACTTCAGAATAGCTTTGTGATTTCCAATCCAATAACTAGATTAAGAATTATTTTGAATATGTATATTTCATAAAGTTCATGAATTTGTTCCTACAATTTCAAAGTTTTCGGTTTTTCTTTAAGATTATGAAAATATTCCTAATATTTTTGAGCACTATTTAAAGAATATTATATTTCTGTATAATTACCACTCATCCAATGCATTTTTATTTTTTCTCCCTCTTTCACTCTTTTCGAATGCACTATTTCCCTCATGGCCTAGCTGCCGCCGCAACAGCAACAAATTTTATATAAATTGAGTAGAAGAAAAGTTTTGTTGAACAATTTCTAAAATTTATTATATGCGCTAAAAAAAACAACTTCAGAAGAGCAAAGGAGCGGGGGGCGGTGGCTAAATGGCAACCAACAACATTGAAGTTAATGATGAAACACTTTGCATTTCAACTACATATAGTACAGGGCCGCATACAGCACTCCACATATAAAACCGAAAAGGTTAAATTTAATACTAGGCTTGCAAAAATGGGGGGCAGGGACAGGAAAAACTCATGCAAACAGGAAATGTTGCTAAAGTGTATGAGAGTACAAGCATTTTGTCGCTGGGCGACATATAGCGTTCCACATTTCCAATGGCGGTTTTTTTGTTTGTTTGATTTTTTTTTGAAAAGGCTATAAATTTTTCAATTAAAAATAGAACAAAACAACGCCAAAGCCTTAAGGGGCTACAGAAAAGCCATAAATATTCAGGCCAAAAAGGAAACAATTTTAGTTTTGCCAAAGGCAAAATTGAAAATTAACGTAATCAAAAAATTTGGGAACAGTTTTTGCATGCGGCTAAAATAATTTGCAAACTACTTAGATGTGAACAAAAATAATAATTAAATAATGACCACAGAAATTGGTATAATATGCCAACAAAGCTGCACCGATTTACGTCCATTTTATTAAAGTGGAGAAAGAATATTATGAGTGTAAAATATAATTGTCTGTCTCACACGACACATTTTTGTGGTACACTTCTAGTAACTTTATTGTCCTCAAATTCCAATGAATCGTATTTGAATGGATTTCTATTTTTCCAAAGATGTGCAGAATCATATTTTTAAAAAAAAAAAATTCCAATATTTTTTTAGAGAATAGAGAACATTTTAAGTTTAAAAGAAATCTTGTATTCTAATTGCTTGGACAAATTTTTGTGGTACACTTTTAGAACCTTTCTTGTCCTCAAATTCCAATGAAATATATACGAATGTAATTCTGTTTTTCTAAAGAAGTGCAGAACCACATCTTTTGGAAAATAAGAATAAATTATTATTATTGATAAAATGAGAAGAGGAAACACACATTTTGTAGCTAATGTAGCTAAGAATATGCTGAACAAAGTTTGTTAACATTTTAAGCAAAAAAATTTTTTCCCTAAACTTTTTTTTGGAAAAATAGACGAAATGTTTTTATTTTACTTTTTGCAGCATAATTTACAGCGACTCCTATCTTTTCACTATCAATATTTGGCAAAATTGTAGCCGTGGTAAATCCGAACAACTTTTTTCAATATGTATATCAATACCATGTGAACGTGTCTAGGTAACCTAAATTGCTCACAAAGACCACATTGTACCTCAAAAATGTTAGTATTTTATAATTTTATAAATCTAAAACAAAACTATTTTTTTTGGTGTTGGTTATGTTCAGGAGCTTTGTAGAAAATATTTAGGTCAATATTTTTGTGGAACATAATCACCCTCTAGCTCTCCCACATAACGGAAATTGTTGGCTCTATTTTAACAAATCGTAAAAAATCCTTCACTTTTTCAAAAAAAAAAAACCGCTGGAAAAACTAATGTTTTTGGCATAAAACATTATTGTCAAATATAGTTAAGCAGTATCACTAAATCTAAATTAGCTGTTGGACAAAAACTGATGACGATGCTTTATCGAGGGGCCCAGAATCTTAGAATCTTTTGAGGCCATAAAAAAATTTTTCACTAATTAAATGAGCAATTTGTTAATAACTTGACTACAACGCCACCTATCAGATCCAGATACAGTTACGCATACTCACATTGATAATATAAATATAATGTGTAAAAATAACAACAATCGCTCAAGCCGTTTTGAAGTTATACTAGTCCAGCAGATGAATCTATAATTCTATATATAGGGTTTTTCAATGAGAGTGATATGATTTCTTTAAAAAAAACACACTTATTGTTAAGAAAATTCAAAAGTTTTTTCATTTAATGTGAAGTACAATCGATACAATTAAGTTCTAAATAAAACGTCATTCAAATGGCCTCCACTCCACGACTTCTTCTGCAGGAACGAATTCGATGAACCCAATTTTCAAGCACTTTTTCCACTAAATCAAGTCGTATGTCATGAATGGCACGTTCAATATTGACTTGTAAAGCTTGAAGAGAGTCTGGTTTATTGTGAAAGACCAATGACTTCAAATAACCCCACAAGAAATAGTCTAATGGTGTTGTGATTACAACTTCTTGGAGGCCATTCAATATCACAATTTCTTGAAATAATCGAATCTCCAAACTTTTCTAGCAACAATTCAATTATTTCATTTGCTGTGTTGCACGTAGTCACAATCGGTCAATGGCAAAAAGATAGCTCTTAACGAGAGCTAAAATATTGCTCATGGGTGTCAATGTCGTAGGTCGACTGGAAAGCGGCTTTTTTTGATTTTTAAAAAAGTGGACTTGGCATCATTTTCAAATGTGAACGGAAAGTTTATTTTTTGGCTCTAGCTCCTTAACGTCGGATCGGGAATCGGTCAATGGCAAAAGGATAGCTCTTAACGAGAGCTAAAATATTGCTCATGGGTGTCAAGGTCGTAAGTCGACTGGAAAGTGTTTTTTTTTTTTGATTTAAAAAAAATGGACAGTATCATTTTCAAATGTGAACGGAAAGTTTATTTTTGCTCTAGCTCCTTAACGGTACGTCGGATCGGGAATCGGTCAATGGCAAAAGGATAGCTCTTAACGAGAGCTAAAATATTGCTCATGGGTGTTAAGGTCGTAGGTCGGCTGGAAAGTGTTTTTTTGGATTTAAAAAAATGGACTTAGCATAATTTTCGAATGTGAACGGATAGTTTATTTTTGCTCTAGCTCCTTAACGGTACGTCGGGAATCGGTCAATGGCAAAAAGATAGCTCTTAACGAGAGCTCGTAGGTCGGCTGGAAAGTATTTTTTTGGATTTAAAAAAACTTGACTTAGCATCATTTTCAAATGTAAACGGAAAGTTTATTTTTGGCTCTAGCTCCTTAACGGCACGCCGGATCGGGAATCGGTCAATGGCAAAAAGATAGTTCTTAACGACCTTGATCATGGGTGTCAAGGTCGTAGATCGACTGGAAAGCGTTTTTTTTAGGACGTAGCGCACGAAAAGTTGCAATTGGAGAACGATAGTTTTAAAAAAAATTTTTTTTAATTAATTCTTGGGTATATCTCTCCTTGATGAAATTGTAAACACTACTGAATACAATGAAAAACAAATGACAGATCATGATATATTACAAATGGCCGAAACGTCACTTAAAAATCACATCATCCCTATTGTAAAACCCGTTAAAAAATTACAAGAAAACTTATAATATTGGCTGAATAAAATTGCTATATCTTTCAGTTCATATTAGTTTAACCTTTTGTAACAAAAAAATCAAGGATATTAATTGAGACTTTTTCAGGATATTCAAGGATTATGGATATTTTCTATATGTTCACCTCCTTCCACCCAAAGGAGATATATATTTTTAATTTCGCAACATTGAAGAGGTGTAGCAGAGCTTTTCATTGGTATTAATATCATCAAAATTAAGATATTGCTAATTTAATAAATAGTAATTTTGAGAAAAATCCTTGAGCTCGGTAACTTTGGAGCTTTGCACCACAAAAACAATAAAACTAAAAACTGCAAAAAAATCCCGAACCCTAGTAGAATTATTGTACTTAAATTTGTGAAAATTAAAAATTACATGATTTTTTCGACTTGTAAAAAAAGTGAATTTTGTCAAAAATAATATGTTTGCAGCAAAGCGTTTTTTTGTCCTAGGGAAGTTATGAAAAGAGGGGATAAATCTGAAAATTCTCAGCGAGTTATAAATTATAAATATTGTTGCAGATATTTTAGCATTAACTTTTTTATTCTAAAAATGTAAAAATATTTCAAGATAAATCGAATACGCATATAGAAAGTGTCTTTAAAATATATATATTGATGAAAAAATCTTAGAGGTTATCGTTTCGTATTATAATTTCCATTTTGTTTTCTAAAATTTTCCATTTTCTTATTTAAGCAGACTCCTATATATAACAAAAAAAGTGTTGAAAACACAAAGTGTACTATATAAAACAAAAAACAATATTGAAACAAACAAACAAGACTGAAAGAATTCAATTTAAAAATAATCACCAAACAACAAGAACAACAAACAGCAACAATAATAAAAATATTCCTCACAAAAATAACCCATTCTCCACAAAAGTGCATAGCAACCAACCTGAAAAAAGTCTTCCCCCAACAATTGAACCAACAACAAAATAAGGAGTATAAAAAACAACATACAAAGCTTTGCATGGGTCGCTCCTGAAACCACGAAAAATAAATATAATTTTAAAACAACAAATTTTTTTCAACTAAAAATAAAACGCACAAACAGAAATTATTTTTAAAATAAAAAAAGTACTGTGAAGAAAAAATAAACTGCAAGCAACATTGTTGCCCGCCCCCCAAAACATAAACTAAACAAGTTAACACAGCAACTTTGTTGCTCAACAAAAAGAAGAAGAAAAAACCAAACAACATTGTGGCTCTACTGAAAATTACCCTAAAAAGGAAATAATCTTCAAATCAAGTCTACATGTTCCTATTCGCTGTTCGCAACATTGTTGCTAAGGCCATGTTAACCTAAAGAGAGAGAGGTGTTTTTTTGTATGAACCCCACCCCTCCCCCTTCTGCAAAGGCCAAGACATACGATTTGTGTGAACGTGATATTTGAAGGGGTTTTCGAACTAAATGTTGTTAATAATTTTGGCATTTCTCATGAAAATCAGTGACATTTCCAAAATGCACGGCAAACGATTTATAATGAACAACAGCAACAATGCTAACAACAACAACAGCCCCGGCAACAACTCCAACAACAACATGTCTCCACATAAACATAATTGGCAACATATTGCCAAAGGCAAACCGGGTAATAATGGCAATTCCAATTCGAGTAGTACCAGCAGTGGCTGTGATAGTGCGGCCTCGTCTTCCTCCTCTTCCAAAGAGAATAGCTATCAAACAAAATCCTCACAACAACAACTCCAGCAGCAGCAGCAACAACAACAACAATACAATGTTGCCTTAACCCCACAGCAATTGCAACAGTTGCGTTACTATCAACAATTGCAGCAGCAACAATTGCAATTGTTGCAACAACAATTGATCCAAAGAAAACGTTTGCAACAACAGTTGCGTGAACAGGGCCTTGATATTAAAAGTAAAAAGGCGGCAGAAAAACCCTCGTCGGCCACCTTGACCTGCAATCAACAATATTTGCGTCAAATGCGTTTGCAGCAACAACAGCAGCAGCAACAACATCAGCTATATCATGTGAGAGCTGCTCCAGCTCAACAGCAGCAGCAGCAGCGACAACAACTTGATAATTTCATGTTTCAAAATAAGAACTTCAATAAGAATATCAATGATATTTTGAATAATAATAACAACAACAACAATAACAGCAACAGTAGCAACAACAACAATTATCTACAACAGCAGTTGCAACAATTTAATGATAATATTAACAATGGTGTTGGTGGTGGTGCCATTTTATTAAAAGGTGGGAATTGTAATGATTTATTCAACTATTTATTTGTTTTTAAGGTTCTGAATTTATTTTTGTAAAAGAGAATAATAGATACATTTGAGGACACAGATATTTTCCTAGGTTTCCAAAATTAAAAATAAATGTCTGGATTTTATCACATATTAAAAAAACTAATAAAGTTTTAGAAATTTTTAAAAAATACATTTGAAATCTTTATGTAGGAATAACAATATTTTAATAACCTAAATATAAAAAAGTTTTAGTAACTTTTAAAAAATACATTTTAAGGGCCTTATTCATAAAAAGTTTGAGGAACGCTTTAGCAGTGTTAAAGCGTTCTTCAAACCTTCATTACATTTGTATGAATAAGGGCCTAAATCTTTATCTAGGAATAACAATATTTTAATAATTGTTTAAAACAATTTCAAATTGTGGTAAATAAGTTTGATTCCAGTTCTTTAAATTGAAACATTACTATATTATTTTCACTACTTAAAAAATACATTATTTATAATCCTATTTGCTTTATCTCTCTCATTACAGGTAAGAATCGAAGAAACCCTTCCACATCATTTAATTTAAAGTTTGGTATGTAAAATTTTTTAAAAATAACCCTAAATTAAGGAAACCCGAGTAAGAAGGATTGTAAGTTCGGCCCTTAGCATTAGCGTTGCCAGAACTAACGATGAATCGTGAGTTCTATATAAAAATGTGGACTATTGAGGTCCAGTGTTGCAATGAGGATTGGTTCTAAGTAGAATTAAATGCAAATAACCAAATTTCATCCCAATCTTTGTTTTTAAGGCATCATGAAGTCATATGGGGTGGGATTTTTGTAAGGATATTATATGAAATAATCGACAAATGGACGAATTTGTATCGAGGCTATGCCAAGTCATAGACCTACACGGGGCAAAATCGCCTTTTTTGATATGTTTGAATCGAAAGAAAATATATTTTTAAATATTATATATTTCTGAGCAAATACATTTTATTTGAAAATCAATAACATTTATTTGGAAAGCATATTTTAATATATTACAAAAAAATATATTTGCAAACTAATTTTCTCAAATAAAAAATGTGTTTATATACAAATAAAATTATTGTTTAGGATTTTCTCAAAATATCTTTTGTTTAAAAGGCTTTTCAAAACGTTACAGATTTTACGAATTGCATTAATTTCGAGTTATACCTTAAAAGACTAATTTTATTTTTATTCCAAGTCGTAATTTGTTGTCAATCAATCGAACAATGTATAATTTTAATTATAAAGGAATTTTACGTACATTTAAAATTTCTGAAAAAATTATCGTTGATTTACTGAAAAACGAAAAACTTGTCTTAAAAATTAAGGTATTGATATACCTATACATAAATGCAAATACACATTTCTTTTGTAAATAATATTTCTAATAACATATAGTAGGATGGAAACAGAGATTTGTTTAGAACAACATCTTCCCAAATATATAATATTTGTATGTGCCAAATATAATAACTTCGAGTGTACCCAAACATTTGTATGTTTCAAGCAGAATATGTTTGGGACAATATACTACAGAAGCGATCTTTTTCAGCGTGGCACATATTTAAATTCATTCAAATACTCTTTTTTTAGACAAGTCCTTCAATTTGTATTTGTCTAAAAAAAATTTTATTTATTCTGGAAAATTTCATCGACATTGCATTTTTCTCACAATTACATTAAAATTGAATTTTTCTAGAAAAGTTTATGAAAATTGCAATTTTATAGAAAATATAATTTTTGTACAAAAATTCTTGAAATTCATTCAAATTCATACGTATTTCTAGAAAATTCTTTAAATTTTTGTTTTTCCAACAAATTGTGTTGAAATCTAATTACGATGAAAATTTTTTTTGGCAAAATTGCATTTTTCTAAAAAAAAATTTAATAAAATGTCGATTTTTTTTTCAAAAATTTAATATTTCTAGAAAATGTCCCCGAAATTAAATTTTTCTATAAAATTTGGTCGAAATTGCATTTCTAGAAAATTTGCAATTTATGGAAAATTTGCAGTTTTATAGAAAATTTGCAATTTTATAGAAAATTTGCAATTTTATAGAAAATTTGTAATTTTATAGAAAATTTGTAATTTTATAGAAAATTTGTAATTTTATAGAAAATTTGTAATTTTATAGAAAATTTGTAATTTTATAGAAAATTTGTAATTTTATAGAAAATTTTTAATTTATAGAAAATTTGCAATTTTATAGAAAATTTGCAATTTTATAGAAAATTTGCAATTTTATAGAAAATTTGCAATTTTATAGAAAATTTGCAATTTTATAGAAAATTTGCAATTTTATAGAAAATTTGCAATTTTATAGAAAATTTGCAATTTTATAGAAAATTTGCAATTTTATAGAAAATTTGTAATTTATAGAAAATTTGCAATTTTATAGAAAATTTGCAATTTTATAGATTTATAGATAATTTGCAATATTTTTAGAATTTTTTTTAATTTTTCTACAAAAATTCTTGAAAAGTCCTTCAAATTAGCATTTTTCTAAAAAATTTAATTTGTATCTAATATCGATAAAAAATATTGTTAAAATTGCAATTTATAAAAAAAATTAATTGTATTTCTATAGAAAATTTTGTTAAAATTGTATTTAATTTTATTAAAATTACGTTAAAATTGCATCTTTCTAGAAATGTTCACTATATTGCATTTTTTTAAGAAAATTTGATCAACGAAATTTTCGAGAAAAATTAAATTTTGATAATTTTTTTTAGAAAAATGCAATTTTGAAGATTTTTTTACAAAAAAATTGCGTTTTTTTTTTTAATTCTATTTTGAGAACTTTTTTAATACTAAATTAATTACCAAATTTTTTATACAATGTTTGATTTCTATTAAATTTTTTATAAAAATTAAATTTTGATGAAATTTTCTATAAAAAAAAACGAAAAATTTGGAAAATTTGATTTTTTAGAAATTTTGTTGAAATTGCATATTTCTAGAAAATATTCTCGAAATTGATTTTTTTACAAAATATCATTGAAATTGCATTTTTTAGAAACTCACAATATTGCATTTTTTTGTTGTTTAACAATTTTTTTTTTTGAAAATTAAATTTGGAGGGAATTTCCTAGAAATATGAAATTTATATGAATTTTTGACTATTTTTGTAGAAAAGTGATATTTTGAAGAATTTTTATAAAAACAATAAATTTTTAAGGATTTTATTGGAAAAATTGCAATTTTGACAAACAATTTTAAAAATTCCGAATTACTTTCCCAATTTTCTATTTAAAATCTGATTTCTATTAAATTTTTTATAAAAATTAAATTTTAATGAAAGTTTCTATAAAAATACAATATCATCTACGTTTATAATAAATATGCCATTTTGATTAATTTTTGTCAATCCTTAAAAATATATTCTTATTATAAAAATTCATCAAAAAAAATTTCATTGAAATTGCTTATTTCTAGAAAATTTCCTCAAAATTTTATTTTGTTACAAAATTTTGTTGAAATAGTATTTTTCTAGAAACTTTCACGATATTGAATTTTTTTTTAGAAAATTTGATTAGAAAAATTTTCTAGGAAAATGTAATTTCAACAAAAATTTTTAGAAAAATTAAATTTCGAGCAAATTTTCTAAAATATGCAATTTTAACGAAATTTTATTCACTATATTGTATTTTTTTAGAAAATTTGTTCAACGAAATTTTCTAGAAAAATTAAATTTTGACTAATTTTTTAGAAAAATGCAATTTTGAAGAATTTTTTACTAAAAATTTGGTTTTTTTTAAAAAATTCAATTTTGACAACTTTTTTTAAATACTAAATTAATTACCAAATTTTTTATACAATGTTTGATTTCTATTAAATTTTTTATAAAATTTAAATTTTGATGAAATTTTCAATAAAAAAACGAATTTTGTCGATTTTCTAGAAAATTTTGTTGAAAAGATTTTATTTGAAAAAAATGCAATTTTGACAAACAATTTTAAAAATACCAAATTAATTTCCCAATTTTCTATTTAAAATCTGATTTCTATTAAATTTTTTATAAAAATTAAATTTTAATGAATGTTTCTATAAAAATACAATATCATCTACGTTTACAATAAATATGCCATTTTGGTTAATTTTCAATCCTGAAAAATATATTCTTATTATAAAAATTCATCAAAAAAAAATTCTGGAAAATTTCGTTGAAATTGCTTATTTCCTCAAAATTTTATTTTGTTACAAAATTTCGTTGAAATAGTATTTTTCTAGAAACTTTCACGATATTGAATTTTTTTTTAGAAAAATGTAATTTCAACAAAAAATTTTAGAAAAATTAAATTTCGAGCAAATTTTCTAAAATATGCAATTTGAACAAAATTTTCTATAAAAATTAAATTTTGACTAATTCTAGGTAAAACTTTTTTAGGCGAAATTTTGTAGAAGAATTCAATTTTGAAGAATATTTATAAAAAAATAAATTTCTTAGGAATTTTTTGCAATTATGACAAAAAAATTTAAATATACCAAATTTGACAAAATTTTCTATGCAAATTTGATTTCTATTAAATTTTTTATAAAAATTACATTTTGCTGAAATTTTTTATACACTATGTTTACAATAAAATATGCTTTTTTGATGAATTTCGTCAATCGATAAATATTTTTTTTTTATAAAATTTTTTCAAAATTTTATTTTTCTACAAAATTTTGTTGAAATTGCATTTTTCTTGATCTTGCATTTTTATTAGAAAATTTGTTCAACAAAATTTTCTAGAAAAATGCCGTTTTCTAGAAAAATTCCGCTTTCTAGAAAAATGCAATTTTACGATTTTCAGAAAAAATTTCGAGGTAATTTTGTAAAAATCTGCAATTTCAAAGAAAATTCTAGAAAAATGCAATTTTGAAGAATTTTTATAAAAAATAAATTTTTAAGTATTGCAATTTTAATAACATTTTTGAAAAATACCAAATTTGACAACATTCTCTATACTAAATTTGATGTCTATTAAATTTTTTTTATAAAATTAAATTTTTCTGAAATTTTGTATAAAGATAAAGACTTCCTCTATGTTTACAATAAATACGCCATTTTGATGAATTTCGTCAATCCTCAAAAAATCTTCGAAATTAGATTTTTCTAGAAAATTTCGTTCAAATTGCATATTCCTAGAAATTTTCCCTGAAACTTAATTTTGATACAAAATTTCGTTGAAATAGCATTTTTCTAAAATATTAAATATTTCATGACAATTGAATTGTTCTAGAAATGTTCATGATATGGTTTTTTAAGAAAATGTTTCTATTAATTCATTACTTTTTCTCAAGTAATTTTTAGATATTTTCAAAAATCCAAATTAAAATATTTTAAATATAACAATCACCAAAAAAGTAATATATCGATGGCTTTCGATGGCTAATTTATCAAGTCTAGCAAAATTACCACAGCAAAAAGATGGAAATAAAAATCTCTCGCGAGAAAACTTTTTGATTTTTTTGGTCGCAGAAATAGTTGGGCAATTTGTTGGTTAATCTATATTTTTATAAACAACAATATTTGTTCAAAAGATTAATTTGTATAGCCTCGATTCTTTAACAGATAATTTAAAACTGCAATACTCATTTGTTTATGTATACTGAACTATTATTAATTATTTTGTGGTATTTTTATTATATTGAATACCTTCAGACTCCTGGTGTTTTAGAAAAATTTCCTTAATTTTAATTTATTGGATAAATATCGAAGATTTTCCGCAATAAATTAATATAAATCATACGACACCAGGGCTCAAAACGAAATTTATTAATTTCTACGTACAATTATTTGAAATAGTTAAAAGAGAAAAAATTTAACAAAAACATAAGTTATGTCATGAAATCTATGGATATTATATTCTAGATATAATATCTGTTTAATGTTCCGTTATTGTAATTTTTTTTTCTAATTTCGTAATTCAAACATGTCAAATAGTATAACCTCTTCTATGTCGATTCAAAGCATTTCCGTTTGTCTTTCATAATAATTCAAAATATTCACCCTAAAATATATATTTCAATTTGGTGTATACTCGTACGTTAGCATGCTAACGCCGTCGTATCCATATCCGGTCAATGTCAGCGACAGAAAAGTCATGAAAGAGTAGCACAACGCACATCCATATGTAACAAAGAAGTCGACCCTTCAGAACTCCCTTCTATGTGTACTTGCCTCGTTCATTTTTTCCTCGACTGTTTTTAAATTGTAAGAATACTTTTCTTAAATAGAAACATCTTGAAACCACTGCTCTGCGGGTACACACTCGACGTTCGTTTTCATAATTTCTAGACTTATGGACGACGACCGACCGACCAAAACGCGACAGCGAAACTTACCAAGCCGCGACACTCCGACCCCCACCCCTACTGTTGGAAAAACATTTTATCACCAGAGTTCTTAGCATTTCTTTCTTTTATTATTATTAAAGCTTTTGATAATTTCATACTCATTCCTGCTGACTGACTGGCTACTTTTGCTTCTGCTCGCCTCGTCACTTCTCTTTGTCGTCTACATTTTAAAATTGTAAATGTTTGTGGTGCATATGAACTCACTCACTCATACACTGAAAATAATGTTGTTGTAAAAATACAAATAATTTAATCATTAAATTAATGAATCCTCTTTAATTAAAAGAAAAAGACTGTGGCTTAAAAATTCGGATAACTCTATCCTTAAATCATTGATGTGATTTTTTCGAAATTTAAAGAAAATTTCTGAAAAAATTGTGGCTTTCAATTTAAGATAATCTTATTCTTAATAAATAGTTCGAAAGATGTGAATCTTTAAATCATTATGTGAGCTGTCTAAAATTTAAAGAAAAATTCCAAATAACATGTGTCTTCAGGTTATTTGGAATCTGTTTTCAAGCCATTAATGTGATTTGTTCGAAATTCAATGATAATTTCTGAAAATTGGGTCTTAAGAATGAAGATAATCGAATTCTTAATGAAAAGTAAGAAATCTGGGATTTGTCTTAAATATATATAAATACAATAGGCTTAAAAATTAAAAATGACGAGAACTCTATTCCTAAATCACTAATGTGACTTGTTCGAATTTCAAAGATAATTTCTGAAAAAATGGTGACATAAAAACTAAGAAAATCTTGTTCTTAATGAATTTGTATTTAAAATCTTTTTTTTTCTTTAAATATAAGATATTCCTATTCATAAATCAATAATACGATTTGTCCTAATACCAAAGAAATTACAACATAACTCAACAATGGTATTCCTGTTATATACCACGAAATCGTCTGACAATCATATTCTTAAATCAATGACGCAGTTTGCGTTAAATTCAACGACAACTTCTTTCAGTTGAATGACAATAATATACAAAATTTTAATTGATTTTTCCATTTTATTATCTCACGCCTCAAATTATATTTTTTCCAAAAATTAAGGACAATTATTGTTAAATCAATGTCGCAGATTGCGTTAAATTCAACGACAACTTCTTTTGAAGTACAATAATTTACAAAATTTTAATTGATTTTTCATTTTATTATCTCAAGCCTAAAATTATATTTTTTTTCTAAAATTAAAGACAATTTCTTTAAGTTTCTGTAAACACTTTATATTTAAATTAAAATAAGCTTCTTTGCATTGAATCACAGTTTCTTAAGTTAAAGACAATTTCTCTAATTGTCTGTACGAATTTTTGTCTCTGTAGTTATGACACAGAGTGGTGGTTGTGGTTCATTATTCTTATCTCTTAATGAGACTGTGTTAGCTTTGTAAGAAACCTCAATGAGAGGTACAGTAGTCGGCATAAGTATTTTGACGAAATAAAAATCGTGCATTTTTGACTTTAACTTTTAAATGGCTTAATAAAGAAGTCTTGTTTATTTTTTCCTTTTTATATAGAACTAATACAAATTTAAAAATAAGCAAACAGATATTTTTTCATAGAAACTTAAAAAGATATAAATTAATTAGTTAATTCATGTGTTGGCACAAGTATTTTGACAAGTATGTAATACTAAGAAAACATAGTTTAAACTTAACAAAAGTAAAGAAATGAAGAACAATTTAGTAAAATGTATAATCTCCATTGGCTTCAATAACTTTTTGAAGGCGTCTCGGTACTGAATCCACAAAATTTTGAAGAATCTCTGGAGATATCTCTTTCCAAAGGGAAGTGACCTCAGAAACTGTCTCCTATCTTGTTTTATTTAACGAAACTGTTCTTTTGCTTTTCAAAAGACACGAGACGTTTTCTATAATATTTAAATCTGGACTTTAAGGTGGCCAGTCCGAAGTCGTAACACCAGCAGTCTTTTAAAAGTTACTTATCGTCCGGGCTTTGTGACATGGTGCATTATCCTGTTGCAGGATAAAAGATTCCCCAATAAGTCTATCTCCGGAAGGAAATGCATTATTAGTGTACTCAGATATTGACTTTGGTTTATCGAACCGGTGATTGGAACTAAGTCACCCAGCCCATTATACGCAACACATCACCAGAACATGACAGAGCCTCCACCATGACTCTCCTTTTCAAAAACGGGCCGTTTTTTGCCTTACTACCTTCGGCAGTCTTACACAATTTTGTTTTTATGAGCTATACTTAAAGGAGCTTTCATCTGTTCATAGAACGCTTCTCCATAACTCCTTTGGCTTGTGCAGATGTTCCTTTGCGAAGGGCAGTCGTTTAAGCTTGTTTGCCTTTGATATGTACGGCACGTCCATAGCTGTAATTGTTTTAAAATCTTCTTCCTTTAAAGGTCGTCGGTCTGATTGGATTCTTGGCCGTCAAATTCCATTGATCTGCCGCTGCTTGAGGCTTCAGAAATATATTTTTTTAAATTCCCGTAAAATAACTCGGTCTTCTGCTGGCGTTGTTTTGGGCTTAGCACCTGATCTCTTCAAGTTTCTTATGTCATTATGCTTTTTAAATTTATTAATTTGGTAGTGCACAGTTTGACGTGACACATTTGCAATGTCTTTCACTGCCGTTCCTGCGTTAAATTTTGCTACCATTGAAGATCTGATAACCAAGCTCAACTCAGCCGTTTTAACCATGGTTTTTAATAGCTTTTATTAAATTTTTATTTTTTATCAACGATAGTTATCAATTGAAGTTAAATGCAGAAGTTGGTTGGTTTTCACGTGCTCTAAAGTGTAAAAACAGTTTCACAAAGATTCCGTCAAAATACTTATGCCACGCAAAAATTCGTTGTCTCCATGCATTCTTATACCCAGAAAGAGAAAGAGAGAGGTAAACAATACAATATTTGGCCTGCATAGAACTAAAAATAGATTCTTTGTTTTGTTCATCATTTTTGCACCGTTATTTAACGATACTAAGCAAAGCTAGGTTCACAAGCCACAAAAATATTTCGTCAAAATACTTATGCCGACTACTGTACAAGAACGAATGTGAAATCATATAGAAATATGACCGACGACGAACATGAAACGTCTTCATAGCAAGAAGTAAGTAGGGTGTGAGTGTGTATGAACGCAACATTCTAAAGAATTTTTTCGATATAAGGCCGGGTTAGGCATACGTAACCGTAATTTATCTTTACCGTTGTCGTAACGTTGCCCGTTTGAGCGATTAGCCAACGTTGAGAAAACGAGTCATATGTTCTGACAACAACAACACATAAGTAAACAAAAAAGCCGCGATTTATTTTTGTTCAGATTTATTAAAAATGAAGTTAAAAAGAACGTTTATAAATTTGTGTTTTTTAAATCTGTGCAGAATTTACAATAAAAGTAATCAAGACAATATCGTCGGATAAGAAGATGGGGTGGACGTCCTATAAACAATGACTGGGCGAAAGCCGGACACTAGAATGCCTAGAATGGCAGTTTTTAATTTGTTATTAACATTAATAAAATATGAGTTAACTACGCCAAAGCAACGGATTAGACCAGCAGAGAGACTAGCAATAACACCACTGTATGTCAAATATTGCTTTATCCTATGATTCCAAGTTGGGAAACATTAACTTTCTATTCTTTAAAATTGTAGATATTTGGGTCACGGTTGTTCCATACAATCGATTGCATGGAGTCACAAGCTGGGGAAACAACAATTCGAAATATTATTTTAGAATGTAGTGAAGTTTTGTGGCGCTTGCTTTCGCCGATTTCTTTAAGTGAACAAACAACACAGCAGGACAAACACATTGCTAATGATTTTCGACGAATGTGGGATATGCCGAACTGTGTGGGAATCTGCGATGCTAACTATACATTCATATCAGTTAATGTTGGAAGTTATGGCAGCCAACACGATGGGGGTATGTCTATTAAACTTCAATTTATTTATATTATATTTTAATACAAACAATTTACATTTATTAATTTAAATTAAATACAGCTATATTCCAGTACTCTCCGTTTGGCCAATCGGTTTTTTTAGGTGCAGTACCTGTGCCTCCTAGTAAGCCATTATCGTCAGTATCCTCTGAAGCCTTTCCTCTTTTTTTTACTGGCGATGCGGCGTTTCCCCTGAGGAATATCCTTGGTCTAAGTCAACAACTTTAGACGAGCTTAGAGACAACATCCAACGCGAAATTGCCAACGTTCCGGTCGAAATGTGAACAGGAGTGGTGGAAAATTGGGTCCAAAGAATAGATCGCTGTTGACGGGCTCTTGGTGGTCATATGACCGAAATTGAATTTCATTCTTAAAATGTAACATTTGCACTACACCTGGAATAAATTTGAACTCAATATCTTAAATATTCTGTGTTTTATTAATACTTTTACTTATGTCTATTTCCACTGAAGAAGGACTCAGCCAAATCCAATCTCTATCTATAAATAAGTCCACGATTGTAGAGACGCTTATATTGCTGTCAAATTCACCCACAATGAAGAAGATTGGCGCAATGATTGTCTCGTACTGTCGCCAAAAGAATCCTGAAGCAGATTATAAATTTAATTTTTAATGGAGTCAGCCGCGATCTTCATAAAACTCACCTGTGACGCCCAGCTCCTTGCCAATTTGCTTCCAAGCTTCTCGCATTTTTTTCAGATATCCTATATGCTGGATTATATTTATTGTATAAATACTCGTGCGACTGCACCAATGAAATCAAATATTCGTCTTTCATGTTTATTTGCACTTTTAAACAACAAATAATTAATAAATTATTTTCTTTACTTTTCTCCGTGAACATACAATTGTAATTGTAAACAACATGTAGTATCAGCTGTTGTCAAATTGTACGTAAACGGAACGTCCAATTCTGATTTCAACAGATTCAGCCGTCCGTTTACGTTTCGTTTCCGTTGGCTAATCGTTTACACCGACTTCCATATGACAGATTGAATCAGCTGATTCGTTACGCTACGGGGGCGTTACGGTTAAGTTTGCCTAACTGGGCCTTAAGAGTGCATGCATATACGTATGTATGTAACTGTTGTCACTAAGAGAGAGACAGTGCATACGCAAGTGAGTGAGTGGGTGGTTGACTGAGCTAAGCAGCGTCTATTAACATTACCGTTGTAGTGGTGTGATGCAATTTTTCGAATTGCATTCTTTTCATAAATAATATTTAATTGTAAGCAATTTCCATTTCCATTGTAAAGTAGATTTTCAAGAACCTTTTTTCTGCTTTATTCTTGCTCTATGCACAAAAACGAAAATATGTATCTATTATACTCACATATACAAAAAAGCAAAGTGAGTGAATGATTTGAGTGCATATGAATATTTTTTGCCAGATTTTTGTTGTTTTTCCTGTTACTCGTACTCAATACATTTCGCTCCGCTTTTGATGTAAACACTCATCGCGTACTGTGTTTTAAAGTAAACATCTTAAGTTGAATAAATAACGTAAATGTGGGCCATAATGAATGAGATGTTGATAATGATAATGAGGGGATTGTTTTTAAAAATAAATATTTTACATACGGTACTTTTAGGTAAATAACGTTTGACTTCAATTAAATTGAGGTTAAGTACAATGAGGTGTAATGAAAAATGCCGGAAACCTCAAAACCTAAAATTCCAAATCTAAAATGTTAAATGATTATTCAATATGAACAGAACATGTACGAGTATAGGATAAAGGATGTTTTCGTATTTAAATCAACCATTTCCTTTAGGCGACAGGGTGTCGTATAATTTATATTAATTAATGAACAATTTAAAAAATCGTTGAAATATAGTCAAGATTTCGAAATATTTTAAAATAATCTTAGCACTTCTCTTCCAAATATTCCAAACGGGAGAGCCTAAGGCTTAATATTGTCTTGTTTTTGTTGTATTTTAGTAAATTATAAAAGTACGCCACAAGATATTTGATATTTTCTAGAATAATTCATTAATTAATATAAATCATACGGCACCTAGGTCATAAAAAATAATGCATTGATTTCAATACCTTTTAATTTTTATTGGATATAGGAAATTTTTTTTGGGATTATCACGACAAAAATAGGCTGGCAGAGAGATATGTATAATATGTGGTCAAAAGAATTTTTTCGTATTTAAATCAACAAATTCCTTTAGGTGAATGAGTGTCGTTTGATTTATGTTAATTAATGGGTTGATTTGTCACTAGGATATTCTCCTGGCTCTAGACCATCTTTGATTCTATTATGTATTATAGAAGTCAAAGATTTTTAAAAACGTTGGAAAAAATTGCATTCTATAAAACTTAATAGAGGCAAAGATGGTCTAGAGCCAGGGGAATATCCTAGTGACAAATCAATAAATCTATAAAGACCGAAATAAAAACACACGAAATACAAAATTAATGGATTATTTAAAAAAATCGTTTATATCCTAAAATGTAGTCAATATTGTGGAAATTTTAAAAATAGTCTTGGCAACTGACGCTTATAATTAGCAATTTCCTTTAGGCGAATAGGTGTCGTATGAATTATATTAATAAATGGATTATTTAAAAAAATCTTTTATATCTTAAAATGTAGTCAACATAAGATTTGATTGATTCAAACTTACAAATTATTTGAAATTTTTAAAACTAATCCAAAAATCATACCTTCTCTTCCAAAATTAATCTGTTGTCAAAGGACATTTTCGTGTTTAAATCAACAATTTCCGTTAGGCAAATAGGTGGCGTATGATTTATATAAATTAATGAATTATTTTAAAGAATCGTTTATATCTTAAAATGTAGTTAACATAAGATTTGATTGATATAAACTTACTAAATTTTGATATTTTTAAAAACAAAATATCCACATACTCTTCAAAAATCTCCAAAAGGAATCAGTTGTCAAATGAACATTTGGTATTTAAATAATTCCATTATGTGACTGGGTGTCGTATGATTTATACTAATTAATGGATTATTTAAAAAATCATTTACGTCTTAAAATGTATTGAATATTTTGGAACATTTGAAAATACTTATATTATGACAAAAATAGTTTGGCAGTTAGATATGATTAATATAAACCCATTACTTTAGGAAATCTTATACTCTTCCAAAATACCCAAACGTAATCTGTTGTCAATGTACCTTTTCGTATTTATAGTCTGAGATCTTGATTTTGCAATACTTATCAGAATTTAAAATAAATCAAATCATTATGGGGAAATCCTCAGGCTAAATATTGTCTGGTTTTTTAAGTATTTTAGTAATTTATAACAGCACGCAACAAGATGTTAGATATTTTCTAGAATAATCCATTAATTAATATAAATCATACGACACCTGGATTTTTTGTTTATCATGACATTAACAATTTGGCGATTAGATATTCGTGTGACTTATATAGAATATATTTTAAAACTAGTAAAAATATCCAAATTATTCCAAAAGGTAACAGTTGTCAAATGACATTTTCCCATTTAAATCAACGATTTCCTTTATGTGACTGTGGGTGGTAGAATTTATATTAATTAATGGATTATTTAAATTTTTTTTTCATAATCTGATATAAATTTTTATCGATTTTTCAAAACTTGTCGGAGTTTAAAATAAATAAAATCATAATAGGGGATTGATATTGTCTGTTTTTGTAGTATTATTCTATTTTTTAAAAGTACACAACAATGGATTATTTGAAAAATCGTTAATTAATTGATTATTTAAAAAACAATTTTTTTTAACAAATCTATTATTAAATATTTTCTTGTAATAAATTTATTGAATATCTACAGAATCGTGAAGTATTTTGGAAAACATTATTTTTTCCAAAACTTAATAACGAGATCTTATTTTACTTTAATTAATGATTTTGAATAAATAAATTAATAAAATTCATATGACACAGGTTATCTAAAAAAATTAATTGATGGTTGAATGTAATTTTCCAAATAAAACTCAAAACAAAAACAATACATATTATTAACTACATTATTCTTCTCACAAATCCTTTGTTATTATTATTATTATTAATTTCATTAATTACTATCAATCATACGACACCTAGTCTCTAAGGAATTCAATATTTTGAATACTTTAAATTTCTTCATAAAAAAACCTATATAAATATGTATTCTTAATTTGCAATTTCTTTTAAAAACAATTTAACGCGACATAATTTCACATTCGCTAGTGTAAACAAAGGAAGGCGTCTCCAAGTCGATTACCCCTAAAAAAATTACATAGCAATGACATTGATTACATGCGTCTGACACAAATCACATTTCTTGTAAACAGACACTTTGGACTTTCGACTTTAAACCCCCCCAAAAATAAATAGCAAATATAAATACCCGACAAAACCCAATTCATTTTGATTAACTTTGAATAATTTTACAACATACGAGTAGATTGCATAGACATGCATATTCACCTTGAATTTAACGAGTATTTTTTGGGGAAAAACCACATATATATTTTTTGTTAGAGATTTGTGATATTTTTGGGTTTTAGCCAAAATGCTATAAACATTATTTCGGTTTTTCTATATTTTTTATTTGCTTCAAGATACATACATCCATACATATAATTAAAATAATGTATAGATGATGTGTATTTAAAACCAAAGCACTTTTAACGTGACATGAAATGAATTCATTTGCAACCTACACCGCGTTAGCAAAAGCAGCAGCTGCCATAAGTAGGTCTGTTTGGCTGGTGGTCGTCTCTCAATGACCATTTTGCCAATGGATAATGAACCACAAAATGGGTACTAACTGACAGCTTTGATGGTGGTTGAAGGAAGAAAGTTTTTTTGTGGTTAGTCTAAGTGGATTGGCATAATTATGAAATTGACCTAGAATTTTTAGAGGTACTTTTGAAAGTATTAAAATCTTTAGTTTCACATATGCAGACATATGACGTATGATTGATATTAACTTTTTACCGTAAGAGATCTTTGGTATTTTTAAATAAGTCAAAATATCCTAACTACACTTCCAAAATTAATCTGTTGTCAAGGAGCTTTTTCGTATTTAAATCAACAATTTTCTATAGGTGGCTGGGTGTCGTATGATTTATATTAATTAATGGATTAATTGAAAAAATCATTCATATTTTGAAAGGTAGTCACGATTTTGGAACATTTTAAAATACTCCAGCCAACGGAACGTATTCAGCTATTAAATGAAAATATCTCACAATCTATAGGTGAACTTTTTATTGTTTGTACAGAAGTCGTCGTTATCGTTAAAGTACATAGTATGTTTAAAATTAATTTAAAATACTTCAAAAGTCAGTACTTCTAGTAAACAAAAATATATTAAAATAATACATCAGTTAAACAATATAATAAATAAAAAGTATTCTAACAGAACTTCCGCTATAGCCTATAGACATTTTAATCAAAAATTTCCCTTAGATACAAAGGTGTCGTATGATTCATAGTAATTAAGGGATTATTTTCGGTGTTATTGTTCGTTTTTAATATTCGACCTTTTTGTTTATTAAATTGTTGGATGTTTAATTAATTGACCTCGAGCTCAGTTAATGAAACATCCAACAATTCGTTAATTTTTTTTTCGATACTTAGAATGTTTTAAAATTATTCCTGACAACAAAAGGCATTAGAACATCTGGTACACTATTTGTAGTCTCAGTCTTGTTGTTAATTGATTTACTTTAGAAAATCGTTGTATAAATAGAAATACCGTCAAATTCTTGAAAAATCAGAATACATTCGATATTGTCCAAAAAAGAATACTTATAATACACATATAAAAAAAATACCATCAAAAAACTTAGACAATGTTCTTAAATCGATAATTTCCTTTATGTGAACAGGTGTCGTATGATTTATATAAATGAATGGATTATTTTAGAAAATCGTTTATATCCCCAAAAGTAGTTGATATTTGGGAAAATTTTAAAATACTTCGGACATTATTCATGGCTTCAGTATTGAAAATTTATTTCAGTATTGATATTTAGTTATGGTTTTCAAAACACCTATTCAAAACATTTAAATAAATAATTTCCTTTAGTAGATAAGGTGTCGTATGATTTATATTAATTAATGGATTACTCTAGGAAATCTTGTATCTTTTAATATAGTCGACATTTCTGAGCAAATACTTCAGAGAAAATAACAGATTCAGCTAAAATGTTCATAAATGAAATACGAATATATGTATTTGGGACAGTACGAGTATTGAAATTGTAAACACTTTATTTTATTTCCATTTATAAACATTGGAAATCATTTGCATTTTCTATTCTCTCCCTCTTCACTAGCAATCTAAGCCTAATCATTTTTAATTTACTTATAAAAAAGCGACAAAGGCCTCCTAAATACAGAAAAAACTTGATTCAATTACGCAGTTGGTGCTGTCAATTAGTTTTTGTTTGTTTCCAACTTGTAAACAATATTGTTTTATTTATTAAATAAATTGTTTAACTGGCTTATTTATTCTAATTAAATTATGTAGTCAATAACAATATTGATCTGAAAACTTCATTTAAAAATTATATGACGCAAAAAAAGCATTACAAATGAATTATTATAGACCTTGGATTTTTACATATTTTAATTTTTCATCCGATTAGAACCAAACGTTGCATTTAGACGTTTTATCGTTCAAATTTATTTTTTGAATAATTTCGATATGAACTAAAATTGTCTATATCTGAACCTTAAAAAGTTGAAATGCAAAGTTTGGTTCCGATCGGATGAAAAATTAAAAATATGCAAGAACCAGAGATGTAATTATAACTAGCCCCAGATGACGCAGTATTTATGTTTTTTTTTGAAACCCTAAATGTTAACTATTTATGGGAATATTTACTAATATGATAATAATTATTGATTACAAATATATTGTTGGTCTTTTGTAATATTATTTAAAAAATTGATTGTCAGTAGGATTTCTTTGCATTCTATAATACGTAATAGAAGCAAAGATGGTCTAAAGCCAGGAGAATATCCTAATTTTATTTAAACTCTGGATTTCTACAATGTCGAGTATTCAGGTCTTGGCTGAATTATTCTCAATATATAATTGAATGTCATAAGCTCTCAATTTGCTTTGAAATATTATATTATATCAATAGAATTTAAATATATTTATATTTTTCATAAATGACTCATTAATTAATATTAGTCATACGACACCTGGGTCTCACAAACAATTCATATTAGGCATGTTTTCGTTACAAGCTAGCGATTTTAGTTTAGCACTTTGCAACGAAAACAACTGACTTCCACTAACTGGTGCATAATCAGTAAGTGGCGGATTTGCACTATCTGGTAGCAATGATGTCATGAGTTCCGCAGAAAGAACATTGCGAAGCAGACAAAATATTCGTGAAATGTATTTATAAAACACAAATTTTCTATCAATTCAATTCAATTGTTCAATTGTTTACACTCTTTTTTGCAAATATTAAAATAATTTTCCATTTATGTTCTTTTTCCCGTTAATTTACAATAATTGACAACAATCTCTCCAAGAAATGAGATGCCATACTGCGAAATATAGGATGCCCAATCTGGCAACACCATGCTCGATTAAGACAGGAACACAAGCACCAAAATTCATTCGGGAACTAATAATGCTTAAAAGTGCTTAGCTCCCCATACAAATTAAGCAACTACGGTGTAACGAAAACACGCCTATTATTTCCAAACTTTTTTCGTAAATATAAACAATTAAGGCTGTCTGAAAAATAATACAAACAAAATTTATTGATATCCGTATTTTTTTCTTCTAAAAATAATTTTCAAAATTTCTAATATCGGAAACTAATAAAATAGTTTTCAAGTCTTTTTCAAAAGCCTGTAACAAAGAAAAACCTTCAGCAGACCCAAACGAGTATGATTAATATAATTTAATTGAATATTTGCTTAAAATCATTAATACCATCAATAATATGTAATATTATGAATATTAAATGTTGTAAACATTTTCTATAATTGTAAATTACTTCAGAGTCTAGAAAACTTTCGACTTTACTTACAAAAAACGTTGTTTACAATTAAAAGTTGGACCTGCAGTCAATAGTCTTTTATAAATGCAAGATATAACTGAATGTTATAAGTTTCAAAAGAGCTTTAAAGTTTTGATAAAGCTATAGGATCTTTAAAGATATTTGTATTTTTCATAAATTATCCAGTAATTAATATCAGTCATACGCCATATGGTTCCACAAAGAAATTTATTGATTTCATTGTGAATTTTAAACTCTTTTCTTAACAATATACAATTAAGGTTTTCTAATAGCGGATATAAAAGAATTTTGTTGACATCATTATTATTTTTAAATATTTTCATTAGAAATATCCAACTAAGGCTTCCTAATATCGGATACAAATGCCATTGTTCCTTCAACTGGCCCTAGATGCCGTATGATTAATATTAATTCATGGAATATTTTAAAAATACATTAATATCATTAAAATTTGCAGAGATTTTTGATAATTCTAAAATAAAATAATAAATAATTCAGAAACTGGAAATATTACAATTGAAAGTCTGACTACTGCTATTTCTATTTTTTTTAATTTCGATAACTTCATTCCAAAGTATGCTAAGGATTATACGTCAACGCAATCAAAAGTTATTAAAAAACAGTGCAGGTGGCTCGATTTGCATTATAAAGTAATGTCTTTCATACATATTTAAAATTTTTATAAATCTTTAATCGCTTCTCCTGATAAATGACTTTTTCGACTTGGTATACATTGGAATGAAGGCTCGGATCAGTATTTATACTCTTGATTTCTACATTATCAAATCTTTACATTTGGCTTTCCAAGTGCTTTGAAATACGCGCAAAACTGTAGAACTTTTAAATATATTTACTATCCCCATAAAATACCAATGATTAATATCAGTCATACGACACCTTGTCCCACAACGCAAGACAATTTCATTCGCCACTGTTCAAAGTATTCCGAGAGCAGATTGAAACCTAATTTTTAATTCATAAAGTTGACCATAATTTCTATTTGAGGACTTTTGGAGATTCTCCGTAATCGCAGATTGCCTCTATTTTCCCATACAAACATATTTGATACATTGGAAACATATTTGGGTACAAAGTAACCAATTTAGAAACTCGACTCCGAGCGGAAAATTACAGCCACATTCGGAATAAAGAACAGATGCGATTATTTCATATTTTACTTAAAAACAAGAAACTATATTTATTGATCTCATTATTATTTTAATTTTTAAATAAGCAATATCGGGTTCTAAGGATTTCAAATATCGCATACAGTCATTTTTAATATTTTTCAAGACTTTTTCAAAATAAATTTATTTTTGCCTAAAATGTTTATAAAAAGTTGCTAAATGATAAAACATGATATCGCTAACATTTATGTTTAAAAAAATGTTTCCATAATTTTATGAAGTTCAAAAATTTCAAAAAATTGAGAAAAATGCATTTTTGCCTTTTAGGAAATTGTTAATTGCTCTTGAACGGCTGAACCGATTTTTTACAAAGTTTACTTCGTTTGAAAGAGAACAAACATAACAGGTAATTTTTTTAGATTTTTATTTAAATTGTAAATTTTTTTTTTTTTGAAAAATTAAATAATAAGTTTTGGGTGAAATACTAAGATATGCCCGGCAATTTTTGACATTATTCCTCGGTACCTTTTAATCAAAACTTTAAATTTTTTTTAGCATTTAAAAAAAAATAAATACAAAGAAGTGTCCTATATGTTCTCTTTCAATATGTTCAGGCGCATAGAACAATTAAAATTTTTTATAAAATTCAAAAATGTATTTTTGTAATTTTTGTATTTTTGTAATTTTAAATCCCCATAAAATATTGATTTTTTTATAAAAAGAAATGATAGCGATATATTAAAATAAAATAAAAGTCATGGTTAATATTAGAAAACGTGTCTCATATGTCGTATTAATAATATTAATCAAGGGACTTCATATGTCGTATTAACAATATTCATCAAAGGACTTCACAAGTCGTATGTTGAATATTAATTCTTAGAATATTCTACAAATATTTTAGTACTGATTGCAGGCCAGAACAATTAAAAATATCGTAAAACTCAAAATGTATTTTTGCCAATTTTTTATAATTTAAAATTCCCATAAAATATTGGAAAACATTTTATTCATAAAAAAATGATAGCGGTATCTTAAAATAAAATAAAGCTCATTGGTTAATATTAAAAGAGCAGTCTCATATGTCGTATTAATAATATTAATCAAGGGACTTCATATGTCGTATTATTAATATTAATCAAGGGACTTCATATGTTGCATGTTGAATATTAATTCATACAATATTCTGGAAATAATTTAGTACTTATTGAAGGACAGAAACCTTTCCACTAGTTTTTGGAAATATTTTTGGGCTACTGTCAATTTCAATAAATTTTCTCATTTTATTAAAGTTCTCTAAATAAATTGTCTCCCGGTTCCCCTACCACTCTTCTGTAAACGATCTTATCTTTTTATTTTAAGACGTTTCATTTACAAAATGGCATTGTTTCTATACGAGTACACCCTTAAAATAACCAAATAAATAATACATTTTTTTTGTTATCTCCCAATTTATTTAAATATTGATTTTTCAATACCAGAGAAATAAATGTTGAAAAAATAAAACGCCATAGTTGGACAAACACAAACCGGCTCTTTTGTGGTGACAAGTGTTTTTAACCCCAGAAGTCTTAAATGTTCTGACACTGTCACAGTTTGTGTTCTTTCTTCTGGTGTCCGTCCCCTCCTCCACTCCAATTCTTATCACAATTGGTTTTTTGATGTCATTCCCAAATGCAATATTTCAATATTAGCTATTCTGTTTCTCTGGCTTCCCCTCCATTTTACCCACACATAACGGTAGGGGATTTGTTTTCGTATGAAACAAAAACTTTAACAAGAAAACTTAATTTCGGGAATAACGAATTTTTGTTCTGGTGGATGTCAAGGGTCCCCCCAATATGATCACTCCAGACAGCCAAATGCTTTTATCATTAACTTAAGATGATTTTTTTCTAAATTGTATGAGAATCGTCTACCGCTCAACTTCGATTACAAATAAATTTTGGTAATTTTCTCAACCGGGGAAAAACCGAGACATAAAACAAGTGTGTGTGTGTGTGGGGTAAAAAGATTTGAATTGCCCCATATTGAAAGCGAAGCGGGCAGACATAACTCAAAATTTATATTTAGTTTCAAGAGGAATTTCTTTATTTTCGATTTTTAGGGTGGAAACTGTTGTTGTTTGACAAGTGTTAATTATCAAGTGTTTTTTCTTCTCCTTTTTGTTCTAAAATAGAGCAAATAGCGGGAAGGGAAAATATATAAAATTAAATTAAATATCTTTAACAAAAATTAGGGGGAGCCCAGAGTTATGGGAGACTTGTTTTGCCACTTCATTGCTAGTTTTCGATCAATGTGTGCCACATATGTTTTACATAAAAATGCGTTTAATTTTCTTGTTTTTATATAAACTTCATTTTTATTTTAGTATAATTTAAAAAAAGTTTATATAAATTTTGGGCGGGAAGAATATGAGATGTGGGAATTTTTTTGGAAACGAGAGAGAGGAAACATGTTTTTGGTGCGTATTGTCTTCCTGAACAACGAACGAATATTCCCTAAACTTCTTTATCACTATGAAAAGAATCTCTACTCTAAGTATTGCAGTACAGTTTTAGAAAAACAAGCTACAGACACCCTAAGCCATTTGTCCAAGCTTTCCAGAAGATGGGACAAAAAATAAAGAAAATAATATATTATTTTTGCATATTTTTCTTTTGTTATTCGATAGGAACAAAAATATACATTTAGATGTTTTATCATTCAAATATATTTTTTGCATAATTTCGATATGCACTAAAATTTTCGATATTTGAACGATAAAACGCCTAAATGCCAAATTTGGTTCCAATCGGATGAAAAATTAAAAATATGCAAAAATCCGAGGTCTAATTTTAACTGATCCCAGATGACACAGGACTTATTTTTATTATTTAAAACTTTGTTTTTACTATTTATGGGAATATGAACTAAAATGATAATAATTATTGATTGCGAGTTTGTTGTTGGTTTTTAATAACATTATTTTAAAAATATTTAAAAAGAAGCAGCAGTTTACCATTGTAGCTCTATATTAAAAAAAATATTTACTCTTGTTTTCTACACAATCGAGTATTCAATTTTATACTCAATTATTCTCAAGATTTAATTAAAATTCTTAACCTCTCAATTTGCTTGGAAATACTATATTAAATCTATTAAAATTAAATATATTTCCATTTTTCATAAATTACCCATATCAGTCATACGACACCTGGTCTTAAAAACAATTTTATTGATTTCAGTATTATTTCTAAACATTTTTCATAAATATAAACAATTAAGGCTTTCTGAAAAAGAATTCAAATGAAATTTATTTATTTCCGTATTAGTTGTTTTTTATTCTAAATTTAATAATAAATAATAAATGACTAATATCGGATATTAATGAAATTATTTTCAAGTCTTTTCCCAAAAGTCTTTAACTAAGCAAGCGGACCCCAAACGAGTGTGATCAATATAATTTAATTGAATATTTCCTTAAAATCTTTAATATCATTAATAATATCTAATATTATTAATATTGAATATGGTGAACATTTTTATAATAAATTTTGATTGTTTTTTTTAATTGAGCTCGAGGTCAGTATATTATTGTTTATTGAATTTTATTATTTATTTTCTCAATATTTCGATCTTCATCGAGGATCATCTTCAGGAGATTCTACAAACGTATATATATTAATTATATTATATGATACATAAATGACTGTATGTGTAGCATCTCGGGAGTCATGCGTTTTTTGTAATTGCTCTCGCATTGTAATACTCTCCAGGACTGCACAGTGTTTCTCTTCCAAACAATGGAAAAACAAACAAAATTTAATAAATACAATGGTCGAATATAAAATCAACAAAAATATTAATTTTTTATAATTGTAAAATACTCCAGAGAGTAAGAAAATTTCCGACTCTGTTTAGAATTTTTTTTACAATTACAAGTCTGACTACTGTTGTTTCAATAATTTTTTTATACAAGATAAAACGGAATGTTATAAGTTTTAATATCATCAAAAGTTATAATTTTCCAGAGACTAAAAAACCGTCAACTCTATTTAGAAAAAATGTTGTTTACAGTTAAAAGTCTGACACCGTTGTTAACTGTTAAAAATATATAACTGAATGTTTACTTTGAAATGTTGGGTACAGCTACAGGAACTTTAAAGATATTTGAATTTTTCATAAATTATCCATTAATTAATATAAGTCATACAACATATGGTCCCACAAAGAATTTTATTGATTCCATTGTGCTTTTAAAACTCCTTCTAACGTCGGATATATAGACGAATTTTATTGACATCATTATTATCTATTTTTAAATAAGTTCATTAGAAGGACAGGAACTTTGAAGATATTTACATTTTTCATAAATTATCTTTTAATTAATATCATTCATACGACATATGGTCCCACAAAGAAATTTATTGATTTCAATATGATTTTTAAACTCTTCTTAATAATACACAATTAAGGCTTTCTAATGTCGGATATAATCGAATGTCATTGTTGCATACAATGCATACAAATGTCATTGGTCATTCAACTGACACCAGATGTCGTATAATTAATATTAATTCATAGAATATTTTAAGAATACATTAATATCATTAAAAGTTGCAAACATTTTTGGTAATTGTAATATTTGAAACATTTCGACTCCCCTCTGTAATTCCATCAATCACATTTTGTCAAAATACCCAATTAAATTCACACAGACTTCGGTTCAGTTAATCTTCGTTATTTTCATAATAAAATCTCTACACTAATTTTTGTGGTACACTTTTATATTCTTTAGTGTCCCAGAATTTAAACAAAGGTTATATCAATTGAAAGCCCTGTTTCTCAGGATGCGCAGAATTATATTTATCACTTATTACAATGAGTCCTAAATGCACTTCGAATGTAAAAAATTGCAATAAAAGAAAATAAATTTGATGGGTTGCTAAGATATTCAGAATTACAATTTGAATTTATTGTCTTATCTTAAAATATCCGAAAAAGTTCTACTTCCACTTCAAAATCAACACCAAGATAACTAACCTCTTTGATTTCTTTGCAAACTTTATGATCGAATATCGCGAAAACAAGAGCTAACCTCGAAAAGCAGCTAGCACCACTGATTCAGCAAGGTCGAAGTATGCATATACAATTTATTTTATTTTATTTTATTTTATTTTATTTTATTTTATTTTATTTTATTTTATTTTATTTTATTTTATTTTATTTTATTTTATTTTATTTTTAATTTTATTTTATTTTATTTTATTTTATTTTATTTTATTTTATTTTATTTTATTTTATTTTATTTTATTTTATTTTATTTTATTTTATTTTATTTTATTTTATTTTATTTTATTTTATTTTATTTTATTTTATTTTATTTTATTTTATTTTATTTTATTTTATTTTATTTTATTTTATTTTATTTTATTTTATTTTATTTTATTTTATTTTATTTTATTTTATTTTATTTTATTTTATTTTATTTTATTTTATTTTATTTTATTTTATTTTATTTTATTTTATTTTATTTTATTTTATTTTATTTTATTTTATTTTATTTTATTTTATTTTATTTTATTTTATTTTATTTTATTTTATTTTATTTTGTTTTGTTTTATTTTATTTTATTTTATTTTATTTTAAATGGATTCCAATACAAAGTTAATGTATATTCTAATTTTACGGTCCGGGGAAAAACCGGTTTACAAAGACCATGTGGTTGATTTTTGCAGCGACAGACCAGAGCATCTGGTGCGAATCGAACCCACAACCCCCAAACTCATAGGCGAGCACACAGAGGCGCTCCCACTATTTTAAAAAACTTAAAAAATACTGAAATCGAAACTTTCCTTTAGGATAACAGGTGTCATATGATTTATATTAATAAATGGATTATTCCAGAAAAACATTTGTTTCTTTTAATATAGTGGCCATTTTTTAAGACTTTAAAATTCTGCAGTGAACAAACAGAAGGCATTCGGCTAAAATATGCAAATAAGTGGAATAAATACGAAACATATTTTGGACAGTAATGAAAATTTAAATATTTTTTTATTTCCATTAATTGAAGTGGAAAAGTCTTATAACAAACTCTTCTTTCCAAGATGTACCGAATCATGTGAATTTCTTTTTGAGATTTTTCTTATCTCAAACCGAATAGGTAATTAAAAATATTTTACTGATAAAATTATCTAAATTTCCTGTTTGGGTAGGACCCCTCAAAATAATTTATCATAATAAAAGAAACTATAAAAATATTTGAATTCTACATTTAAAGAATTCTTGAGATATTTTCCTACAAATGCAGACAAAATAAAACATAAAACACAAGTGACACTACTTTAGATAGTGATACTTGCAGGCGGTTCGAGTGGGGAATTCAATTCAATTAATTTTTATGACTTTCACTTTTAACGAATCGTAAATAAAAATCAACCACAATGAAATAATAGAAGACTTTTAAGTGCAGCAACATAAACTCGTATGTAGATCAACGAATGAAGCATACCCAAAAAAAATTAACGTCGTCATCATCATCATCACTAATAAAGATGACCCTCCTCCCTATCTTCAACATCAGCTCTTGATGCAAGCGGAGGCAAGAGACTGCCAGACACCATCACCACCACCACAATCGTCGCAGTCATTTAAGAAAATTTGTTTTCATTAAAAACCAACAAAAAATAATAATCGAATGACACACTTGTGAATCTACTCGTGCAGTGCAGATTGTGATAGTGTCCATAGGTTTGAAAGTGTCATAAAAACTATTCCGCCCGAGGAATAAGTTTTATGATCTGTTACCTGAATGACTGACTACTCTTCCAGTCGAAGCCACATCATCAAACAAACGATGACAAATTTTATAGAGGTGAAGACAATTCGTTTTTCTTCGTCGCCGAAACAAAAAAAATTTATGGCATTTTTTTTCCACTTCAGAAGAATAACATATTTATGACCTAGTTAAAAGAAGTTGAAAATGGACATCTTGATGAAATGTGCTCGGGTTCCAGTAGAATTGGACTAAAAAACCGTACAGTGAATATAGGTGCAATAAATAGATGAGAGAGAGAATGTGTTTAAAAGTCATAAAACATAATACGACGAGTATATTTTGTAATATGGGTGTTAACAGTAAAAAAATCTTAATAAACTGTAGGTGAGATTTTTCGGAATATCAACATTGGGAAATTAATTACAATTTATAAGAATTATTAATAACACTGAGCTTTATTTAGACATTTTGTTTTTATTGGCGACCGAGCGGGGGTAGAGATCACGGAACAACACAACAACAGCCAAAATAGCAACGACGCACATGAAATAGAAGTTTCTCGACTAAATACAGCGGCGACGTCGACGACAGAATAGCACATACACACACACGTGTACACGGCTTTAAAACTAGTACATGTCTACATTATTGTTTTAATGTAGAAAATCTTAAAAAGTGTTGAAATATTATTTAAAATAGTGAAGCTTGTCAGAAAACAAATGATTTTTTTTTCTTTAATTTAAAGGCATACGTTTAAAGAAGGACGCACACAAAATTTATGATTAGTGTGTCATTAAATCCATTGCAAGAAACTTTAGATCAAGGAAAATTCCTTTAAAAGATTTAAATTGTCATTATTTTAAAATTGTGATTGAATTGATGCCGAGGTCGCATACATAATTTAAGAATGTGTCGCCATTAATTTTATTAATATTTTCAGTGAACAATGTCTCAGCCGATTTGACTTCATGATCTCATAGGAGATATATATTTTGCTCAGAATCTTCCAAACGTGCAATGAAATGCATTAGACCACATTTTGATATAAAGGGTGGGCCATTTAAAATTCGGCAATGAGCGTTTAATTTTGCTCAGAATTTTTCAAACGTGCAATGAAATGCATTAGATACCTTTTTGATATAAAGGGTGGGCCATTTAAAATTTTTTATTGAATAGACTATAAAAAAGTACTGATATTTTTTTCAAATTTCTGTTTTTTTTTTGGAAAGGTTGAACTTAGTCATTTTATAATGGAACACAATATCATTCATATGACAACCACGACAGGCTCGGCAGGTCCTCATCCAATCAACCCAATTTTTCAGTACATTTTCTATTATTTCTGGTCGAATCTCTTCAATGGCAACTTTGAGTTCATATTTCAACGTTTCAATTGTCTCTGGATGCTTTGCGTAACATTTATCCTTAATGGCTCCCCACAGAAAATAATACAAAGCGCTCAAATCACAAGTCAAAGTAATCGGTAGTTCAAATTTTTAATGGCCCACCCTTTATTACTCGAATTTGGCATACTGATAATTAAGTCCGATCCGGATTTAAAACTATTACTTGCCTACATCATTGTTTTAATGTAGAAAATCCTTAAAAGTGTTCAAATATTACATAAAATAATGAAATTTGTTAGAAAAATAACGATATTTTTCTTTAATTTAAAGGCATTCATTTAAAGAATGACGTACACAAAACTTATGATTAGTGTGTCATAAAGTCAATTGTAGTAAACTTTAGATTATGGAAAATTTCTTTAAAAAAGAATTAAATTTTCATTATTTTAATGAAAATTGCGATTGAAATGATGCCGTGGTCGCATACATAATTAAGAATGTGTCGTCATTAATTTTATTGCTATTTTTTTTTTTTTCAGTGAACAAATGTAACAACCGATTTGACTTCTTGGCGTCATTGGAGACATAAATTCGTACCTATTGCTGTAAAATTCGGCAATAAGCGTTTAAGCGCCCAGAATCTTTCAAACGTGCAATGAAATGATTAGATTAGATCCCATACAAACGTCCTAACCGATTTGACTTCTCGACGTCATTTAAGACACAAATTTCTAACGATTGTGGTGAAATTTTGTAATTTGACTTTAGTTTTGCCCAGAACCATTAAAACTACCTGTGCAATTCATTTGTCAACATTTGGATATAGCCTTCATTAAAGGAACCACCCATTTTGACTTCTTGGCATCATAAGGGACACAAATTTCTAGCGATTGCACTGAAGTTTGTCAATTTGCGTATTATTTTGCCCAGAAAATATTAATAAAACTCATTGATCCATATTTTGATAAAGCCTCCATACAAAGGTTTCCCCAATTTGACTTCTTGGCGTCACAAATTCCTACCGATTACTCTAAAATTCGGCAATTTTCATTTAATTTTGGCCAGAACCATTCGAACGATCAATGAATGTCCTTGGTCCACATTTTGATATAGCGTCTATATAAATTTCCCACCTGATTTGACTCCATGACGCCTTAGAAATACATACCGAGTGAGTTAAAATTTGGTCATTTGCATATAGTTTTGACCAAAACCATTTGAACGAGCAATGAGGCGCGTTTGTCCACACTTTGCCACAGACCACATACAAAGGTCCCATCGGATTTGACTTTTTGACGCTTTAGAGACAACAAATACCAAGCGAATAGGGTACAACTTGTTTTAATATTGCGCAGAGCGATTCAAATGCGCAATACAACTCATTAGTCCACATTTTGATATAACACCACTACAAAGATCCCATTAAAACTTGGGAATTTTCATTTAATTTTAGCCAGAACCGTCCTCTTTGGTCCAAATTTTGATATAGCCCCCATTCAAAACCGTTTGACTTCCTGGCGTCATAGAAGATACTAATTCCTACCGTTTTGCCTGAAATTTTGTAATATGCATTTAATGTTGACCAGATTCTTGTAAACGAGCAATAAACCTCACTTGTCCACATTTTGATATAGGCTCCATACAAATTTCCAACCCAATCTTACGTCATGACGCCTTAGAAACTACAAATATATCAACCAATTTATTTAAAATTTAGGAATTTGCTCTAATTTTGCCCAGAATCATCCAAAGTTACATTGAATATCACTGATCCCCATTTTCATTTGATTTCTTGACGTCATAGAAGACAGAAATTCCAGATATTTTTCTTATTATAGTATTAAATCCCATTATTTGATACATGATTCCCTCGAATTTACCACCTATTTATAACTAAAATTGTCTCCGCGGATTTATTTTGGAGACATCATATTTATACCTAAGACATATGTATTTGTATATCTAAGACCTATATCTATCTATACAATCAGCTAATGCCCCACTGTATTTTTATTTTCTGCCTATTTTTTGCAGGACAAAAATCCTATCGTGGCATGACAGAATTCTCTACGAACAACGACATCAACAACAAAACTCATTTATCATCTCAACCGCTTCAAAATTCACCACGCCATCATTATATACCATATCCTGCACAACATCATCAATCGACGGCCATAAATTCACCACACACAACTAATCTCACTACACAACAACATCATCAACAACAAACACATAATAACACCACAACATTCAATGCACAATTTAACAAACAATTCACACAAACACTAAAACAACAAATCATCAACAATTGTAAAAATAATCAAATATCAACAACGACGACGACGACAAATTCTTCTGCAAAACTGAATGACGTGCTGCGCTCACCCTCATCGACAGCGTCATCCGTAACACATTCCCCCACGCATCATTATCATCATCAGCAGCAGCAACATCATCCCCAAAGTAATTATCGCAAACCATTTAATTCACCACAAAACTCACCATACGTCAGTGGCGCAACCACTGGCCTTGGATGTGGTCAACAACATCGCCGTAAATTGCCCTTTCTCACACACACTCAATATCAGCAACATTTGAATGATCTGCTGTCGCAACAGCAACATTTGCAACAACAGCAACAATTGTTGCTGAGCAAGGACGCCAACGCCACAGACGAAGAGCTGAGCGAGGAGAGTCTAAAACAAAATGTCGCCATTGTGCTGAGCAATTTGGATCGCTATAATAACGCTTTGCGCAGCATCATTCTGAATGAGCAGGTCATTACGAATACGGGAAGTTCGGTATTTTATGACGAGTCTGATTTGAATTTTCTCAATTGTGGCAACAACAACCAACAGCATCAGCAGCAGCAGCAACAACAGACCAGCAATATGGCAACGGCAATTACTCCAGAATCCGACTACAACAGCAATGCCACAACCCCGGGGTCGCGCAGCAACAATATGCTGCCCTATGAGGCGACGGGCAATCTAATGCCCAATCAGGCCCAACAACATTTGGTAGGTTTTTCGCATACAACCACTGGCGGTGGTGGTGGTGTTGGGGTTGGTTTAAACAATGCTTGTGGTGGTGGTGGGCTTGGTAACGCTTTTATGGGCAACAATTTAAACTGTTCTTTGGCTTCGTCCCACGACTTTACTCATGATAATTCTGATTACCAGTGGTTCTTGGACTATGGCTACAGAGATGGCTGCGGCGGCATGCAACGCAGTGTGCTCTCCTCCCTGTCGGCGTCCTACAATGGCCTGGGTGATTTGATCTATGAGGATTTGGCCAAAAATCTCGATGCCAATCTAGCCGAGGTGGATATGGAAAGTTTTCGTGCCGAGGATATACACTCTCTACTTTCCCAATTGCCCTCGTACTGTAAGAGTTTGGGTGGCAATCATCGTTTGCAACAGTCGCTGATGATGCAACAGCATATGATGCCCTCCCAGAATATGTGCGGCGGCGGCGGTGGCGGCGGCGCTGGTGGTTTACAAATGCAACAACAGATGGCGGCAGCTCACACAATGTCACAGACATCCACAACATCCACCAATGATTTGATCGATAACTCCTTTTGCAAATCGGAATTGTTGTTTTCACCCGTTAAAGAATCGCACATTTCGGTGGATTCATTGGACATGGATGGCTATCCGGATGATGGTGATATAATCCTGACGTGCAAGGCGAACAAGGATAACTATACGATTGCGTTTGAGGGCAGTGTTTTGTATTCGGATGAAAGTTTTTATGGTGAGTATTAGAATAAAAATTTAGTACACTATTAGAGTTCGATTGATGCGAGTAGAAAGGTTATGAGATTTTTTGAAAAAGAAATATCATTTAAATGCTACCCATTTCTCTATCAAAAAATGATGAATTTCGAAAATTCTATACTCCCAAGTTATGAACCCCGGGAGCAAGGGCTATATAAACTTCTTCAAATGTTAATGAAACAGTTATATGTCATACATTACACTAGAAAGTATTGTGCAGTATTACATTAAATACTAACATGTAGACAATACGAGTACATTATAGTCTTTAGAAATTTGCTGTTTATAAAGTAGTATAAATTGCTGTTTATAAAGTAGGAGATGGTACCGTATTTGGGACATTCTTTTCCCCTTTTAACCACTAATGTATGCATTTTGGAAGTCCGTTAATAGTTCATCTTTCGGATAGGATATTACTCACTTTGTTATTTTTTTATCCTAAAAACTAATGAATTCGAATATCTGGTTTTGTGTTAGCCCTAGGCGACTATCGCTACTCAAAATGTTAAACATTTTTCGGAAATTATTAGCCAAATATGTATTAGCTTCATCTACTATGAAAAATGGTGTCGTTATCCCACCCATTTAATTTATTAGAATTGTTTCGTTTCCCATAACGCCGCTATTAACAACAATGCTTGGGCTGGGTAGTGTATCAATTATTGTCCCTTTTCAATAATTTTACTCCAAAAAGTACGAATTTCGAAAATCACTCTCCCATTTTAGCTTTATATACTGTGAAAAATGGTGTCGTTATCACAGCCATTTATTTTAATATTTTTATTAAAATTCTTTGTTTCCTATAAGGGACCTTGAGAATTGAAAATGTTGAGTTACTACACTTTTTTGTAACTGGTGTAATGTGCTTTAATTGAAAAAAGTATGCATTTCAAAAGTTATTAGTCAGTTCGTCTTTGGGATAGGGTACCATATTCAAGTTCATGTTCTACATTTTTATTCCAAAAAGTACGAATTTAGAAAATATATAAAATTTCATGTCGAGAAGAGGATACCATATTTTGACCTTTTTAGTCCCCTCTTAGCTTTATGTACTTTAAACAATAATGTCGATATCTCAAACCAATTTATCGAATATTTTTATTAAAATTGTTTCGTTTCCCATAACCGCCCTTAAGAATTATCAACAACAATTCTTGGGCTCCACTGACAGGTTTTGAGTTACTATACTTTTTTGTAATGTAATTGTTTTTTTTTTTTTTTTCAAAAAAAACTACGAATTTTGGAAGTTCCTTATTAATTAATGTATCCTTTGGATTGGGCACCATATTCAAGATATTTTGCTCCAAAAAGTACGAATTTCCAAAATCACTAAAACATCATATCTAAGATGATACCCTATTTGGTCTTTTTAGCCCCCCCTCTTTACTCAGAATAGCGTTGTTGATGAGAGAGTTCATTATTTGGGCTTTTTAGGTCAATATTACCCAAAAACGTGTGACATACTAGTTGTTCGGATTCGGAAATGGCTCCAATTTTTCTTTCACTAAAAGTATACATATCCCACACACCAGATTACACGATTTCCTTATTAATTACTATATCCTTTGGATTGGGCACTATATTCAAGACCTTTTCAACTTTTTTGCTCCAAAAAATACGAATTTCGAAAATCACTAAATCTCTAAGACGATACCCTATTTGGTCTTTTTAGCCCCCTCTTTACTCAGAATAGCGTTGTTAGATTGACTCTGAAAGAGAGTACCTTATTTGGTTCTTTTAGTCCATATCACCCAAAAAACTTGCGAACTAGTTGTTTGGATTTGGAAACGGCTCCAATTTTTCTTTTCTTTCACTAAAAGTATATCTCTTACACCAGATTTTACGATTGGCGTTCGTACCATTTTTTAAAAAGAACGAATTTCAGAAGTACGTTATTAGATTGTCTCTGGAAGAGTGTACCATTTGTGAGCCCTTTTTCTTTCTTTTACCCAAAAACAATCGAATTTTACATTGTACTCCCTAAAGTTATAAATTTGAAAGAAGCGCGTCTTACAGACTAACAAGCGGTAGTAAGTCTCAAAAGAAACGCTCACACCAGACTTCACAATTCCAACACGGGGTCATTTGGAAATGGCGTCATTTACCGAATATTTAACAATTCCCCTCATTTTACGCACTAAATGTACGAACTAAGGAGGACTGCTTCCACACTCACACCAGATTTCACGATTCGAACTCTTTTAACTTGTATCCCATTTTATCTCAAACTTTGGGAAAATAGCTTGTAGATCTCAGAAACAACCTCAAACCAGATTTCACGGTTCTAACTCTAACCATTTGGAACGCCAGTTAGTATTTATCCCCTTATCTTAGAGAGAAGGGTATATATCATTTGCTATAAACCAAAAGAGTAACACATCGAAGGAGTGACCTCAGACCCTAAGTATGTTCGGCGGATATCCGTTTTGAGTCACTTTAAGTCGAATGAGCAATGTCCGTCCGTCCGTCCGTCTGTCTGTCTGCTGGCTGGTGCGCACGATAACTCTCGAAAGGCGTAACTGATTGACTTCAACTTTGGTATGTGGTAATATTTTCTTCTATCTCCGGTAAGTTCGAAGATGGACCATATTCGTCCACTCCTTCTAGTACCTCCCATACATATGGTTCACATTTAGTGAATTATTGATTATTTAATAACTTCTATACTACTTATTTGAATCCTCTGAAATTCTACACATAGTATTAGTTTATTAGTCACTATCACCTCGAGAAAAATAGGCGAAGTTGCCACGCCCGTTTTGGTACCTCCCACACAAATGGACCATTTTGTACCAAAACTTACCAGCTTATAACTTTAATACGAATGCATATAAATACTTGAAATGTTTTTTTTTTCTCAAGGTGAGGGTATTCATAAGTCGGTTTAACCGACTGAACTTTCTAACTTGTTTAACCATTAAAAGTACAAATTTCGGAGTCTACGTTCTAAATGCTATTCTCACACTAAGTTTCACGAGTCTAGCCATTTTTGTCCTATTTTATTCTTTAAAAGCAGGAATTTCAGTTGATCAGTATAGTCAAATATGGATCCATCCCTTCTACTTTTAGATATTTGGAGATTTATGAAAAACACGATTCCATCTAAAAACATAACTTAAAAACCCCCATCGCGAAATCAACATCCTTACACCAATTGTTCGAACTCTAAAGTGTACTAACATATTTCAAATTTAAATCCTTTATTAATTTTATTCTTTCATTCATTCTAGAACCCAATGAAATTGCTATGAAAAACAAACAGAATTTCATTAATTTACACAGTAATTTAGATGATATTGTCAAACGTAAATCTCTGGAAGTGTCCATGTCACGCTCGGAACAGCCGCAGCCCTGTAATATGCGCAATAAATTGCAAAAGTCACATACAACACAATTGCAAAGGTAAGTCGAATCGATTAGATATAGTAATCATACAAACAAAACCTTTCCAAATACATACAACAATAATTTATAACTACAATTTACTTTGATTTCCATTTAAGTTCTCCTTATTTGGTGGTTCTTTTTAATTACTGAAAAAAACAAACAAAATAAACAAAGACATTTCTTGTTTTGCTCCACAATTCTTATTATGATTCATTCCTTTCTACCATTTATCCATTCATAATATACGTGTATTTCATTCATTCCATTTTATATTCGTCGCCCATTGAGATCAACTCAATTTCCGGTTGAGAATGGTCGAATATTTGAAATGATAAAAATGAAACGAACAATTTTTTTTATTTGTGTATTTTTATGTACGTCTGCTTAGCTTAGTTTGATATTGCAATTTCTTTGCCATTCATGAGGTCATTTCAATTGTCTTTAATTTAAATGTATTAATTTTGTTGTTGTTGTTTTCATTTTCGTTATTGTCTATAGCGCGGGACTGATGTACATACATAAATTTACTCTGGCTGGCTTTATAAGCCATCATCAATTTGTTGTTTTTGTGTGCGGGGGTTTTGTTCTCCTTTTGGCACATTTGAATTGAACCGAAAACAAAATTGACTATTAAATTAGAATTTCATTTTTGCGGGAGACACAGATGTGATGCTGTGTCGTCTGTGACGGCTGACAGTGAGAGTGAATATAATTATCTAATTTATTTTTAACGTTTGGAAACGATTCAAATATTTGGCATATTTGTGAAATGATTTTAATTTCAAAAATTAAATATTCTTTTAATAGGAACTGAAAATCGTAAAAATAACATTATTTATTCTTTTCAAAGTACGAGTATGATTTAATTAATTTTTCATTTACCATTACAAACAAAAACATTTGGAAAGTGGAATATTTTACTATTTCCCTCATAGGGAAGTCCCTATATATAGATATGTGTCTGCGGCTTTTCTGTTTCAGTTTAAGGCATTTGTTTTATGTCCGTCCTTCTACATATGTAGCTATATTTTAAAACTAAAAAGTTAGAATTTCGAAAATTCATTAATAGTTTATAGTTTTATATTTAGAGAGAAGGTACCATATTTTGAACTTTTCCCCGTAAAAAGTAAAATTTTCGAAAAATCCATTATAATTTATTACACAAGAAAATGTGCCATTTTTAGGTCATTCTTGTCCCCCTGTAAGAATTTTAGGAGTTTTTCCGGTTTTTCCGGTTCCACATATTTTATCTACTGTAAAATAATAATGTCTTTAGGGTCCGTCAAGGATCTATTTTTTCCTAGTTGTACGCATTTACTCTATAATTTCTATAAAAAATTTGACATATCTGCGAGGCAACCTAAGAACCTATATTATATTTGTTTCAATTGAAGTCTTTTGAGCCATATCCGTCCGTCTGAATATCTGTTTGTCAGGCTAATGCATAACATACTAATTTTCGAAAGGTCTCACCGAATGAGTTTAAATTTAGGATGTACTACTATTTTAGTTTAACTTATTTTAAGCTCGAAGATGATCCACATAGACATGATCCAATTATATGAATTTCTTAAAATTTGATATTTATTTCCTACATTACAAATTTGTGCACTTGTTTGTAAGACCCATCGTTTATTCTACGTATCACTTTCTGAATCGAATTAGCTATGTCCGTTTGTCTGTCCATGTAATCTTGTAATCAATGTACTAGACTTTTATTTGTACTACACATTTTGTTTAGCCCCAAGGAGGAACCCTATTGAAAGTTCCATTCTATTTGAAATTTGGCATATATATGTTTCTAGTTATTTGGATGAACTGTGTTGAATACGAGTATTGTAAAAATCGGTTCAGATTAGCTTATAGCTCCTAAATATATGTGCCATCCGATTTCACTTTTTCGACTCGGGGTGCTATATACATTTATACATATATGTTTTTTGGAATGTGGACAAACCCTGTTCACAGTTTTCAAAATAGATTCAGGTTTAGATATAGCTCTCATATATACGTACCGTCCGATTTGCTATTGTTTTTACTCTAGTTGATATATTTTCCTTGAATCATGCTGAACTTTGGCATACATTTGTTTCTTGGTACACATTTAGATGAATCTTATTAAAAACTGTGAAAATCGGTTCAGTTTCAGATATAGTCCTCTATAGGAGCTGTAATTTCCCTCCGATGTTCATTCATTTTATGAAGAGTATCTTTAGACTAGTTATCATTTGTGTCGAATATGAAAAAGAACGGTTCAGTTTTAAATATAGGCCCAATATATCGATGCCTCCATTCCAAAGAACCAAGTCGAACAGGTAGCTATTCAGCTTAAAGTTTTATGAAATTTTTAAATTTGTATGGAATTTCCTTTATAATCCAAATCGAATGTCCTTTATTGTTTAGAGCATAACTTTTGATCGGGTTGACGATAACCACCAAATTTTGACAGAATATTATTTGGAATATTTAGAATTTAAAAATGAAATGTTTCTAAAAAATTCTAACCGACTTAGAATACTTTGATCGATACCTCCATTCCAAAGTATGCTTCTATCTGGCATCTAAGCGCTATAGAATCCGTAGTTCTCATCGGATAATTATGAAACTTGACATGATAGAGAAATATAAACACTGTCTAATTTGAAGAAAATCGGTTTGGATACAGATATAGTCCCTACATATATGTATGTTTCTTCAGATTCGGTATTTGGGCACTAAGTTATTCTCCATTTGATCTTTTAAAATTGGGTAGAAGGGAGCTTCGTAATCCATATAATCCCTCATATATTTTCCATCTGATCATTATTTGACCGAGAGTAGTTGCTTGTTTCATTAACACTGCGAAATTTGATGTAAATCGGTTCCCAATTAGATACAGATCAAATTTAGGTACAGATCCCATATAGAATATAAATATCCAAATTTGCAAATAATTTGTCTAACCGGACGAGAAACTATATATGTTCTTATTCTGCTATAATACGTTGGTGTAGGATATCATATTAGCGGCACCGTCCGACTTTTGCCTTTCATTATTGGCTTTGAATAGTTTTGCAATGACTAGTCTGTCAAAGGAATTCCGTACTATGTTTCGCTGAAGGACGGTTTACTCAATTAAAAGTCTGTCTAATATATAGGTATTTAAATCGATTCGATTTAAAATATGTAAGCCCCGAAGAGTGTCCAAATATGTGGACAATTCTGGTCCTGCTTTGACCACAAATCGCTATTATTTATGGTCCTTGTTTGTCCCTTTTTATCCTAAAAATCTCTGGACATTGCCGTTCCGCACATATTATTATATTATGTTATTATATTATTATATAATTATATAATTATATTATTATATTATTATATTAATATATTATTATAATAATAAAATAAAAAACAAAATATGTATTATATTATTATAATATTATATTATTATATAGGGTGATCCAAGTAGAGATACTCTTTTCAATAGCCTTTTTGTCATGCTGTCATGTTATTTTTGTTAAGTATTGTTTGTCATTTCATAATGGAAAGACTTATGCCTGAACAACGTTTTGACAGATTTACAGATTAATTAGTGTAATGTTATAACGGGTGATCCAAGTAGAAATACTCTTTTCAATAGCCTTTTTTTGACAGATCACGTGTGAGTCGTGTCATGCTGTCATGTTATTTTTGTTAAGTATTGTTTGGCATTTCATTGTGAACAACGTTTACGCTGTCATTCGCCAGTTACCAGTCGAAATTCTCGAACGAGTCATCGAAAATTTGACTCAACGGACGGACCATCTGAGACGTAGCCGCGTCCAACATTTGATAGACATAATCTTCAAAAAATAAATGCCAAAGAATGTTCTTTCAAATGATAATAAACATTCTTCATTCAAATAAAATTTTCTGTGTTTTTTCTAAAAAAAATTAGGAACATCGAAATGGATCACCCTATATTATATTGTTATATAATATTATTATTTATTATTTTCCGTACCAAGATTAGAAATTATTCTTTCGACGAAATTATGTTGTTTTATTTTTCGATGAATAGAGAATTAAGATCTCTATCGGGTGTTGATCATTTTTCTTATTCAATTACCAGCCATCATTATATCCTCCCTTATGCGAATTATTCAGTAATATAGGGTCTGTAAAATCGCTAGATCTCTCTGGCCAGCCATATCAAAATCTAGGACTGAAGATCTTCGAACCTCACAAAGAGGGATATTCGGAATGGAATGGAGGAATGATAGGCACGCTGACCGGTCACTGCAATGTTAGATAACTAACTTCAAGGAGGCAGCGTGATTCTGCCGACTCTGGAGAATGATGAGGAACTGAAGACAATCGAACAATTTCTCTGTCAATGTCCTTCTCTATCAGGACGAAGACAATGCTACCTAGGTGATTATACGATACAGAATCTAGAAACCCTGACAGCTTGAGATAGATGGGTTCACAATTTCTTCAGGACAAACACAATAAACCAAATGGTTTTCGAGTGTAGTGGTACACACCAGCAATGGTTGTGTACCACGCGTCTTAAACCTAACCTTCAATTACAATAATTCTTTTGGCATCACTTAAATTACGATAATAAAAATGCGGCTTTAATATTATTTTCTCATCCGGCCTATCATTTTATATAATATATTCAAAAGAGCAAATATTTCTTTGCAATTTGATTTAAGGACCGTTTCTTAAGAAACAGTATATTAATCAAATTGCCGCTAATCCTTTATGAAAACTCTCCTTAACCTCAGAAACCCATCATAATCTAGGCGTTTACATTTAAGCACTATAACATATCAATATCTAGTTACTTCCTTATTTTCAAATATTTTTTTATTTATAAATCAATAATAAATAATTACATGAATGACCTTTTAATGATAAATAGATAATACGCAAAGAAATCAATAGTCAAGCAAAAAAAGAAATCCTTTTTAAAAATCAAAAGGCTAAGCTTTATCAAAATATCTATCATAATCATCACAACAATTAAGTATGTCTTTGTTTATTTGAGTTTTTCGCTAACATTTAGAAAACACATTTCATTTATCAACACAGATTTTAATTAATTGATTTCTTTCTTTTATTTTCCTCTTTTTCCCCCAACAACGTCAACACACCCACCCACCTCACCTATACCGACAACCTCTCTCCAACACAAACGTTCCCCGAACCACTCGTCCCACCCAAACATTATCGATTATCGAATATTGTTAATGTGTGTGTGTGTGTATGTGTAACTGTATTATGGACTTGCCCCTTAAAAAGTCTATATGCTTTACTCTCTTCTCCTGCGCGTAGATATCCATCGGGTAACAATAATAATGCTCCCGATGCCATTATCATCAGCCGACCAGCTTTGCAGCAATTGACCAATGCATCGGGTGTACGCAAGAGTAGCAGTTTGCCCAATTTACGTGATGACGGTCAGGAGGTGATGATTTTAAGTCAAACTCAAATTCATCCACAGCAACTGGAGGCGGCAATCAGCAACAGCGGCAGCAATGTCAAGCAGCAGCATCAGCAACAGCTGAACGTATCACAAGCGATTACCACCTCTAATATGGAGGCGAATTTGAAATGTCGCAATCTTTTGCCCATGTGCCAGATACCCATCACAGCCAATTCCACAGCAGCGTCCATTGAAGAGCGTCTCAACATCCTGACGCAACAACAGCAACAACAAATCCAATTGCAGCAGCATCAAAAACCCAATAAGCATAGGTGTTGCTGTGGCGGCGGCGGCAACAGCAGTGGCGGCGCCAGCAATCACTCAACCTCCATGGCCAGTAATAATGGTTCTACCACGCTGACTTCGCACCACTCGAACAAGGCTCACATTTCAGGTTCTACTTCGTCGGGTTCCTCGAATCCGCCCGCATTCAATCTAGTCAAATTGTTTATCAAACAGAAAAGCACAAATTGTTCTTTAGAAGATCAACCCAGTGCTCACACCTGTATGGATGTCTCCTCAGGCTGTTGGCCGTCCAGTGATGCCAACAACTCTAGCACAAGCTCCTCGTTGGAACAACGTCTGCGCAAGAAGAGCATGAACGATTCGGGTAAAGGTTCCGCCCTGAGTAGACACGATGAAGAGGCCGATGCCACCACCTTGACATTCCAAATGGATGCCTCCTCGTCGACACCGAAAAAGCAGCAGCGCCGTTCATCGCTGTTCTACGATGAAGAGCCAAGTTCAAGCTCCACGGGTTCATTGACCGCCACCAATTCGCCAGCTCACCGTAGACGCAGTATGCCTTTGCGTAATCCCGCTCTCAACCATTTGGCTGTGCAACACCAGAGCAACTCGAACAGTGCTAGTCTCTTATCGTCGGACAATACCTCGGAGCAAATGACCCAGATTCATTTGTCATCGGGTCAAGAGGGTTCGTCATCGTCCTCCTCTTCTTCAGCCAAGGCGGCGGAGCGTAACAAGCAAAGAAGAAGTCGTGATGCCTCAAGGCCCATTTCAAACGCCTCCAGTTCTGAAATGATCACCCGATCAATGCAGACCTCGTGTGGCTCGCTTAGTACCCGCAGTAGTTTAAGTGATCGTTTCCGTTGTGTGCCACCCTCATTCTTGGAGAAACTCAATAATCTGGGCGAAGAGAGACAGGCGCCCATCTATGTTATTTATCCCAACTATGCTCTGCCCGATTTGGGTTTCGTCAAGACTTCGGCCACTCCAGATGTGATCTTCTCTCCCTTCAACTATAAGAATTCTATTGGCAGCACTTCGGCCACTTCATCATGCGCTTCGCTAAAGAAACGCTTTAGTCTAATGGCGGGCAGTGATGAGGATGAGATCCTCAAGACTATGGACTACAAACATGTACAAGATTGGCACTCATTGGTCACACTGCTGCCGGGCGACTATAGACGTAGGCTAAAACACATTCCAGAGGTTAACGGAGTACTCAGCCACTTGGAGAATGAACTGTCACAGAAGCCTCTGTTCTGCTTAACGCCCCCAGTGCGACGCAATAGACCTCATATATGTGATTGTAATCAATATTTCCACCGTGACCAGGCTACAGCAGCGGAAACAGCTGCCGCGGCCGGTGGTGGTGGCTCTTCAAGTTCTGGTTCTAGTCAACAACCCTCATCGGGCTATAGAGGTTCATCCACAATGCTCACCGATTCGGAATTTGATAATGTCAGCGGAGGCACTGCAGCCGGAAGTGGTGATAATCTTAAACAAATGTATGTTTACCAATACGAACAACAACGCATGGATTCCGGAGTGGAAATGAGTCCCAAAGTTCAATCCACAGCTCCCGTGCCAATGCCTCGAGGCATTCTACGCAAAAGCTCTTCGGGTGTGAGAAATAAACGCAACTCCATGATTGAACAGGATTCGAAGCTAACCAAGTTGGAGAAGCGACGATCTCTGCAAGAACCACCCAATCACTATCACATTGGCTCCGCCGAAGAATTAGCTGAAGTTTTCGAAGAAGAGACGGCCGGCACTCCCCCCGGCTGTGAGTTGTATGCCAGTCCACAGCCACGCAGTGAACGTCTGTCCCGCAAAGATCTGGATGCCCGCGTCAGAGCCGAGAATTTCCTCTCCTCTTTGCCACGCAATGAGCTGAGATACTATGCTGAAATTGCCTCGATATTAGAGTCTTCCGAACCTGAAATACAATATGATGCGGCAGCATTAAAGAAAGAAGTATCACGAGCTTTGAGCCAACAAAAGAAGGTCTCGTTCAACGATAAGGAGGGTCAGGACCAAGTTATGGCAGCTGTGCAAATGCAGCCTGAGGCAAGGCAACGATTTTCAACCCCACCCAATTCACCTAATATTTCGATGGCCACTGGTACCACCAACCCACAAAATGCCGCAGCATTGCGTTTGCAGAGCGCCACAACGGCTGCTGCTATTGCCACCGCCCCCCGTCGCTGTTCCCAACGTGATGATGCCGAGAAACGTAAATCGGAAAGTAATCGCTTTAAACGTCTGCAAATCCAATGGGAACTGATGAGCAAAGATTCCAGTATGCTTAAGGAATTGGTTTGCACGGAGCAGACCAAGAGCGGCGGTTCCACACCCACATCAGCTCAGGCGGCCGCCAATGCTGCGGCGGCTGCGGCCTCCAAATCACGTATACCTCGTCCTGTCAGCTATCCAGCGGGAAAGTAAGTAGTCCGTTTTATTTGTATCTCTTTAAATATGTAGAATTTTGTGTAGAATTTTTTGATTGCTTTGTAGTTATTGAAAAATTTGGTGTTTTTAAAAGAGAAGCGAAAAATGTTAGAAAGCTGGAAAAAGGGTTTTGGAGCTTTTGGTTAATGGTTTATTTTAGGTTATATTTAAGCATGAAATTAAGTTATTACTTTTTAAAATTCTAAATGTTGATAAATTTAAAGGTATGGGATGAACAGTATTTTTCAATGAAAATAGTTTTTGGAAATATATTTAATTTTCCTTTTTTAAATAAATGTTCTGAATTTTGTTTTAAACGAAGATCAAATTCCAATTACTTTCTGCTTACGTTTATGAAGAAAATGGAAAACATAAATTACTACCGAAAGGATTGGGCTGACATCAAATTTTGTATTTGCTAATATTTGTAGGGTTTACAAATACTTGAAAATTTGCACATGGTAATGTTTCAATAGTACTTACAGCCCATTGAAAATATTAGTACAGTGTTTGGTTTTACACTGTCATTATTTCCCACCGCCTTTTTGTACATCCTACAAAAAGGGACCAAATCATACCAGATTAGACAAAGATCTCCCTTTTCTAAATAATTTGTTTTAACAAATTTTTCCTTTGTAACATTTTTTAAAAAGTTGTTCCCCTGATAAATTTTCAGATGCCACATTTCCTAAGAGAATTTGTCTTTTTTCAGAGAAAATATTTTCCTAACGTAACTTCCAGAGACCACTTTTTCCTAAGGAACATGATCGGTCAAAGAGGAATTTTTACTAAGGGTAAATTGTCTTAGAACATATTTTCCAAAAGGAAAATTGATCAGAGACCATATGTCCTAAAAAATATCAGAGAATACATTTTCCTAATGAAAAGCTGCCACAGACCACCTTTTCCTAATGAAAAGATGCTACAGACCACCTTTTTCTAAGGAAAAGTTGTCCTCAGCATGTGTTTCTCCAGGAACCAAAAGAAAGTGTTTTTCTTGGGTGAAGTTTTCAAATAACATTTCTTCCGTAAAGAAAGTTCTCGAAGGCTATCAGTAGCAATACCATACAATTGTTATATTGTTTGTAATGAAAAATTTGTAAACGGAGAAGAGAATAGACCTATTGTTTATTATACGATCGGTTTAGAATCACTTTCTAAATCATTTTAGTTATGTCCGTCTGTCTGTAGATATATTCTTATAATAAAAGTTGTCCGATACCACTCTTTCCTAAAGAATAGTTGCCATAGGCCACATGTAACTAAGGAGAATTTGTCTTAGATCAAATTGTCCCAAAGGAAAAATTATCAGAACATCAATTTTCTTAAAGAACAGTTGTCAAAGAACATAAGTCATAAGCATTGTTTTTATCAGGGACCCAACCCAGAAGTGTTTTTCTAGGGAGAAGTTTTAAGACAACATTTCTTCCATACAGAAAGTTGTCGAACGTTATCAGTAGTAAAACTAAACAATTGTATATTGTTATACCTCACTGTTGTATTGGGTAATATGACTTTTTGCATTTGTTTGTAACACCCAAATGGAGAAGAGGATAGACCTATTGTTTATTATACCGATCGGTTTAGAATCACATTCTGAATCATTTTAGTTATGTCCGTCTGTCTGTAGATTTATTCTTATAATCAAACTACTGGTTGTAATTTCAAAAAATACTTGATATTTTGCAGTATTTTGCCTTTACAGTGTCTTCAGTTCACAAGCCCCTTTTAGTACCTCCTACACAATGGGTGTCTGACCAGATTTGTCAGACACCACATTTTCCTTAAAAAATCTCAGAGACTACTTTCAAATAAGGAAAAGTTGTCAGAACCCAATTTTTCCAAAGATAACGTTGTCAGCGGCACCTTATCTTTAGGAAATGCTGTCGGAGCAAATATTTTCCTAATGTAATGTTGTCAAAGACGGCATTTTCCTAAGGAAAAATTGTCAGAGCTGTTATAAATCACTTTGTCCTAAGAAACAGGTTTCATAGATTACTTTTAACCAAAGAAAAGTTGTCAGAGACCATTTTTTCCTAAGAAAAAGTTGTCTGAGATTTTTCCTCAGGAACTGATTTGCGATAGCACTTTTTCCTAAGGAAAAGTAGCCATAGACCACATGTAACCAATGAGAAAATGTCCTAGATCATCTTTTCCCAATGGAAAATGGTCAGAGAACACATTTTCCTAAGGAGAAATTATTATAGACTACATTTTCCTAAAGAAAAGCTACCACAGACCACCTTTTTCAAAGGAAAGATCTCATTAGCTTGTGTTTTTCCAGGGATCAGGATCATTTTAGTTATGTCCATCGGTCTGTAGATGTATTCTTATAATCAAAGCATAGTTGGCAATTATACTCCAAACACTTGATATTTTGTACAGTCCTACACAAAGGGAACAAATAATACCTTTTCTTAAAGAAAAAATGTTCTGAGACCATCTCTTCCTAAGAAAAATTATAGATCAGTGACCCGACTTTCCTAAAGAAAATCTTTCACAAACCACTTTTTCTTAAGGAAAAGTTGTTATAAGCCAAAAAAGTTTTTTTGTAGGAAGAAGTTTTTAGACAACATCTCACCCTAAAGGAAATCTGTCGAAGTCTAGACCTTGGGTTCCTGGATCATAATGATATTGGGTCATTAGCAATGACATATGAATATTATACCCCACATCACTGTGGATACATTGTTTATTATACCGATCAGTTTAGAATCACATTCTGAATCATTTTAGTTATATCCGTCTCCCTGTAGATTTTTTCTTATAATCAAAGTACGGGTCGCAATTATGCTCCAAACACTTGATATTTTGTAGGATTTTGTCATTGTAATGTCTTCGGTTTGTTTGTACCTCCTAAACAAAGGGACCAAATAATACCAGATAGATCAGAGATCACCTTTTCCTAAGAAAAAATTGTCGGAGGCCCATTTTCCAAAAAAAAAGGTGACAGAAACTACTTTAAAATAAGGAAAAGTAGCTAGAAACCAATTATTCCTGAGGAAGAAAGAAAAGTTGTCAGAGACCCCATTTTCCTAAGAAAAGTTGTCTTAGCTCTCAAAGACGATTTTTTCCTTAGGAAAGGATGTGCGATACCACTTTTTCCTTAGGAAATGTAGCCATAGACCACATGTTACCAAGGAGAAATTGCCGTAGATCATCTTTTCCCAAAGGAAAAATGATCAGAGAACATATTTTCCTAAGAATAAATTATCTGAGACTACTTTTCCTTAATGAACATCTGTCAAAAAAACACTTGCTTAAATTATCTGAGACTACTTTTCCTTAATGAACAGCTGTCAAAAAAACACTTTTCCTAAGGAAATTTTTTCATAAGCATGTTTTTTCAGGGACCCAAGCAAAATTGTTTTTCTAGGGAGATGTTTTCAGATAACATCTCTTTCGTAAGGAATGTTGTCGAAACTATGGTAATTCCATACAATTGTAATGTCTCACTGTGGTACAGGGTAATATTAATTTTTGCATTTCTTTGTAACACCCAAACGTATAGACCTATTGTTTATTATAACAATCGGTGTAGAATCACTTTTTGAATCATTTTAGTTCTGTCTTATACTCAAAGTTAGGTCGCAATTATGCTTCAAACACTTTATATTTTGTATTGCCCATTTTGTACCTACTACACAAAGGGACCAAATAATAATACCTATTCCTAAAGGAAAAATGATCAGAGACCATATTTTCCTAAGGATTATCGATCTGAGACTAGATTTTACTAAATAAAGTCTTTCACCATCCTGAGAATTTTTTATACAACATATTTTAAAGAAAGCTGTCGAAGTCTAGACCTTAGGTACATGGATAATAATGACTTTGGGTCATTAGCGATGCCATATGAACCACGCTGTGGACACCCTGCACCACACTGTGGACATATTGTTTATTATACCGATTGGTGAGAATCACCTCCAGAGTCATCACCTCCGTAGATGCTTTCTTGTAATAAAAGTATAGGTCGCTCCGATAACTATGAATTTTTGCAAGCATTGGTTCAGATTTAGATATAGCACTCCTAAATATACATATGTATCTCCGATTTGTCATATACTATTCCCTATAGAAGCCACATTTTCCAACCAATCCTTACGAAATTCGACACAAAGAAGTTACCGAATTTCATCGGTTCATATTTAGATATTGCCTATATATATGGTCATTCCGATTTAATTTAATTTTATTATTTTCAATGTAAACCGAGTCAATTGGCCGTATATGGTTACAAATTATTTCTTAATATGGAATACATATAATATTATTAATAAATTATCTTATATGACTAATTATTCAATAATGATTTAAATTTTTTCTGATTTAAAAATTACAAACAGCATAAAAATATCTATCTTAGAGATAGACAAACCTAACATATTCAATTATGCAAGAAAAGGACTTATAGGAATAAGAACAAGAATTGGAATAATAATAACAATAGGAATAATCTAATACTTTTAAAGCTATATTTTACATCAAAACATTATGATATTTGTTGAGATGAGAACACTGCGGAATTTGAAGTAAATCCGTTCAGATTTAAATATAGCTCCCATATATAAATTTTCAGTCCGATTTGATTATTTTAGTGCTATAGAAGCTGATAGCATTAAATCTCTAAAAAAATTGAAGTTCAACCATATATTTTAGCATAACTGGAGAACCATTTATCGTAATTTGTTCACGAAAAAAAATAATCCTAAATATTAGAATTTGTTTTTATTCGACCTTTTGATATGAATTAATAGCCAATAAATAGTCAAGCTCGAGGTCATAATTTAATTGTTATTAAAACATTTTATTTAATTTCCAATATTTCGCAATTGCTTTAAATTGCTTCATCAGGGAAAACTACAATATTATATAAAACAGAAATCTTTTATATATTTTTATATTTTTTCTGTTTTATATATTATTGTAGTTTTCCCTGATGAAGCAATTTAAAGCAATTGCGAAATATTGGAAATTAAATAAAATGTTTTAATAACAATTAAATTATGACCTCGAGCTTGACTATTTATTGGCTATTAATAATCCTAAATATTAAATATCCTTCATCTTCTTCTAATATAATTTCTTAATCTCATCAGCGGTTTCCAAGATATCTTACGAGGTAATGAGATAAAATCCCATTTTTTAAAAAATTTTATTAAGTTTTTAATTAAAACCTCTTAAAAACCTCGAAATATTCACAATTATATATTTATTTGTTTATCGTGAAGTCTGATCGGCCATAATTTAATTTAATTTAATTTATTAAAATAAAAATTTTACATTTGTCGATGATTTTAAAAGGTTTTAGTTAACAAATTATTAAAATTTACTCAACAAATTTTATTTTTCCCCAATATCTCGTAAGATATTTTTGAAACCGCTGATGGCATGAAAAATTTCTATTAGAAGGCGATAAAGGCTACTTAATTTAAGATTATTTAAGGCTTTGCTCAAACAATTACGATAAATGGTTCTACAGTTATCCTAAAATATAAGCTTGAACCTAAATTTTTGAGAGGTTTATCCATATTTTGATTGATTGACAAGTCTCATCCCACTAATGGAAAACAAAGCTCTTAAAGGAAATGTACTAAGCTTTCTTTTAAATTAAAAATATGGGGTTTGACAAAAATTTCAAGTTTAATTTCGCCAAAAAAAAAAATACATCCAGTTCCAATGATTTCCAACATTTTTCGCTTTATTAATAATATGTATTTAAATAATATTCTACAATTAAAAATTATTTATACATTTACATATATGATTTTTTGCTAATTTACTTTGTTTTCCTTTCTTTGTTAATTTTTTTTATATATTTTTATGTATACTCTACCTCCTGCACTCCTATAATTTATCCTACCACTCGCTCACCAATACACCATTGTATGCCTGTGTCCTTGTTTTGGGTTTTTTTGTATATATAAATCTAAATTTTGGTTTGAAATTGTCTATATATTCCCAAACCTCCCTTCATCAAATAAACAACAACAACAACATGCATGTTTTTAAACATATCTATGCAAATATATATATTCAACAACAACAACAACACAACTGTAGAAGAACTGATATGTATAAAGATCATCATACAATGACTGATAACACTACAACAATTACCACAACAACAACAACTACAAACCTTAAAAATGCCAATGTAAATACAAAAATACCTAAACCTCCACGTATTTCTCCACAAATTGCTAGAATTACAAATCAAGCGGATCCCACAAAGACAACCCGGTCCCCCTCACGTCTACAGCCACCGAAACGTTATAGCTTGACCAGCACGCCACCATCATCAACTGGTGTTGCTGCTGCGGCCGCGGCTGCATTGTCATCACCCTCAACTCCCACAACACCAGGCGGTTCGGCGTCTCGGGCCCGGACACCAAATTCTAGAGTAGCAGTGACAGCCCCAAATACTCCAAAGAAAAGAGTGCAATCACCAAGGTAAGTTCAATTTGTAATAAAAAATACAAAATTCATTATTGTATTGAAGAGTTGTCGTTGTCAAAGAATTCTGTTCTTCCGTTTGAGGACATTTTAAGTCATTAGAGCCATGTCTGGTCATCTGTCTGTCTGATATGAGCGCAAGGTAACACTCTATACGAAAAGGTCATCGTTGATGACTTTTCTATACGAAAAGGTCATCGTTGATGACTTTTCTATACGAAAAGGTCATCGTTGATGACTTTTCTATACGGAAAGGTCATCGTTGATGACTTTTCTATACGAAAACGTCATCGTTGATGACTTTTCTATAGGAAAAGGTCTTCGTTGATGACTTTTCTATACGAAAAGGTCATCGTTGATGACTTTTCTATACGAAAAGGTCATCGTTGATGACTTTTCTATACGAAAAGGTCATCGTTGATGACTTTTCTATACGAAAAGGTCATCGTTGATGACTTTTCTATACGAAAAGGTCATCGTTGATGACTTTTCTATACGAAAAGGTCATCGTTGATGACTTTTCTATACGAAAAGGTCATCGTTGATGACTTTTCTATACGAAAAGGTCATCGTTGATGACTTTTCTATACGAAAAGGTCATCGTTGATGACTTTTCTATACGAAAAGGTCATCGTTGATGACTTTTCTATACGAAAAGGTCATCGTTGATGACTTTTCTATACGAAAAGGTCATCGTTGATGACTTTTCTATACGAAAAGGTCATCGTTGATGACTTTTCTATACGAAAAGGTCATCGTTGATGACTTTTCTATACGAAAAGGTCATCATTGATGAATTTTTTATTCGAAAAGGTCATCGTTGATGACTTTTCTATACGAAAAGGTCATCGTTGATGACTTTTCTATACGAAAAGGTCATCGTTGATGACTTTTCTATACGAAAAGGTCATCGTTGATGACTTTTCTATACGAAAAGGTCATCATTGATGATTTTTTGAAATTTTTATCTAGTTAATAAAAAATGAATTCAGATTCCACGCGCTCGCGGAATACAGAATTGGAGTGAATATATCCAAAACAAATTATGATAGCTTTACCCATATGGGCTTTCTTCAATGTAATAAACACATTTTTTGTATAGAAAAATATTAATATATTCTCTTTCTTCTTCCAGAACTATTCCTCGAGTGCGATAAATTGAAGTAAAATGGAAAAACGTATGGAACACATCCCCCTCCTGTGTTGTAATATTTATTTTCCAGTTCAAAATCCTCAGCTAGCACGAGTTTATAGATTAGTCAAAGTAAACAAAACAAATAGTCTATAAAATATCTCTACTCTAAACAACAACAACAACCACAAATGCTTATAGAAAAGAAGACAACAATTTATAAGTATTTAAAATAAAAAACAACAGAATGAACGAAAGTGAATCCTGTGGAAGGAAACAAGGAAACTGAACCCGATGAACAAGAGAAGCGGAAACGGAAACAGAACCCGAAAAGAATGTAAACTATTTTGTAATGTGAAAGCAACAACAACAACAATATTTATACAGGCTGCAACAAGACATTCATCATTTACAACAAACAACAACAGATATTTTGCTACTTTTATTTTTTTGTAAATTAGTTGAAAAAAAACAAAACTCTAAACTTGATTCTAATGATAATAATTATCTATCTATCTATGTATCTATATATCTATTATAGTTTAGACACACCGAAAACAACAAACAAGCAAAATATTATTAAGGCCTAGTTTTTATTTATGGGCTTATTTCCCCCCGAGAACTAAGCCCTAAAAACACCACACACACACAGAGACATTCTTTTTATGTTTTGTAATACCAGTGATAACCAACCTAATGACAAAACAAGAATGAAAAATGAAAACAACCAACCCAGAAGAAACCAACACCAATCTTTATCATTTTCAACTGTAATTTGGGAAATTTATTAATTGAAATTTAAAGATTTAATTTTAATTTTTTTGAAAGGATTAATTGAAATTGAAAAATTTTGTTTAAAATTCAAACCTCTATAAGAAATTCCGAAATTCGTAATACTTAAAATGGAAATTCCCAACTCGCAAATTGAATTTATTAAATTCATTAGGAATTCAAAAGATTTTAATTTAAATTGAAATGCAAAACACTTCAAATGAAATTCAAAAATGCCTTTTGAAATTCAAAAGATTTTATTTGAAATTCGAAAAAAAAAAACAATTCTGATTCAAATTATTCCATTTGAAATTCAAAAGATTTTATTTGAAATTCGAGAACAAGCAATTGATTGATTATAATTCAAATTAGTCCATTTGGATTTCTTAAGATTTTATGTGAAATTCAAAAATAAATCAATTCACATTCAAATAATTCCATTTGAATTTCTAAGATTTTACTTGAAATTCCACAAGAAATTCGAAAATAATAATCAATACGAATTATTTCATTTGAAAATGAAAAAACTCTATTTGAAATACATTTGGACCTTTTTTTTTAAGTTGAATTGATTTGATTTTTCGAAGTACAGTTGAAAATGATGAAGAAATGAAAGCAGAAATTGTAGTAAACAAATATTTAGTTCAATATTGTCGAACAACCGATTTGTGAGGAAAATTAAAACAAAAACCGAAATAGTTTTTGTCGTCTTGGAATAGAGAATTAATTAAAAGATAAAAAGACTTTGTATGGGGTTTAACGGAAAGAAAGGCACTCAGAAAAACTTTCTGCAGAAAAACTGTCCGTTTAGGAAATCTTAATCTAACCGTGTATTTATATTTTTAATTAAGTCCATAAGTTGAAATCACCCCCCCCCCCCTACCCCAAAACTACCATACATGATGATGAACACACTTACGTATATATATATATATATCTACTATATAAAATAATAATGAGAGTAAAAGAAAGCTTTGTAAATGTTTTTTGTTGCAATATATATTTAAAATAATATGAAAAAAGGAAGAAGATTCAAAACAGAAATCGTACTATACATTACTATTATTATCATATATTTGTAAAATATTTTCTATAATCTGAGTAAAGAAAAAAAAAACACAAAAATAAATCAAGAAAAAAAAACCGAAAATGTAATGCAAATTTAGAAGAAAAACCGAAAATGCTACTCCGAAAGCATTTTCATCACTTAAAGCTCAAGTCAGTCATTTAGAAGAAAAAAAGTAAAAAAAAATAAAAGCAAAGAAAAATAATAAAAAGGCAAACTCATTGCTGCTAAATTCTTGAGAAGAAAGCGAGAAAGCAAACAAAAATAATAATAAAAATGATATTAAAGAAAAATCTTAAACTAAAAACCGTAAACGGAAGAAAAACAAAAACAAATACAATTCTTTTTTGTTTCGAATATCTAAAAAACATGGTCCTCTACTTGGTTTTGGTTTAGAACTGATTTTTATGATTTCAAACAATTATCGTTTCGACGATATGATGTACATTTTATTTTTTCCTAATTTTTGTGTTCTATGAAATTTAATTTTAGAAATTAATTCTAGAAAATGCCTTCAAACCGCGGAAAAGAGGACTTCACTCAGACACACACATACACCTACACCAGATTAATAACAAAAATAAATAGTTAACAATCTCTTTAAGTACTTTCTTGGTTAAGTACAAATTCTAACCGGGTTTTGGTTTTAAGTTAAAAATCCCATTTTTCAATAATTCGTCTAAAAAATCATCTTCTTCCTTTTTTTTTGTGAAAAAATCGCCCAACTATTTATAAATTTTAGCTGAAATAACTTATACACATAACTTACCTTAAATTTCAATTATTATTTTGTTGTTTTTTTATTTTATTATCTTTTTTGAGTTTATTATAACAAGAAAATTAAATTTTCTTATGGTTTTTTTATTTAATTATACATAACTATTTTCTAATTTTATCAGTTCAGTTCTTATTAACACAAAGTGATTGATTTTTTATGTTTTCCAAATTATTTTTTGTAATTTTTTTCTTTTTATTTCTTTACTTTATTCCCCCCCAAAAAAAAATCAAATGTTCTTCCTTTTTTACACAATTTAGATGATAATTTTATTTCAGTTATTTTCTCCAGCTCTACGTTAAAAGTGTAAATGTCTATATTGTAATTTTTTTAACTTTAGTTCTAGTTTTATTACAACAACTCTCGTTTTTTCCTCTTCTGGCTATCTATCAACTACTATCAAAACCTCTTATCAATGTATTCTTTATTATTTTAAAATAATTCTTTATTAATTAATTATTATTACTATTATTAATCTAAACAACAACATTAATGTATTAAACAAAACAAAAACATAAAGTAATAAAAAGATATTTGCAGAAGAATTTATCATCGTAACACAAAATGAAAAAAAAACAAACGTACATTTTCCTTTATTCTAAACGACAACAGACAACAGCAACAACAAAAACATTAATATTAATCTTCAAACAAAAAAAGAAACAAAAAAACTCTGCAGCAATTTATAATTTCCTCAAAACGCCCTTTGAAGCGATACAACAATAACAACAAAATCATTAAAAATGTATAAAAATCCACATAAACAATTTTAATTTAATTTAAACGGAAAAACAAATATTATTATACATATTAAAGAAAATATTAATAAAATAAATAAAAAAGTATTAAGAAAACAAAAATATATGTGTGGTTTTATTTTAGAAAGTATTGTATATCTGGTCACTTATTTTTTGGCCACAATTTTCAATTTCCTCAGCAAAACTTAAAAAGGTTGTATAACTTTAAATAAGCGACATAGAGTGGGATTGATATCATTTTGTGGACAGTGATTTTTTAAGTACATTTCCTTAGAAAAACTTATATCTCCTTATTTAGTCAACTGTTTTTGTGTCAAAATTGTGAATTTCCTTAGCAAAATGTAAAATGATAAATACCAAATAAACAAAAAACACTGGCAACATGTGGGAATTTAAGCACCAAAGGTTTGAAGGCATTTTCAAAGATTTATTTATAACGCAACAATTCTAAAATATTGGGTTCTCTTTGATTTTTTTTGTCAGAAAAATTAGTTTGATGTATATTTTGTCCCAAATAAGCCAAAAAATATTTGTGGAAAGGGATTTTTTTGGAACAAAATTTATATCAAACTGCTTCTATAGGGTGGCGCAGAATGAGCTATATGGTTTAAATGGTTTATTTTTATCTTTTTTATTTATGCGATTATTATAATTTTTTTAAAATACAGTATATTATCGGGGAATTTTTTGCAATTAGCTTTGAAAAATGATATCCTGTAAGTGATGTCCATTTTCTGCTTCGCACATACGTGCTCTTTTTAGCATATTTTCCATAACTTTTCGCAAAATTTCGGAAAAGTCTCCTTCACAAAATGCTGAAAAAACAAAGCAAGAATAATAATTAAAAAAGCTATAAAGAATTCAAACCATATAGGTCATTCTGCGCCACCCTGTATATAAGAGCTGTCATTTCATTCACCACACGGAAAATGTGAATGCCACCTCATTAATATATATCTTGTATTTTGCATTTTTATACCCTACACCACACTGTGGTACAGGGTATTATGACTTTGTGCATTTGTTTGTAACACCTAAAAGGAGAAGAGATAGACCCATTGTTTATTATACCGATCGACTCAGAATCACTTTCTGAGTCGATTTAGCCATGTCCGTCTGTCTGTCTGTCCATGTATTCTTGTAATCAAAGTGCAGGTCGTATTTATGGTCCGATTGTGATGAAATTTAGCATAGTGCTCTTTTTTGGCCCAAGGACGATCCCTATTGAAATTGGTTAAAATCGGTTAAGATTTGGATATAGTCCATATATATATGTTTCACCCGATTTGACATGTAAGCGCTGTAGAAACCACATTTTACATCCGATCTTTATGAAATTCGGCAGAGAGAGTTTTATTATTATGTGAATGAACACTACCAAATTCGGAGAAATTCCGTTCAGATTTAGATATAGCCCCCATATATATGTTTCACCCGATTTGACATGTAAGCGCTGTAGGAACTGTATTTTAAATCAGATCAGTACGAAATTTGGCAGAGAGAGTTTTCTTATTACATGAATAAACACTGCCATATTCGGGGAAAATCGGTTCAGATTTAGATATAGTCCCCATATATATGTTTCACCCGATTTGACATGTAAGCACTGTAGAAACCGTATTTTACATCCGACCTGTTCGAAATTCGGCAGAGGAAGTTCTCTTAGTACATGAATAAACACTGCCATATTCGGGGAAAATCGGTTCAGATTTAGATATAGCCCCCATATATATGTTTCACCCGATTTAACATTTAAGCGCTGTAGAAATCGTGTTTTATATCCTTATATATTATTCTTATTACATGTATGAACACTGCCAAATTCGGGGAAAATCGGTTCAGATTTAAACATAGTACCAATATATATGTTACACCCGATTTGACATGTAAGCGCTGTAGAAACCGTGTTTTATATGCGATCAGTACGAAAATCGGCAGAGAGTTTGCTTATTACATGTATGAACACTGCCAAATTCTTATCGCAATGCCCATTTTCGCATTGGTAGGTAGGTGTAGGGTATTATATAGTCGGCCCCGCCCGACTTTCTGTCTTTCCTTACTGGTTTTCGTAAAAAAAGGTGCAACTATAATGTACGGACTGTAAAAATCTTAAGTTGGAACCGCAATGGACTCGAGAGTTATACCCATTTTATTTATGCTATTCTAATTTTTTCCCATATTTCTTACACAAACGTTTGTTTTTACATTTTTATTATCGTTTAACTTTTGAACGTGTCGTTAAATTTGCGTGATATATTCATCATATGCATCATGGTGCTACTGCAATGCGCATTGGACGGGGACAGATACGTCGCTGACCAGTCAAGTCTGTTACATATTCTAGATTTGTAAACAAAAATAAATCCTTTTTAATTTAGAAATTCGCGATTATTTTGAATGGTTTCTTTGATGATATTAAAAAGTATTGTATGCACTTTTTATACCCTCACTTTAGTGTGACGAGGGTATATATCATTTGCTACGGAAAAAAGTGTAACACATCGAAGGAGTGACCTAAGACCCCAAGTATGTTCGGCGGAAATCCGTTTTGGGTCATTTTAAGTCGAATGATCAGTGTCCGTCCGTCTGTCTGTGTGTCTGCTGGCTGGTGCGCACGATAACTCTCGAAAGGAGTAACCGATTGACTTCAAATTTCGTATGTGGTAATATTTTTTTCTATCTCCGGCTAAGTTCGCAGATGGGCCATATTGGTCCACTCCTTCTGGTACCTCCCCCACAAAGGGTTAAAATGTTGTGAAATATTGATTCTTCAATAACTGCTATTATACGTATTCGAATCTTCTGAAATTCCACACATAGTATTAGTTTGTTAGTCGCTATCAACTCGAGGAAAATGGGCGAAATTGCCACGCCCGTTTTGGTATCTCCCACACAAATGCACCATTTTGCACTAAAAGTTAAAAGCTTATAACATTAATACCAGTGTTTAGAAATACTTGAAATTTTGTACAGTGTAATGCTTTTATAGTGCCTACAGTCCAGTGAAAAATGGGCGTTATTGCCGCTCCCCTTTTGGTACCTCCCACACAAATGCAACATTTTGCACCAAAAGTTAACAGTTTATAACATTAATATCAGTGTATACAATTACTTGAAATTTTGTACAGTGTAATGCTTTTATAATGCCTATAGTCCAGTGAAAAATTAGCGTTATCACCACGCCTCTTTTTGTACCTCCCACACAAAATGGCCAAATTATACCACAATTTAATATCTCAACGTTAATATACACGTCCATATAAACGGTTACAATTCGGCACAGTGCAATGTATTTAAAGTATCTACTGTTCAGCGAAATATAGGTGTATTTCTTAAACCCCTTCTGGTACCTCCCACAAAAATTGACAGAATAATTTGTGTAATATTCAATATTACATTACTCAAAAAGTGAGGGTATACCTTAGTCGGTTTACCCGACTGAAACTTTCTTACTTGTTTATAATATTATTTGTGTAGTGTATAAGTATTGAATTCGTTGGATAAAGAAAAGTATTTAGTTTTGGCCGTGCCGATGCAGACAGACTCGACGTGATTGATTGAATGTGTTTTGGGAAGCGGCTTCAACCCAATACATATTTTGATATATTGTTCTTCCTCTAAGGCATATTGGTCTTTTCCGACATATAGGTTCTTGCTTTAGATCTTTTAAGTGTTCTTCCGAGATCATAACAAACATTTTTAGCATGGGATGTTTAGAAAAAATTCCACTCAGCTTTTCTCTTAAAATCCTCCTCGTGGCGTGTGAGGTAGTACAAATTCTTCTTATTTTTGTACTGAGCTGCTGAACTATCTGACAAATAATATATTTTTCCATGTGTTGAAGTTGTTTCCTAATACTTTCTGAGCTCCAATCCCTGGGTAGAGCATTTACACATGCACCTCTAATTTTCTTCTTGTTACTATCATCAAAATCTTTCATAAGGCCTTCTGAAATGGTGGCATCTTCTGAGAGTGCAATAGGAATCACATTCCCATTGAGTATTATTTTCAAAATAATGTTCTTAATATTTTAAATTTTTGATATCAAACCACTTTCCGTAATTGTACTTGGTATGTAAATTGGTGGAAATCCCAGAATTTGTAAACACTTATTTAAATGATGCAAAGCCTCTTTCTTTGGTTAAAAAATTCAGATTCTTCGTCTTCTTTACGGCAATAGACTTCGTTTTCTTGGCAATTTTTTGACTGCATCTTGCACTTATTTTTGCATTTGTATTTATATTTGTATTCATTTTGCGAACAAGTTCTGGAACAGGTCTCAAATTTGATTGGTTGTATCCTTTAAACCCATGGGTTTACAACAATCTGCCGATATACGGGACATTATATTTCTGTTCTTTGTACGTTAGGTTCATATAACTAATAAGATGACAGTATATGTATATGACAGCTAACATAACAGTTATTTCATAGAATAAATAATTTAGTGCAGAAAATCAAGAAGAAATATTAAGTAAATCTTACTCAAAAATAATTAAAGTTTTGAAGCATAAACTGACACATGCGCGATAACCAAATCCACCTATATTCATGTACTATGAACAGAAGTGGTCAATTTCCTCCATAGTTGTTTCATATTTTGGAAATGGCACATCTGACATGAATGTGTATAAATTGCTTAAAAGAACTTGACCGCTCCGTAACCTATCGGTTCCCTGTCCAATGCGCATTGCAGTAACAGCATTATGCATATGACGAATATATCACGTAAATTTAACGACACGTTCAAAAGTTAAACGAAAATAAAAAATGTAACAACAAACGTTTGTGTAAGAAATATGGGAACAAATTAGAATAGCATAAATAAAATGGGTATAACTCTCGAGTCCATTGCGGTTCCAACTTAAGATTTTTACAGTTTGTACATTATAGTTGCAACTTTTTGTACGAAAAAAATTAAGGAAATCAATTGATAGTTTTTCAGGATATTCAAGGATTAAAAATGTTTTTTATATTTTCATGTCCTACCTCCAAAAGGACATACTTTTCATTTGCTCAGTTTTTAAGAGGAGGGCTTTATATTGATATCAATATCGTGAATTTACGTCAAGTGGTTAAGAAGATATGAGCATTTGAAGAAAGGGAGGTTTTGAGAAAAATCCTTGAGGTAGGCAACTATGGACCTCTATATCACAGGAACCTCAACGAAATTCGACAAAATAAAATCGCCATATAATTCCCACACACTAGGAGAACAAGTGTGCACAATATATTTTAAATCCGTGGGGGTCATTTTTGAAAAGTGATTTTTTTGGTCGAAATGCTTTGGGATTACCCTATATGTAAAATCCTTTGTACGTGTGTTAGTAACGCATGATCTCCGAAACCATAAGAGCGAATGGGCTACAAATTTTACATTAGGTTCAGTTCAGGGTCACCTGTGTTTTAGAATTATTGTAACCGCGAAAAATGGCGGAGTGGTCAAGTTATTTGCAAAATCCGCATTTCCAGACCGATTTGACTGAAACTGAAAATATATATGTGGTTTGCAATGATAATAGTTTGTATATATGAGTCTAACCGGTAGATGACGCTGTGGTGGCCTTATGTCCAATACACATTTTTATGGGGATTTTTTCCTGAAACTCGGAATGTCTGCATTCTTAATGAAATATCAATGAATAACAAACCAATTCATCCAAAACAGAACGGGCAGGACAACGTCTGCTGGGGTCAGCTAGTATATAACGGGTGATCTAAGTAGAGATACTTTTTTCAATAGCCTTTTTTGACAGATAAAGTGTGAGTCGTGTCATGCTGTCATGTTATTTTTGTTAAGTATTGTTTGGCATTTCATCATGGAAAGACTTACGCCTGAACAACGTTTACAAATTATTCAGTTTTATTATCAAAATAATCGTTCGCCAATTGCGCTACGTCAATTTTTTTTTAAATCCAAAAAAAAAACACTCCAGTCGACCCAACACCTTGACACCCATGAGCAATATTTTAGCTCTCGTTAAGAGCTATCTTTTTGCCATTGACCGATTCCCGATCCGACGTACCGGAATCATCGGTCCATATTTCTTCAAAAATGATGCCGGTGAGAACGTAACCGTCAATGGCGACCATTATCGTGCCATGATAACCAACTATTTGACGTCTGAAATTGAAGCTCGTGATCTCGGCGACATTTGGTTTCAACAAGACGGCGCCACTTCCCACACATCGCATCAATCAATGGATTTATTGAGAGAACACTTCCGTGAGCAGATAATTTCACGTTTTGGGCCGGTCGATTGGCCACCAAGATCGTGTGATATCACACCGTTAGACTTTTTCCTGTGGGGATATGTAAAGTCTAAAGTTTATGCGGACAAACCCGCTGCGATTCAGGCCTTGGAGCAAAATATCACGCGTGTCATTCGCCAGTTACCAGTCGAAATGCTCGAACGAGTCGTCGAAAATTGGACTCAATGGATGGACCATCTGAGACGTAGCCGCGGCCAACATTTGATAGACTCAATCTTCAAAAAATAAGTGCCAAATAATGTTCTTCCAAATGATAATAAACATTCCCCATTCAATTTGAATTTTCTGTGTTTTTATACCCTACACCGCACTGTGGTACAGGGTATTATAAGTTTGTTTCACGGCAGATGTTTGTAACACCTGAAAATAACACAGCTAGACCCACCTTAAAGTATACCGATCGACTCAGAATCACTAGCTGAGTCGATTTAAGCATGTCTGTCCGTCCGTCTGTTCATGTAAAGTTGTTCGTCGACTACAGGTCGCAATTTCACTCCGATCGTTCCGAAATTTTGCAGTTTATAGTATTTCGCAGCTGTTAAGATCGCTATTGAATTTGGTTGAAATCGGTTCAGATTGAGATATAGCTCCCATATATATATTTCGTCCGATTTGGCCCTTTAGTCCTATAGAAGCTGTATTTTACACCAAATCCTTTTGAACTTTAGTATGGTAGAGTTTCTTGATCCATGAACCAACATTGCCGAATTTGAAGAAAATCGGTTAAGATTTAGCTATAGCTCCCATATATATGTTTCGTCCGATTTGGCCCTTTAGTCCTATAGAAGCTGTATTTTACATCCAATCGTTTTGAAATTTAGAATGGTAGAGTTTCTTGATCCATGAACCAACCTTGCCGAATTTGAAGAAAATCGGTTAAGATTTAGCTATAGCTCCCATATATATGTTTCGTCCGATTTTGCTCTTTAGTCCTGTAGAAGCTGTATTTTACATCCAATCCTTTTGAAATTTAGAATGGTAGAGTTTCTTGATCCATTAACCAACACTACCGAATTTGAAGAAAATTGGTTAAGATTTAGCTATAGCTCCCATATATATGTTTCGTCCGATTTGGCCCTTTAGTCCTATAAAAGCTGTATTTTACATCCAATCGTTTTGAAATTTAGAATGGTAGAGTTTCTTGATCCGCGAACCAACATTGCCGAATTTGAAGAAAATCGGTTAAGATTTAGCTATAGCTCCCATATATATGTTTCGTCCGAATTTGCTATTTAGTCCTGCAGAAGCTGTATTTTACATCCAATCATTTTGAAATTTAGAATGGTAGAGTTTCTTGATCCATGAACCAACACTACCGAATTTGAAGAAAATCGGTTAAGATTTAGCTATAGCTCCCATATATATGTTTCGTCCGATATGGCCCTTTAGTACTATAGAAGCTGTATTTTACATCCAATCGTTTTGAAATTTAGAATGGTAGAGTTTCTTGATCCATGAACCAACATTGCCGAATTTGAAGAAAATCGGTAAAGATTTAGCTATAGCTCCCATATATATGTTTCATCCGATTTGGCTCTTTAGATCCAATCGTTTTTATACCCTACACCACACTGTGGTACTGGGTATTATGTAAGTATAAAATGTCCCAAAAGTAAATTTATGTAAACAATTTATACACGAATTACAAAATTTATATATCAGAGTTATTCAATATTACGAGAGTGGTATTATATAGTCGGCCCCGCCTGACTTTAGCCTTTCCTTACTGGTTTTCTTAAATAAGGTTGGGAACCTCGAAATGGATCACCCTATATATAAAATCTCTTTGTTCTATACCAATGAGATTCAATATAAGAAAAGATACCATTTTATTCACCACACGGAAAATGTGAATTCCACCTCATGTGCAAAGATGAGTTTATGAAAAATTAAATTTTAAAGTCGTGTATTTTGTGTGTTTTTCTTGCACTTTTTCACATGCATGTCAATAAACACACCGAATAAAATTCTTATACGTTAGTTGTAACAAAGAAAACGCAGAAAAAACTCATTTTTTAGTCAATTTAAATTTGTTAATGTCCAGCACTTCGATAGAAAAAGTCACCTGTGTACATGAATTTTCGCCGTGGTTACTCTTTATAAATAAAATCTCTTCGGTTTTATTGTGTGGTTGTAGAATTTGGTAATTTACACCAACATGCATTTACAACATGTGTTCTAATTATCCTATACACAAACCCTTCAATGTATATGTTAAACTGAATATTCACAATAGAGCACATTTTATTTAGTACTGTCAAAAAATGGGTTAATATACCATGTACTAAAAACATTGGCGATGTTGGTCAGGCTTGCCGGTTTTGTTAAGTGCCAAATCCACCAATTTTTTTTATCCCCTAAATCCCCAGAAAATATGTTAACTCAAAGATTCAATATATGGGGCTTATTCATAATAAGTTATGGAAGGTTTATTAAACTGATTTTCAACGTTAAAATGTATTTCAAACCTTCCATAACTTCTTGTGAATAAGGCCCTAAATTTATTTTTCTTTCTCTAAAATTAATTTTGTTTGTACAAAATGTACGTTGTTAACATTCATTATCGATATATGTAAAATTGTTGCGTGACTGGCTGACTGAGTGATTGATTGACTGATCATCGCCCAGACCAAACGGCTGAAGCTAGAATCATGAAATTTGGTGGGAGGGTAGCTCTTGGGATGTAGATGAGCAATAAGAAGGGATTTTTCGAAATTCGTACTATTACCCGCCCTATGGGGCAAAAAGGGATAAATATGGTACCACCGCCAAATCTAAACGGAATAAGCTAGAATCGTGATATTTGGTTTGAAGGGTATCCCTTACGAGTCTGAGGTCGACATAGACCCAGAATTTGACTGCATTTTTTAAAAATCCGAACATTTACCCGCACAATGGGACAAAAAAGGGAAAAATATGGAACAACAGCCAAAATCCAAATGACAAGAGGTAGAATCGTGAATTTTGCTGTTAGAGTAGCTCTTGGGACGTAAACTAGAACAAGGAGCGATTTTTTTAAAATTTTAGGGGCACAGTGGGACAGAAAGGGATAAAAACATTGTACCACCGCCAACTCAAACGTCTACAATTAGAACGGTGAACATTGAAGCGTGGGATGTCCTTAGGACAACGGATCGGGGTAGCAAAAATTAATCAATCTGCGAAAATTTGAACTTAAACTTGAGATGTGAACAGCACAGTGGGTCAAAAACATTAAATACACTATAGTGGGCAAAAATGGTACAGTGTGTAAAATGTGATTAAATACGGTACAGTGGGCGTTAAGGGTTAAGTATGGTAGAGTGGGAAGAAATTTTAAATACGGTACAGTGAGACAAAAAGTGTTACATATGGTACAGTGGGTCAAAAAGGGGCGTTAAGTATGGTAGAGTGGTGACATTTTTTAAATATGGTTCAGTGAGACTAAAAGTGTTAAATATGGTACAGTGAGACAAAAAAGGTTAAATATGGCACAATGGGGCAAAAATAGTTAAATATTGTAAAGTGAGACAAAATGGATTAAACATTGTACAGTGGGGCAAAAAGGGTTAACTATGGAGCAGTGGGCAACAATGTATTACCTATGATACAGTGGGGCAAAAAGGATTAAATATGGTACAGTGTGACAAAAATGGTTAACTATGGTACAGTGGGTCACATAGGGGTTAAGTATGGTAGAGTGGTGAACATTTTTAAATATGGTGCAGTGAGACACAATGTTTTAAATATTGTACAGTTAGACAAAAAGGTTAAATATGACAAAGTGGGACAAAAAGGATCAACTATGGTACAGTGGGGAAAAAATGTATTAACTATTGGTGTTTTCTTTTCTAAAAAAAGATGTTGCCCTGTCAGAGAGCAGCATTTTAATAATGTCGTCTACACCCTCTTGTACTGCTGCATTTTTTATGGTCAGAATCGATAACAAAAATGCAAAAAACTAGCCTTTTAACTCACTAAAAGTAAACTAAAAACAAAGAATACTCCACGGCGCCGCCTAAATAAAGCATCTATTCGCTCGACGCTGTTTTGTAGGGCAGCGTCCACCCCTTCGATTAAATACAGGGCTGAAATGTTGCATTTTTGCCCCGTGCAAGTGCGACATTTTTCACAAAAGAAAACGAAACCCTTTCACAGTGCAGCATTTATTTTACAATCGAATACAAAAAGCATTTTTGGGGCGAAAGGCATAAAAAATGTAGCATTTTTTGGCACAAAAGAAACACCATATGATACAGTGGGGGAAAAAAGGATTAAATATGGAACAGTGTGACGAAAATGGTTAAATATGGTACAGTGGGTCAAAAAGGTGTTAAATATGATACAGTGTAGCAAATAGGTTTAAATATGATACAGTGGGGCAAAAAGTGTCAAATATGTTACATTGAGGCAAAGGGTTTAATATTGCACAATGGAACAAAAAAGGGTTAAACATAGCACAGCGGGGAAAAATAGTTAAAAATGGTAAAGTGGGACAAAATGGGTTAAATATGGTACAGTGGGCCAAAAAACGTTACCTCGGAAACAGTGAGGCAAAAATGTGTTAACTATGATATAGTGGGACAAAAATGGTTAAATATGGTACAATGTGAAAAAATGGTTGACTATTGTACAGTGGTACAGTAGGACAAAAATGGTTAAATATGGTACTGTAGAACAAAAAGATGTTACATATGATTCAGTGGGCAAAAATATAAATATGAGTTAAGAAGTCCTTTTTTCAAATGTAATGCTTTTAGATAAAGTTTAAAATTATGGTTCAGAGTGGCTAAAAGGTGTTAAATATGGTTGATTGTAGCAAAAAGGGCAGTAAAAGGGTTGAAAAGGGTTAAAAATGGAAAAGTGTGGCAAAATGATGAAATGTGGTGTGGGGAAAATGTTTTATATGCTCCCGATATGTATACAATTTCGTGCTTTAGAAGAACACTGGAATAAATAAATATTGAATTAAGTTAAGTAGTACAGTGATTCATGGCCAGCGTGCGAAGCATATATGTTAACCGTGGGACAAAAAAGCTAGAGAAGGCACAATATGGTAAAAAGTTAAACGTGTCACAGATATGGGATATAAAGGGTAAAATACGGCCTAAGGATGCGAATATGGCTCTTAGAATATAAACTATGATTTTCTCTCAATGCACACTTTCAGTGGCACTGTTGGGTCAAAAACTATTAAATGATTAATTATGACACATTGGGTTAAATGTGGTACAATGGAGAGAAAATTATTAAATATGATCCCAATGGCAATTGTAAGTCTTGCAACTTAAACTAGGCAATCATTCATTTTACCTTTTTTAAAATTAAAACTTTTCAAGACACCGTGAGGCAAACATTGTTTTATATTGTACCAAGGTGTGAGTGTAACTATTGGAATATAAACTAGGGGGGAAACAGGCAAAATATGATCCAAATAATAGTTTTTGACATTAGAGGCACAGAAGAGAAAAGAGATAAATATCGTACCTTGATTCCAGGAACATAAACAAGAAATTAATCGGATTTTCGTATTTTATTGTACACATTAATTTTTCCCCATATGCAATAGTAATTTGATTTTACATATTCTACAGTACCCTAAACAGAAAATAAATAAATGATGGGGGCTGCGAAGCGCACCGGGTTAAAGCTAGTAAAATTTATTTGCGAACTAATTTTCTCAAATAAAATATGTGTTTACATACAAATAAAATTATTGTTTATGAATATTTCCAAATATATTTTATTAAAAAAAGATTTTCAAAACTTTGCTGAATTTTTCGAATTTTAGTTTTAATTTTTTCCTTGTTTTCGAATTAGGCATTCCTATTTTTATTTTATTTTCTTATTTTTATTTTCTAACTATTCCAAGTCATTATTTTGAATTATAAAGAAATTTTACAAACATTAAAAATTTCTAAAAATTACCTTTCAATTGCTGAAAACTTTAAACAATAGATATATATTCACGCAAATAGATCTTTGTTTGGGAAATAACATATCCAAATAAAAAATATTAGGATGTAAACATAGTTCTGTTTAGAACAACATCCTCCCAAAAATATAATATTTGTATGTGTCAAATATTATATATTTGGAGTCCACAATATACTGTTTGGGACAATATACTACAGAGGCGATTTTTTTCAGCGTGTACAGTTTTCTGTATGTTAAAGTCACAAATGTGTAGCAAATTTTCCGTAGAGTATAGCCTTTGAAATAAAGCACACATTTGCAGTTTCTTATGTGTACAACTATTTACTTTAAAAGGAGGTAATTTTTAATAAATCTCTAAAAACAGTAAAATTTTCCGGACAGTATCTGCCATCATATGCTACAAATTACTACATTTTAGACATAAAACTTTAAAGAAATAGAACCCCAAAACCTCCCCCTGCGCACGGGACTTTTAGAAACTATTTGTTTTTTTTCAAAAAAATCTTTTTTGCTGGCTCGAAAAAAAATCATAAAACATAGATAAAATCGTAAAAAATGTTTGTTCCCTTTTTTTAAATATTGCATCCTAACGAAGAAAACAATGCCTATTAGCAAAAAGTCTATGAATAAATGTATAAATTATGACCTATATTGTAAAAATGGGAAAATTACAAAAAAATATTTTTTCATATATTTTATTTTGGCAATTTTGTTTGGTAGGTACCAAAATAGGCGTGGCAATAACGTCCATTTTTATACCCTACACCACACTGTGGTACAGGGTATTATAACTTTGTGCATTTGTTTCTAACACCCAAAAGGAGAAGAAATAGACCCATCGTTTATTATACCGATCGACTTAAAATCACTTTCTGAGTTGATTTAGCTATGTCCGTCTGTCTGTCGTCCGTCTGTCTGTGCATGTATTCTTGTAATCAAAGTACAGGTCGCAATTATGGTCCGATCTCGACGAAACTTTACACATAACTTTTTTTGTCCCAAGGACGATCCCTATTTGGTTAAAATCGGTTCAGATTTAGATATAGCCCCCATATATATGTTAGCCCCGATTTGACATGTAAGCGCTGTAAAAACTTTATTTAATATCCGATCAGTATGAAATTCGGCAGAAAGAGGTTTCTTATTATGCGAATGAACACTGTTAAATTTGGAAGAAATCGGTTCTGATTTAGATATAGCCCCCATATATACGTTACCCCCGATTAGACATGTAAGCGCTGTAAAAATGTTATTTTATATCCGATCAGTGCGAAATTCGGCAAAGCGAGGTTTCTTATTACATGAAGGAATACTGCTAAATTCGGAGAAAATCGGTTCAGATTTAGATATAGCCCTCATATATATGTTACCCCCGATTTGACATGTAAGCGCTGTAAAAACTGTATTTTATATCCGATCAGTGCGAAATTCGGCAGAAAGAGGTTTCTTATTACATGAAGGAATACTGCCAAATTCTGAGAAAATCGGTTCGGATTTAGATATAGCCCCCATATATATGTTACCCCCGATTAGACCTGTAAGCGCTGTAGAAATTGTATTTTATATCCGATCAGTGCAAAATTCGGCAGAAAGAGGTTTCTTATTACTCGAAGGAATACTGCCAAATTCGGAGAAAATCGGTTCAGATTTAGATATAACTCCCATATATATATGTTACCCTCGATTTGAAATTTAAGCGCTGTAGAAACTGCATTTTATATCCGATCACAGCGAAATTCGGCAGAAAAAGGTTTCTTATTACATGAAGGAATACTGCCAAATTCGGAGAAAATTGGTTCAGATTTAGATATAGCCCCCATATATATGTTACCCCCGATTTGACATTTAAGCGCTGTAGAGACTGTATTTTATATCCGATCAGTACGAAATTCGACAGATATATATATACATACATATATGTTCCTCTTGATTTGGTTACAAATCGCTATGGAAGTTGTACTTTACTTACGATCATTACAAAAGTCTCCAGAAAGATGTTTCTCAATTTAGGAACGAATATTGATTAATTTAGCGATTATCGGTTCAGAATTAGGTATATCCACATATATATGTTCTTACCCATTTACCAATTATTCCAAATTATTATCGCAATCACCCTTATCGCATTGTTAGGGAGGTGTAGGGTATTATATAGTCGGCCCCGCCCGACTTTCTGCCTTTCCTTACTGGTTATTATTTTTTTAGGCCCTTAACTTTTTGTGCAAAATGGTTCATTTGTACACTGATAGAAAAAGCTTCGTCATGACGATGAATTTGTACATCATCACGATTATTTTCTCATCAAAAGTCAGCTAACGTACGGAATTGGTTCGTCTCCATGACGAATCTCTGTTTCAAAAAACTTTCGTCCTCAGGATGATCACATTTCATCCCTACTATGAATCGAGTTCATTACCACTACGAATCCCATTCATCACCACGACGAATCCCATTCATCACCTCGACGAACACCATTCATCCCTACAATGAATCGAGTTCATCACTACGACAAATCCCATTCATCACCACGACGAACTCTATTCATCAGCACGACGAACTCCAGTCATCACCACGTCAAATTTATGCCCCCGACTATTTAAATTTTTTAAATTTCAATAGATATTCTTCTGGTTTTAGACCATTAAACACGGTATGGAAAATAAAATTACTTGACTGCTTTGCTAGGTTCAGTCGTGATTATTCGGTTCGAAACGCAGTTCTTATCAGGAAAGGCTTAAAGCAAACGAACGAGAAGTATTTTAAATCAAAAATTATCTCATCAAGTCATGTATTTGCCAACAAACCCATTCATCACCACGACGAATACCGTTCATCACCACGACGAATACCATTTATCACCACGACGAATCCCATTCATCACCACGACGAATCCCATTCATCATCACGACGAATCCCATTCATCACCTCGACGAACTCCATTCATCACCGTTATTAGATTTTTTAAATTAAAGTTTTACAACAAATTTTTTAACTAGGGTAATCAGAACGCATATGGAACAGTACAATTAAACACAAACTACAAATTGATTGCTTCGTTTTATCATATTTTCAGCAAAATGGTCAAATAATCTTTTCGTCGTGGGAATGAAACTTTATCGTTCCCTCAACGAAATTCGAAATCACCAAAAACATGGGTTGATGATCGTGTTCGTTCTATTGACGTACAAAAACATCGCATGTACGAAACATTACGTCATCAGTACGAAGATATACTGACGAAACTGATTTGTCATGGTGACGAACGGTTTTTCCATCAGTGTATGGGAGGTATCAAAAGGGCGTGGTAATAACGCCCATTTTGCACGGGACTATAGGTACTGTAAAAGCTTTACACTCCACAAAATTTTAAGTATTTGTATGGACTGTTGTCAAAGTTATAAGCCGTTAACTTTTTGTACAAAATGGTCCATTTGTATGGGAGGTACCAAAAGGGGCTTGGCAACAACGGCCATTTTTTGCGGGATACTATAAAAGCATTACACTTTACACAACGAAAAATTATTTGTATGGACTGGGATCTAAGTTATAGGCCATAAACTTTTTGTGCAAAATGATCCATTCGCATGGGAGGTACCAAAAGGGGCATGGCAACTTCGCACAATTTTCTCAAGATGACAGCGACCAAAAAGCTATTACTATTTGTGGAATTGTAAAAGATTCTGGGTAATAGTATAGACGTTATGATATATATTCACTAAATATTAACACTTTGTGGAGCAGGTACTGGAAGAAGTGGACTAACATATTCAATCTTCAAACTTAGCCTGAGATAGAACAAAATATTGACGCATACCAAATTCGAAGTCAATAGGTTACTCCTGCCGAAAGTTATCGTGCGCACCAGCCTGACGGACATTGCTTAAATGGCATAAAATGGAAAAAAAGAGATTTCCGCCAAATATTATTGGGGTATCTTAGGTCACGGCTTCAATGTGTTACACTATTGGCCAGCAGCAACCGATCTATACCCTCGTTCACAATAGTGGGGGTATAAAAACCGGACTATGTTGGTATTCTCCTATTTCTACCAAAAGTGCTATAATTTCTAAATGTATCCATGTAATTTTTAAGAGCTTTCGGATTTATTTAAAAAAAAACAAATGAAATTTAGAGAAATGTGTAAAATTATTATTTCAATTCAATGTTTAAGGTTGATTTCATGTAAATGTCGACCGGGGCTGCGCCTCAAATGGTTCATACGCTGGGTCCAATTTTGGCATACTCTCTCCAACATATCGGCCGGTATATCACGAATAAATTTGTAGATATTGGCTTACAGTGCGTCAACCGTTGCGGGCTTGTCCCTGTAGACATGAGCCTTAACATAGCTCAACAACATATAATTTAAAGGCATTAAATCGCCCAAACCTGAAATAAAATGTTCACCGAACTCGTCCCTGGGACATTGTTTCGCGTGCCGTGTGGCATGTGGCACCGTCTTGTTCAAACCACATGTCAGGCAGGTTCAGCACTTCCATTTTGGGCAAAAAAAAGTTCGTAATCATCGCACGGTAGCGCTTGCCATTCACAGTAATATTCCTGCCTTCGTCGTCTTTGAAATAGTACGGTCCAATGATGCCACCACATTAAACAAAGCATTATTCGGGATGTATTGGCAGTTCTTGCAATGCTTCTGGCTTCTTGTTTGTTCACGTATCCATTCAAGCAGAAATTAGCTTCGTTGCTGAACACAATTTTCCGATAAAAAGGTGGATCTTGATATTATGGATTTTAATAATAAAATTCAATAATCTGCAAGCGTTGTTCGTAAGCGTTGTTTGTAAGTTGATTCATGGTTATATTATAGACCAAACTGAACATGTTTGACAGTTACATGTTACACGAAAACAGCTGATCTGTCAAAAATAAATTTGCCAAAAAATCACCCGTTATTACAACAATATTATTAATTGAAAATCACTACGTATTCTTTTATTTTTTATCGTGTGCAAGCAACAAACATCATTGTTTATCATTTCTTACCTCCTGTTTTTGTAAACCATTTTCGTTCGTTTACCACGACACGTCTAATTTTATTTAACTATAACTCGAAATCTATAAAACATGACCCCAGCAGACCTGTCCTGCCCGCCCTGTTTGGGATGTATTGCTTTGTTATTTACTGATATTTCATTCAAAAATGCATACATCTCGAGTTTCAGGAAAAAATCTTAAAAAAACCAGTAAGGAAAGGCTAAAGTCGGGCGGTGCCGACTATATAATACCCTACACCACTCTCGTAATATTGAATAACTCTGATATATAAATTTTGTAATTCATGTATAAATTGTTTACATAAATTTACTTTTGGGACATTTTATACTTAAATATAGGGTGTCCCAAGAAGAGCGCAATTTTTTAATTTTAAATAAAACACAGATATTTAAGAAAAAATCGTGAAACTTTATTATATCGTAAAGTAGACAGAATGAGGTTATGTATGGAACAATATATCGTGCAGATGGCCGCCGCGGCTTTGCTGGCATGCACGCGATCTTTTAATGAAATTTTCAATGACCGTTTTGCATGAATGCTGCGGTATTTCATTAATGCAGCGTCCAATTTCGTCTTTTAAGGCTTGAGTCGTCGTCGGCTTATTCGCGTAAACCATCGACTTCAAAAAACCCCAAAGAAAAAAATCTAATCGTGTTAAATCGCACGATCTAGGCGGCCAATTCTGATCTCCAAAACGCGAAATAACACGGCCGGGAAATGACTGATGCAGCAATTGAATTGTTTCTCTGGCTGTATGACATGTGGCGCCGTCTTGTTGGAACCACATGCCCTCCACATTCATTTCTTCAATTCTAGGCAAGAAAAAACTGTTTGCGCTTGACCGCCTCATTTTCATAAAAAAAAGGTCCAATGATTCCTCCAGCCCAAAAACCACACCACACAGTGACACGTTGAGGATGCATTTGCTTTTCGTGAATCACTCGAGGATTTTCCGCACCCCAAATGCGACAATTCTGCCTATTGACGAAGCCATCAAGATGAAAATGGGCCTCGTCACTGAAGATGATTTTATCGGCAAAAACTTTCACCATTTTGGTAAAACAATTTCACAATGAGAATGCGTTGTTCATTCGTGTAGCGCTCCATTTTTACTAACCTCGTACCTTCTACAATAACAATTATTCAAATGTCAAACAATGACACTTCGAATGTTGCGAGATTTAAAAATTGCGTTCTTCTTGGGACACCCTTTAATACCCTGTACCACAGTGTGGTGTAGGGTATAAAAACGATTGGATCTAAAGAGCCAAATCGGATGAAACATATATATGGGAGCTATAGCTAAATCTTTACCGATTTTCTTCAAATTCGGCAATGTTGGTTCATGAATCAAGAAACTCTACCATTCTAAATTTCAAAACGATTGGATGTAAAATATAGCTCCTATAGAACTAAAGGGCCAAATCGGATGAAACATATATATGGGAGCTATAGCTAACGACAGACATCGTTAAATCGACTCAGATAGTGATTCTGAGTCGATCGGTATACTTTAAGGTGGGTCTAGCTATAGTATTTTCAGGTGCCATGAAACAAACTTATAATACCCTGTACCACAGTGTGGTGTAGGGTATAATTATATTGAGCATATGTCCACTACAGCGCCATCTACCGGTTAGAATCATAGATACAAACTATTATCAAGACAAACCACACATTAATTTTAAATTTCAGTCAAATCGATCTGGAAATACGAATTTTGCAAATATCTTGACCGCTCCGCAATTTATCGCGGTGAAAATAATTCTAAAACACGAATGACCCCAAACTGAATAAATTGTTAAATTTTCAGCCCATTCGCTTTTATGGTTTCCTAGATCATGCGTTACTAACAAACGTACAAAGGATTTTATATATAAAGATAGGCATGACATATTTCGGAATGAACTATTTCCCAGATTTCCTATAGAACATGACGAATTATAGACTCCTGTGGCTTATATATTTCGCGTATCAATTGACTAAATTTGGATGATTTGTCGTAGACGAACGAAAACGTTTTACAAAAACTGGGGGTTATATTGTTCGAAATTATTTTTTTAAATGTCAAGAAATTTTGGTGTTGAACACAGATGTTCTCTGATTTTTATCACATGTCTGGCAATGCAGTTGAGAATTTCGACAAGGAATTAGAATAAATTTTATTCGATGAAACGCCGTCCGTCTCGACGAAATTTCGTGACGAATTTAAACCTTCTTATAAGGATACACATAAAAAACTTCGCCTACCGACATCATTGTGTTTTACATTTATGAATGTCTCATCATAAACAGCTTATCAGTTTGAAAATGATGTATGACGAATGTATTTTGCATTGCCTGGTGAGACTTTAATTAGATAGATTAATAGTTGCAATAGCTATTGATATATATGTATGCATATGTATATGCGATTGCAATATTTATGTACAATGTTCCAACAGCGCATAGGGCAGTTATACTAATTCCAAAGACAACAAGTAAGGAAAGGCTAAAGTCGGGGGAGTCGAATATTTGATACCCTACACCAACTTTTTAGAGCAATTTATTAATTTAATTTTTGGGCTTACAAGTAAATTTATGATAATTTTAAGTCAAAATATAAGAAAACAAGTTCTTCAAAGAAAGGATTGTATCCATTACGGTTATTAAGAATTGTCCCCTTGGTCTGTTTCTGGTAGAGTATCTTTGACGACATCATCGTATTTTAATTGTAAAAATTCGTTGTGAAATCTTTCGGGTATAATGTTTTTATCACATAGTGTTTTCAAATCTTTGTATATTTTCGTCGAAATTGCTATGTGTCTCTTATATAGGTGTAGAGGCCCCTTCTTCACTGAGGTAGAGTTTCAACTGGATCGTGAAATCAGATCAATATTAATTTCTGTTATTTCCGAATCATCGGAATAATCATATTTCAATGTCAAAACAGGAGTATCCTTTTCAAATGAAGCAGAGCGTAGATTTGGAAAATATAGTTTTACTCATTTAGGAAACATTGCAAGTGAAAATCTTTTCCAATTCTTAAAATCAGAATGATTCATTATTAAGCACCTATAACCATTTGGATTAGGTCTTGAGTTGGATATGATGGTAAACCATTCACTTGGGGCCGAAATAGTTCTAACACGAATAAAAGATTCGATTGTGCTATGAATAGAATCAACGGGCATCATAGTATGTCCTGGTAACAAATATGTTATTTTTATATTTTTAATAAAATGTGAATTTTTAAGAAAAAAATTCAATGTTGCAAGCATACTTCTGTTGCGATTTTGACCAGCGCAACTGTCAGAATAGAGGCTTATGGTAGAATGAGTCTTCCTTTCATCGGCTATTTTTAAATATTGGTAAATAATTGTACAAATTTCATTGCATCCTCGTTTTCCGTCAGCTTCTCCCCACAAAAAGCAATATCCATTCCTAGTGCCATTTTCGTATATAAAGTAGACCGACAGGGACAGCAAACGACGCCATATTTTTTGCCGCTCTTTTGACATTTCTCTCCAGTAAGGTTTGCCATTTCATGATGAAAAGATATACGAGCCAACAACGAGTCGAAATTATTAAAATTTACTACCGAAATTCGGAGTCAGTGGCCTCAACGTTAAGAGCGCGAAAAATTGAAAAATCATCTTCAGCGATGAGGCTCATTTCTGGCTGAATGGCTTCGTCAATAAACAAAATATGCGTTATTGGTCAGGCAGCAATCCACACGTACTCCATGAGTCATCATTGCATCCCGAAAAATTACGGTTTGGTGCGGTTAATGGGCCGGCGGCGTCATTGGGCCGTACTTCTTCCGTGATGATCAAGACCGGCACTTACTGTGAATGAGAATCGCTACCGTTCAATGATAACCGAATATTGTTGGCCCCAATTGGATGATATGGACTTGGAGGACATGTGGTTCCAACAGGACGGCGCCACAAGCCACACATCGAATGCCACAATCAATTTATTGGAAACCAAGTTTGGAGAACGTGTTATCTCACGAAATGGTCCAGTCGATTGGCCGCCTCGGTCGTGCGATTTGACGCCGTTAGACTATTTCCTGTGGTGCTACGTCAAGTCTATGGTCTATGCCAAGAAGCCAGCGACGATTGATGAACTTCGTACGAATATCGTACGTGAAATTGCAGCAGTATCGGCCGATTTATGCTTGAAAACCGTCGAAAATTGAGTTCAGCGTCTGGACTTCTGCAAGCTTGCCCATCGGCATTGAACGTACTTTCACAGGAATAAAGAATTTCATTGATATCCAAAACCGTTTTTGTGTTATTTAAAAAATCTTTTGTAGCGCTCTTATTGACGGACCCGATACTTTTGCATATTTGCGAGCATAAAATAAATTTAGGCTTTTACCGTGGGGTGTGCTTAAAACCTTTTGAAGGTCAAAACTAGCACACAAAAATTAACTTTTTTCTTTACTTTGTTTCTGTTCTTCAAGAAATACTTATTTTTGTCTATTATGTGTTTTTTGTATTCATTAATTTGCTGTAAAACTTGTTGAGCTCCGGTTTCCAAATTATTGTAATTTTCACATAGTACGCATTTGTCTTTCTTTGGCAAATGAAATCCGATGTGAAAACATTTTTTAAAAATTCTTCGGAAAATTCTTAGCGAAAGCTGAGCTGATTGATTGTTCATATTTTTCAAATGTTGACTATAACATTCGTATACAAATTTCATATTCCGAAATTCTTGTGAAAGGTAAAGCTTGTTGCTCTTATTTCTACAGTAATGCGATGGAACTGCTGGAAGTTGTTCAATAAACTGTTCTGTTTTACGAGTTTCTTTGGCTGGGTCAGATTTATTATGAGGCCGGAATCTTTTTGTGTTTTCTTCAAATGTTTGTAGAGTATTTGTACGTTTTCTAGCCGATATTAAATTTTTTTGTGAAATGTGAAGTGTTTTCAGCAGAAAGTTTTGACACACTTTGATACTAGTATTGTTGTAGTTGATGGCATACATATTCATAGCTGTATTGTTTGTTTTTACTGGTACCTCTTTGCCTGCGAATACCCTTAGGGGTCATAAACGAAATTAGCCAGTCCTTCAGCCTTACCTTGTTACCCATACCCCAAAAATGCTCATTTATTGCCAGGCGATCTGACTCAGTAAACTTATCGCTGCATGAATATCTACAGTTTATATTTTTACACGGATTTGGCTGAACACTAGTGTCACGTTTCCGAATGTTTTGGGGTCTTTTGGGCAATTGTCTCTTCTTTTTATATCCTCTTTTACCAATGCAGACTTCTTCTTCAATTTCAGTACCAGTTTCTCTTGATTCCAAGAACATTTGTCTTAGTCTTTATGCAAAATTCTTCTCAATGATGTCTCCGAAATGTTCAATTGTTGAGAACGATGGTGAATTGATGTTGATGGCGCTTCACGCACACTTTCTGCCACAGCAGCAATATTCTCGGGTGTACGCACTGTTTTTAGCTTTGTCGCAATATTCGCAATATGCACATATTTGTTCAGCGGAAGGATAAAACTAATTATCTGTCAAATCAGACATGAGCTAAGTGTTACCATTCACGAAATAAGCACTAGTTGAAAAAAAAACGTTAGATGGCGGACCCTTTACATTCATTTGCTAAACGTATTGTAGGCAATTTTGATGTAAGCGCCACTTCGCTGTCACAGAATATGTCAACAAACTAAGATGTGTACATGCGCCAGAATTGTTTTTGCTATATTTTCATAACGGTTAATTTTACAGCTATGAAATTTTGAGAGGCAATGCGGTTGATGATAAATTATCGACTTCCATCAAAAAACGAAAATCGGAAATTGTGTCACTTAGGGCTCGATATATTCAATAATGCCTATTTACAAAAGAACAATTTGTCAGGTTAATAATTGTTATATATAAAACGTCATTTGCAATGGGCCATCGCATAATCACAAAGCAAATGCCAAATTTGCCGCATTTGGCCCTTTTTCAAGCTTTGTCGAGTTTCACACAAGACAATTTTCTCCAAACAAGTGCCAAAGTTTGTAAAAGAGAGAGGCAGGCGGAAAGATCTCTCTGCCTCTCCATTTTTGCTCGTATAGCTAATTGAAGTTTGATTTTCGTTTAATTGAACCCATATGTTTTCTAAAAAGATCTTTCCTATTCCTGTTTCCTCAAATCAAGTTAATTTTTACTTGAAAATAGGAAAATTTAAATAAAATTTTTTCCTTAACAGTATTTAATTACCATCTGAAATTTTTACTTGGCAGATGGAATATTTCCAAGTTTTACTGACAATTTAACTAAAAAATAGTACAAATCTGGGACTAAACTGAAGTATAGATTTTACTCACATAAATGATCTAATTTTTCTGAGTGTAGGGCCCCACAAATACACCTCAATGAAAACGGAGTGGGTATAACGGGTGATCCAAGTAGAGATACTTTTTAATAGCCTTTTATTGAATAAATGACAAAAATCACTTATTTCTGTTATTATTGCTGAGTCATTATTAATAAGCCGAAAGTAATGCAGCGAATAATGAGATGTCATTATTTGGTAATGTAGGGAATAATGGCGGGTACATACCAAGATTTTGCTGAGAAAAATGTACAGATAGTTTTTTCAAATTTCAGGTTTTATTGGAAAGTTTGAACATTACCATTTAATAATGGAACACAATATCATTCATAAGACTACCACGACTGGCTCGGCAGTACCTCATCCAATCAAACCAATTTTTCGGTACATTTTCGATTACTTCGGGTCGAATCTCTTCAATGGCAACATCGATTTCATGTTTCAAGGCTTCAATCGTCTCTGGTTTCTTTGCGTAGCATTTATCCTTAATGGCTCCCACAGAAAATAGTCTAAAGGGCTCAAATCACAAGTCAAAGTAATCGGTAGCTCAAATTTAAAATGGCCCACCCTTTATGTATCCTCCTCAGTAAGGTATATACTCGATGAAAACAACCTACTCCGCATAATTTCGACCCGCTAAATCGAATGGCATTAGCAGTTTTTTTTCTGTGATATTGACTTTTCGAGATATTTAGCCACAAAGTTTACTGGGTAAGCAAAAAGGTTAGTAAATGCATACACAATTCGGAATAGATGTTCCATGTCAAAGAACAAAATAAAAGAGACAATTCTAGAAGAATTTCTCCCAAAACACCCGACACCCCAGCTCATCTTCTTACCACTGAAAATCTCCCTCCAAAAACAATAATATATCAAAAGCCATAGAAATCGATAGATTTTTTGGATGATATATTCGACAAAAAGATTTCTTAGAAAAAATTACAAATGCACCTCAATGAAAACCGAGTGGTTTTTATACCCTACACCACACTATGGTACAGGGTATTATGACTTTGTGCATTTGTTTGTAACACCCAAAAGGAGAAGAGATAGACCCATTGTTTATTATACCGATCGCCTTGTAATCACTTTCTGAGTCGATTTCTGTCTGTCTGTCTGTAGCTGTATTCTTGTAATCAAAGTACAGGTCGCAATTATGGTCCCATCTCAACGACACTTTGCACATATCTTTTTTTTAGGCCCAAGGACGATCCCTATAGAATTTGGTTAAAATCGGTTCAGATTTACATATAGCTCCCATATATATGTACCTCCGATTTGGCACTGTATAAGCAAAATTTTTGAACCGATTTGTACAAAAATTGACAGAGAGTAGTCTCGTGATACACTTAGATACAGTACAAAATTTGGGGGAAATCGGTTCAGATTTATATATAGCCCCCCATATATATCTTACCCCCGATTTGACATGTAAGCGCAGAAGTGTGGAAACTGTATTTTATATCCGATCAGTACGAAATTTGGCAGAAAGAGATTTCTTATTACATGAAGGAATACCGCCAAATTCGGAGAAAATCGGTTCGGATTTAGATATAGCCCCCATATATATGTTACCCCCGATTTGAAATTCAAGCGCTGTAGAAACTGTATTTTATATCCGATCACAGCGAAATTCGGCAGAAAGAGGTTTCTTATTACATGAAGGAATACAGCCAAATTCGGAGAAAATCGGATCAGATTTAGATATAGCCCCCCATATATATGTTAGCCCCGATTTGACATCCAAGCGCTGTAGAGATTGTATTTTATATCCGATCAGTACGAAATTCAACAGAAAGTGGTTTCTATTTTACATGAATGAGTATTTAGGGAAAATCGATTCTGATTTATATATATGTTCCTCCTGATTAGGTTACAAAGCGCTATAGAAGTACTTTACTTCCGATCATTACAAAATCCAGAAAGATGTTTCTCAATTTGGGAACGAATATTGCTTAATTTAGCGATTATCGGTTCAGAATTAGATATATCCACATATATATGTTCTTACCCATTTACCAATTATTCCAAATTATTATCGCATTGACCCTTATCGCATTGTTAGGGAGGTGTAGGGTATTATATAGTCGGCCCCGCCCGACTTTCTGCCTTTCCTTACTGGTTTATATGTGTCGTATTTATCTACGAAGTTTGCTGGGTTAGCATATTGTTAGCAAAGTCAGATACAGTTTTAGTACAGAAGGCTTTGGAATATACATGGGGCAAAATGACGTTTTTTGATATGTTTGAATCGAAAGAAAATGTATTTGGAACACAACATTTTTAAATATTATATATATTTCTGAGCAAATAAATTTTATTTAAAAACCAATAAAATTTACTTGGAACGCATATATTAATATATTACAACGAAATATATTTGCAAACAATATTTCTCAAATAAAATATATGTATAGAAACAAAAAAAATTATTGTTTAGGAATTTCTCCAAATAAATTTTATTTAAAAAAGATTTTCAAAACTTTTGCTGACTTTTTCGATTTTCAGATTTAATTTTTCGTTGATTTCGAATTATACCTCCCAGTTATGATAACATATGTGTATCATTAACTTCTGTTTTAAATCAATCATTTCCAATTACTCAGTATTCCAAGCTATCATTAGTTGTCTATCCTCTAAGTATTTTATTTTGACCCAAGATTATACGATTTCAATTATTGTTACTTATTAATTTACGAACATTAAAAATTTCTAAAAAATTCACTTTGAATTACTGACAAATTTAACACAATTTAGATATTTTCTGAATAACACAAATAAATATATGTTTCGGAAATAATAGTCATAAATAAAAATATAGTGTTTGTTTAGAACAACATCTTCCCAAATATATAATTTTTGTATGTACCAAATATTGTATGTTTAGAGTGTACCCTAAACATATATATGTTCCAAGCCGAATATGTTTGGGACAATATAAAGGGTCCGCCAAATAACTTTTTTGTTTTGAAAATGCTATAAAAAAAACTACTGAAAACGCATTGGATGGTCAGTTGGCTTCAACTCCTGAACCAATTGGACTTTGTATGGCGTCATACCAAGGTCTTTATGCAAAATTCGTCTCAATGATGTCTCCGAAATGTTCAATTGTTGAGAACGACGGTGAATTGATGTTGATGGCACTTCACGCACACTTTTTGCCACAGCAGCAATATTCTCGGGTGTATGCACTGTTTTTGGCTTTTCACGCTTTGGTTTATCGATGAGGATGCCAGTTTCTTTCACTTTTTTCACAAGATAACGAACATACGGACCTGACGGTGCTTCTCTTCTTCCAAAATCCGTACGCAATTTTCGCACACATTCTGCCACATTACCATGATTTTCAAAGTAATATCGCAATATACACATATTCGTTCAGCGGAAGGATAAAACTAATTATCTGTCAAATCAGACATGAGCTAAGTGTTACCATTCACGAAATAAGCACTAGTTGAAAAAAAAACGTTAGATGGCGGACCCTTTACTACAGAAGCGATTTTTATTCAGCGTGTATGTTCCATGTCAAAGAACAAAATGAAGGAAATACTTTAGAAAGTATTTCTCCAAAAACATCAGAGAACCCCGCTCTCTAAAGACTTTAAAATCTCCCAAATTCCAAAATGATCGGATGTAAAATACAGTGTCTATAGCGCTAAGAGACCAAAGCGAAAAGAAAAATGTGCATGGGGGCTATATCTATATCTGAATTGATTTCTTTGAAATTCAGCACTGCATCTTCATACAAGGCAGTTCCTGGCATAAAATAGAGCGTTGAGTCAAACCTGACCTGTACGATGTGGACAACTTTACACGGACAGACGGACGGACAGATATGGTTAGATCGAATCAGCTAGTAATTCTGAGTCGATCGGCATACTTTAAGGTGGGTCTAGCTCCAATATTTTAGAGTGTTACAAACATCTGGGCCAAAACAAACTTATAATACCCTGTACCACAGATTGGGGTAGGGTACACAAACAGATAACATATACATATAAAGATCCAATCTAGTGCAAACAAAAAGAAGCGTTAAGTTCCGCCTTGCCGAATCTTATATACCCTCCACCATGGATCGCATGTGAATGGTTTTGGTGAAGGGTATAAATACACCCAAAATATTAAGGGCGATTTCGTTTCTGGAAGAAGGGCAGCCTTTTCTTTGCATTTTTCAGAAAACTACACTTTCCTTTAACATTTATGAAGTCTGAAAATTGGATTTGAGTTAATTTTGAGGGTTTACATTATTTTGATACAAAAGGTGCAAATATTTTCTAGTATGTCGGCGTTAAGAAGGACAGATCCTATATATTGGATCTACACTTTACTAGGGACAATTAGGTTTCTAGAGTGTCAATGAGTGATATTGGTGGGTGAACCTTCCTATGTGGGCCATATCAAGACATGGACCAATATGCCCCATTTTCAATAGGGATTCGTATTTACGACCTGCACTTTGATTGCAAAAATACATGGACAGGTACTTGGTCAACAAATTCCTGATTATGGTATATTGGGTAGTAATTAGTTGAAGGTACGCAGTTAAGAATGTAACAAAACAAATTGGGTGATTCAATATATTACACCTTCAAATGTAACAGATAACATGCATAGATCTAATCTACGTAGTAATAAAACAAAGTAATATCAGCTATATAAATGCAGTGTCGCGTAGGAGTTCAAGTACAGTTAACATAGTAGTGTCGACAAATACAAAATGAATACTTGCATTAAATTACTGATTCTAGGCCTATTGGCTAGTGGTATATCCAGCCAACAAGTTGACGAAATTGTTAAATCTATTGCAGTAAACCCGGAAAAATTAGTTGAAGTTACGCTGTTAAGAATTGAAGAAGACGAATTTGGTGATTCACAATTTACCTACAAATGTACGGTTGGAACTTCTAAAACCGGTAAGCTGATATGGGAATATCTAGTGTCATATCTTTAATATTAATATATTAAATATATTTCTCTTTTCTCCGTACAGCGCATGTGGGGTGCAATGGCAGAGATCGGTTATCTTGGGCTACGCCACATAATGTTGCGCTGACTTTGCGGTGTCCTCAAAATGGGGGAGGTCGTAACATATCCTATGTCGAAATCATTTACAAGGTTACCACACATAACAAAGTCTGTCGTGTTATCAATGGTGGAGTTAATTCTAATTATATTCAAATGGAAGTGGATGTTTTCGGTACAAAACTGCTGGATTATACATCTAATATCTATGTAGTTTAGAAAGCATAAGGAGTACATCTTGATAAAAGCTATAGCATTTTTATACAATTAATGCTTCATATAATAAACTGCAAATGTTTCATATAATAAACTGGGTATCATTAACAATTTGGATATTTATATTTATTTATACCCACAATCATTCTAAGGATTTGTAACACATAGAAATAGGGTGTCGTAAATTGGCTAACATCTCTATGCAACAAAATGTTTGCTGAAGGGCTGTGCATGACAATTTTTTTTGTAAAGATTGCTTCATATTTGCGACATGCAATTTGATCACAGACAGACGGATATGGTCAAACCAACTCAAGAAGTGACTGTACTACGATCGGTATAATAAACTATGGGCATAACTTAATCCCACGGCAGAAGGTTCTTTGTACCGGATTGACCCGAAGCAGCAATTCTTCGGCCAGGGGCTGCCACCTCCGTGTTTTGTGTTCGTCCATTACATCCCGGAGTGTCTGCTCCGAATTCTTTTGGTCCGTGCTGGGACCGTGCTGAGACCTTATACCGTGCTGAGACCTTATACATGGCAACTTAACATCAGTAAGGTGTACCAAATGTATGGAGGGGTTGCATCTCATGGGTTTTTCAGGCCTATGTTGGAACATGCATCCTTCTTGCAATTTAATTGCAATTGTCTCCTGGGCAAAATCAGCGAGATTGTAGACTTTATGAATCGAAAGATGCAGACCTATCTCGCCTGAGCTAGACTCTAGAGAATATATACATTGAATATATGGGGGTAGCAGTTAAGTCCGGGACTGCCGAGATAGAGGTGTATAACGTATATATACCGCCGATTGGTAGCTGTTCTCCCCATTATTTGCCGGATATCAGTCCATTACTGCAGGGCAATAAACGCGTGGTCCTAGGAGACTTTAGTGCCCATCACGAGCTTTGGCATTCTCTCCTAGCTAATGACCAAAGAGGCATAGCTTTGGCTGAGCAAATAGATGGCTCTACGTTCGGCACTGTGAATGAGAACGCCCCACACGGATTATGGGTGATTGCAGTTACCATCTGTCGCCTGGTATGATAAATGACGTTACCTGGCTGCCCGTCATTTCATTCAGATCAGACCACCTCCCCATAATCCTCTCCATAGATAGACCTGCCGATTTCATCATCTCTGAACGCCAGGCACAGTGGTTCAGAATCTAAATCCATCGGTCTAAATTCAACAACTTTTGTTCTAGTAAACATTTTTGAGTTCTGTAAAAACCCGAAATTAGACAAGGATTATTTTGAGATATTAACATTGAATATCGGGCAATCGGGTATGTCTTATAAATTGGGCAATAGCTAACTACTTTTCTTATTTTTTGATTTAAACGAAAAGTAAAATTTTTATTTTCTGTTTTCATATGTATACCCTACACCACACTGTGGTACAGGGTATTATAAGTTTGTTTCACGGCAGATGTTTGTAACACCTGAAAATAACACAGCTAGACCCACCTTAAAGTATACCGATCGACTCAGAATCACTAGCTGAGTCGATTTAACCATGTCTGTCCGTCCGTCCGTCTGTCTGTCCATGTAAAGTTGTTCGTCGACTACAGGTCGCAATTTCACTCCGATCGTTCTGAAATTTTGCAGTTTAGAGTATTTTGCAGCTGTAAAGATCCCTATTGAAAGATCCCATTTGAAATCGGTTAAGATTTAGCTATAGCTCCCATATATATGTTTCGTCCGATTTTGCTCTTTAGTCCTGTAGAAGCTGTATTTTACATCCAATCATTTTGAAATTTAGATTGGTAGAGTTTCTTGATCCAGGAACCAACATTGCCGAATTTGAAGAAAATCGGTTAAGATTTAGCTATAGCTCCCATATATATGTTTCGTCCGATTTTGCTCTTTAGTCCTGTAGAAGCTGTATTTTACATCCAATCATTTTGCAATTTAGAATGGTAGGGTTTCATGATCCATGAACCAACACTACGGAATTTGAAGAAAATCGGTTAAGATTTAGCTATAGCTCCCATATATATGTTTCGTCCGATTTGGCCCTTTAGTCCTATAGAAGCTGTATTTTACATCCAATCGTTTTGAAATTTAGAATAAACAATTTATACATGAGCTACAAAATTTATATTTCAGAGTTATTCAATATTACGAGAGTGGTGTAGGGTATTATATAGTCGGCCCCGCCCGACGTTAGCCTTTCCTTACTGGTTTTTTACATGTTTTTAATTTTTTTCGTATTACAGATTTTCGCATTTTCAGATTTCGAAAATTGAAAAAACGCAATTTCCTTTTTCGACTTCGCCGAACTGTTTCTCATACATTTTAAAAGCTTTTGCACTCGCATTTTTTTTATTACAAATTGTGATTTGTTGACTTTATTATGGCGGTAAAAATATGTTTGTGTCAAAAAGAGGTTTGTTTGTAATAAATATTTGAAACAATGCCGTTTAAAAAAATTTATGATTTTGGACCAACATAACATTTTTTGAGGAATATAATACATATTTAGAAAGGTTAAAGAATTCCTCGTTTTTTCCCCAAATTGTACACTTGAAAGATAGCACACATTTAGTACCAAAAGTCAGATTTTTTAGATCCAAAACGCTGATTACTCATTTTTTCTCATTAACATTTAAAAAGTAGATATGAGGCTAAAATGCTGAGCAAATTTTATTTATCCTCCACCTTAACTTAATGCCAATCGTGTCATTGCTATGCCCAAACCAGTAAGGAAAGGCTAAAGTCGGGCGGTGCCGACTATATAATACCCTACACCACTCTCGTAATATTGAATAACTCTGATATATAAATTTTGTAATTCATGTATAAATTGTTTACATACATTTACTTCTGTACCACAGTGTGGTGTAGGCTATAAAAACGATTGGATCTAAAGAGCCAAATCGGATGAAACATATATATGGGAGCTATAGCTAAATCTTTACCGATTTTCTTCAAATTCGGCAATGTTGGTTCATGGATCAAGAAACTCTACCATTCTAAATTTCAAAACGATTGGATGTAAAATACAGCTTCTATAGGACTAAAGGGCCAAATCGGACGAAACATATATATGGGAGTTATAGCTAAATCTTAACCGATTTTCTTCAAATTCGGTAGTGTTGGTTCATGGATCAAGAAACTCTACCATTCTAAATTTCAAAACGATTGGATGTAAAATACAGCTTTTATAGGACTAAATGGCCAAATCGGACGAAACATATATATGGGAGCTATAGCTAAATCGTAACCGATTTTCTTCAAATTCGGTAGTGTTGGTTCATGGATCAAGAAACTCTACCATTCTAAATTTCAAAATGATTGGATGTAAAATACAGCTTCTTCAGGACTAAAGAGCAAAATCGGACGAAACATATATATGGGAGCTATAGCTAAATCTTAACCGATTTTCTTCAAATTCGGCAATGTTGGTTCATGGATCAAGAAACTCTACCATTCTAAATTTCAAAACAATTGGATGTAAAATACAGCTTCTGTAGGACTAAAGGGCCAAATCGGACGAAAGATATATATGGGAGCTATATCTAAATCTGAACCGATTTCAAGCAAGTTAATTAGCGATCTTAAGAGCCGCGAAATACTCTAAACTGCAAAATTTCAGAACGATCGGAGTGAAATTGCGACCTGTAGTCGACGAACAACTTTACATGGACAGACGGACGGACGGACAGACATCGTTAAATCGACTCAGCTAGTGATTCTGAGTCGATCGGTATACTTTAAGGTGGGTCTAGCTGTGTTATTTTCAGGTGTTACAAACATCTGCCGTGAAACAAACTTATAATACCCTGTACCACAGTGTGGTGTAGGGTATAAAAACGCTTAATAATACGATACCAGACAAATCGAATTACTGCAGGAAAACTGCACACTAGTAGTATGTATTACAATTCATTCAGGACACAAACACAGCATAAACGAGAGCGTTGTGTTAAATTTCATCAAGATCGGAGGAAAATTGTTACCTGTTCTTTGTGGACAACTTTACCTGAACAGAAGGACAGACATGTATATCGAATCTGCTACTGATTTTGAGTCGATCGGTATACTTTAAGGTCGATTTAGCTCCAATATTTTATGGTGTGACAAACAACTGGGCCAAAACAAACTTATAACACCCCGTAACACAGAGTGGTGTAGGGTATACAAATCAGATAACATATACATATGTATATAGATCCAACCTTTTGTAAACAAATAAAAGCGTTAAGTTCGGCCTTGTCGAATCTTATATACCCTCCACCATGGATCACATGTGCATGGTTTTGGGTACAAATAAACTCGTGTTATCAAATTTCAGTTCGATTCGTTGGAATTGATGGTAAAGAGGGACCATTGTATGGGGGCTATATCAAAACATGGACCTATGGCGACCGCTGTTCGTGCGAAGGCTATAAATATCTCCAAAATATTAAGGGAAAAAGGACAACATTATCGTTTCTGGAAAAAGGACAGCATTTTCTTTGAATTTTCCAGAAAACTACACTTTTCTAAAACATTTATGAAGTTTGAAAATTGGATTTAAGTTATTTCGAGGGTCTACATTATTTTAACTCAAAAGGCGCAGATATTTTCTAGTATTTCGGTATTAAGAAGTAAAATCGGACAGATCCTATATATGGGGTCTTCATCAAAAAAAGGACCAATATGCTCAATTTTTACTAGGGACAATTAGGTTAAAAACAGCGTAAATTCTAGACTGTCAATAAGTGACATTGGTGGGGTGAATCTTTATGTGGGGGCCAAAAGGACCAATATGCTCAATTTTTACTAGGGACAATTAGGTTAAAAACAGCGTAAATTCTAGACTGTCAATAAGTGACATTGGTGGGGTGAATCTTTATGTAGGGCTATATGAAGACATGGACCGATATGCCCCATTTTCAATAGGAATTCGTATTTACGACCTGCACTTTGATTGCAAAAATACATGGACAGGTACTTGGTCAACAAATTCCTGATTATGGTATATTGGGTAGTAATTAGTTGAAGGTACGCAGTTCAGAATGTAACAAAACAAATTGGGTGATTCAATATATTACACCTTCAAATGTAACAGATAACAGATTACATATACATACATATATAGATCTAATCTACGTAGTCTAAAAACAAAGTAGTGTCAGCTATATAAATACAGTGTCGCGTAGGAGTTCAAGTACAGTGAACATAGTAGTGTCGACAAATACAAAATGATTACTTTCATTAAATTACTGATTCTAGTCCTATTGACTAGTGGTATATCCAGCCAACAAGTTGACGAAATTGTCAAATCAATTGCAGTAAACCCGCAAAAATTAGTTGAAGTTACTCTGTTAGGAATGGAAGAAGACGAATTTGGTGTTTCACAATATACCTACAAATGTACGGTTGGATCTTATAAAACCGGTAAGCTGATATGGGAAAATTTAGTGTCATATCTTTAATATTAATAAAGATTATATTTCCCTTTTCTCCATGCAGGGCATGTGGGGTGCAACCGCAGAGATCGGTTATCTTGGGCTTCGCCACATAATGTTGCGCTGACTTTGCGGTGTCCTCAAAATGGGGGAGGTCGTAACATATCCTATGTCGAAATCATTTACACGGTTACCACACATAACAAAGCATGTCATGTTATCAATGGTGGAGTTAATTCGAATTTCATTAAAATGGAAGTGGATGTTTTCGGTACAAAACTGCTGGATTATACATCTAATATCTATGTACATTAGAAAGTATAAGGAGTCTGTATATCTTGATAAAAGCTATAGCATTTTTGTACAATTAATGCTTCATATAATAAACTGCAAATGTTTCATATAATAAACTGAGTATTATTACCCACAATCATTCTGAGGATTTGTAACACACAGAAATAGGGTTGTAGTAAATTGGCTAACATTACTTTGTAACAAAATTTTTGCCGAAAGGCTGTGCATAATATTTTCTGATGTAATATGGTGTCATAAACACAACGGACTCCCAGTATAATGTGAAGGACCCAACAGAATTTAAGTCAAGAATCAACAATATACCAATAGAAGATGACAGAATTTGAATGATGTATTTAGTATCATTATTCCATAGCATACATATAAAGCTAGCTCTCAAAACTATAGAGGACAAATGGAACAATATTGAACAATATACAAAATTTCCAATGGATTCGTTTAAAGATATTTTGACATTTTGCATGACACGAGATATATTTTTACGACGACAAAGTGTACGACTATCAGTGGGATCACAACAATCTCCGATCTTCGCAGACATTTGGTTAGGTTGAAGAGAGGAGACGTTTAAACGTCTCATGACCATGGACATACACTTAAGCCAGTGGTTCGGCCTGCTGTGCGCTCCTTATTTATGATATTTTTATACCTCACGAGTTACAGAAAATCGGTACTAGACACGAATTTTCTCAGTATCTTCCAGTCATATTCTCTGAGATGAGTCAAGTCTGGGAATATGTCGGACCCGAAATGTTGGGATCTTGCATGTGTGAAAGCCGGGCAGTGACACAGAAAATGTTCCATCGTTTCGATGTTTTCTCTGCATGCCCTGCATTCGTCGTTTCCTGCTAAACCTATGCGATGAAGATGTGCTTGTAAGCTTGAGTGTCCCGTTAGAACACTCATCATGTTACTAATATCGATCTTGTTTAGTTTCAGAAGACTTCTTGTTTTCTTTTCATTTGGGTCACCCCACAGTATCTTTGCAGTTGCTCCTACTGTTGCGCTATTCCACACAGTTTTATGAGCCATCACTGCCCAGTGCTTCAACTCATTTTTTGTGGCTTCGAAAGGTTTCCAATTTTCTATGTTTATTACTCGAAGTTCTCTGCCCTTTGAAGACAAGTTGTTTGCCCGTTCATTTCCAATCACTCCGTTGTGTCCTGGTACCCAGCAAATACGCAATTGACTGAGTAATCATTTATCGTTCTTTTACAGTCCAACATAGTTCTGGATTTGACCCTTTCCGATGTTATTGCTTTAATCGTCATTTGGCTATCTGTGAAGATGTTGGCATATTTAGGCTTTGTCGTGTTACTGAGCCAGTTCACACACTCCGTGATTGCTCGAACTTCTGCTTGAAATACCGTGTTATGGTCAGGGATGCGGAAGTGAAGTTCGACTTCTGCTTCATCAATAAAAAGTCCAAGACCCGTCCTTCCTCCTCGCTTGGACCCATCCGTGTAGCAGCTGTTTCCCACTGGCACATGGGCCAAAGTTCCATTTTCCCAGGAGCGTCTGTCTGGCACAAACGTATCACAGGTAGCTGTACGCCGCACTTCAGTAATGCGGTCGGAGATTTCCGTTGTTTGAATATGACCGACCAGTGATTGTAACATCTTCTGATGGTACGACTTGTGGTCTCGATTTATCTATTCACCCATCACTTGTAGACGTCTTGCTGTGAGGGCTGCCTCATACTTTATATGGATGTCTATTGGTTGGATGTGCAGTATAGTCTCCAACGCTTTTGTTGGTGCAGTTCTAAATGCCCCGCTTATGCCTAGACAGCACATACGTTGAATTTTTTGCAAAGGTATTACGTTGCACTTCTTGTCCATTGATGTCCACCACACTACACAGGCGTAGGTGATTACACTGTACAACAATTTCAAACTTTTTTCAAAATAACAGGGTTCTGTCAGTGGATTCTGGTAGAGGAGACCAAAAAAATATATACGTGTATCGGCGTTTTGAAAGATCACATCGGAATTTTATTTTAGGGGGGGTTAAAGTTTTCCCCCCTTTGCTTGGTCGTGCAGAATATCGGTATATAAAACTATGTGTTCTGTTCATCTGAGGTGTAGGGTATCTTCAGCAACTTTGTAGCAAATGTTAAGGCCTATATTTTTGTGGAATATATTAACTCTCTAGCTTCCCCCCATAACGGTGATTTTTGCCTATATTTTAACAAATCCTAAAAAAAACTCGCCTAAAATGCGTGGGGCGGGGTTGAAATGTTCTACAAAAAGGTTGGCCATAAAATTTTACTTTATATGTCAGAACACACCAAAGCCCAAAACTTAACACAAACTCCAAAAAAACGCCCAAATTTAAGATAGCCTGTTATGGGTTAATTAGTTATTCCTCGCATATGTAGGTTCTCCCAGCTCTGAAGAGAAGTTTGTTATTCAACAACTACCAAGATCACTTTTGTTCTTCTTCATTATTTCTGTCGTTATATTTTTGTCACTCAAAATTACCATAACGGAACTTTTGAGTGGCACGTTACTTATGAACGTTAACGTTCGACATCGTGGGTCAGCCAGTTCATCTTTTTATTTTCTTACAATATTCTACAAGGGAATTTGTAAGAATAATAATGACTGACTGTTTGGGAAAACTTGACTGGTTTTGTTACGTCTGTGGCAAGCATACCCTTATGGAACATAGGGTTTCATTTTTTACGAGCAAAGTGGAGGATATATATTAAATTTATTTTGAACTGGAAGTTTTTCCAGATGAGCCATGGGTGCCAAAACATATATGCCGAAATTGCTATATCGATTTGATGCTGTGGTCTAAAGGTAATACAAGTTTTGATTTATATTTGATTATACATATTTATTTATTTATTTATATGAATTACAATACAAAGTAAATTTATATTCTAATCGTACGGTCCAAGGAAAAGCCGAGTTACAAAGACCACGTGACTAGAGTTTGCAGCGACAGACCAGAGCCTCTGGTGGGAATCGAACCAACGACCCCCACACTCATAGGCGAGCACGCTACCAACTCACCTACTGGGGCGCTCCCTTGATTATACATAAATATTTATATTTTGATTTTCAGTTTTCAACTGAAACTGATGAGCATGGCGAACGGTTCCATCAGATTTGTCTTCCTATTGAAAAACGCTATAAAGGCAAGAGCATTTTGTCTCTTATAACAGATTTAGGTTGGACATTGTTTGATAATGGCGTCGAATTGCCAAGAGTGAAAAGAAAAGTGAATTAAAAATAAATGAACTTATGTTTTTAATAAGTATTTTTCCTTGTATATGCGTTATTAATAGATTTTTTGTTTATAGTCCTGAAGTATAATTTCATAAAAAAAACACATATTATTTAATTGTAAAATAAAATCATTATTTTTTTGCATCTCTCACATCAAACCCGAAAAATCCAATTTTTAAAGACCTTTTAGGTACCAACACTATATAATATCTATATTAACCCTTAACAGCCAATCTTGAATTTGGCCGGTTTTTTTGTGTTTGTGTTAAGTTTTGGGCTTTGGTGTGTTCTGACACATATAGTAAAATTGTATGGCCGACATTTTTGTAGAACATTTCAACCCCGCCCCACCCATTTTTAGGGGAGTTTTTTACGATTTGTTAAAATATAGGGTTAATATATTCCACAAAAATATAGGCCTTAACATTTGCTACAAAGTTGCTGAAGATACCCTACACCTCAGATGAACAAAACACATAGTTTTATATACCGATATTCTGCACGAACAAGCAAAGGGGGGAAAACTTTAAGCCCCCCTAAAATAAAATTCCGATGTGATCTTTCAAAACGCCGATACACGTATATATTTTTTTGGTCTCCTCTACCATAATCCATTGACAGAACCCTGTTATTTTTTTTTTGTGTTGTACTGTGTTATTGGTCTGATCACGCTCATGTAAAGCCAGTGAGTCATATTTGGACGTAGTCCCCATTTTAAACCTATAGCTCTTCTGCACAACGACCAACATCTGTGTGCCTTTCAGGAACGTATCCAGGATTTTGGTTCGGGGGGGGCCCAACCTTTTTTTCCATAACAAATATAAACAATTAAAAAATTGCGTTTAATGTGTAGGTAATGGAAGTCAAGTTCCTTAGTTGTTATACCCTACAGCACACTGTGGTACAGGGTATTATAAGGTACAGGGTAACACCTGAAAATAACACAGCTAGACCCACCTTAAAGTATACCGATCGACTCAGAATCACTAGCTGAGTCGATTTAACGATGTCTGTCCGTCCGTCCGTCCGTCTGTCCATGTAAAGTTGTTCGTCGACTACAGGTCGCAATTTCACTCCGATCGTTCTGAAATTTTGCAGTTTAGAGTATTTCGCGGCTGTTAAGATCGCTATTGAATTTGGTTGAAATCGGTTCAGATTTAGATATAGCTCCCATATATATCTTTCGTCCGATATGGCCCTTTAGTCCTATAGAAGCTGTATTTTACATCCAATCGTTTTGAAATTTAGAATGGTAAAGTTTCTTGACCCATGAACCAACATTGCCGAATTTGAAGAAAATCGGTTAAGATTTAGCTATAGCTCCCATATATATGTTTCGTCCGATTTGGCCCTTTAGTCCTATAGAAGCTGTATTTTACATCCGATCGTTTTGAAATTTAGAATGGTAGAGTTTCTTGATCCATGAACCAACATTGTCGAATTTGAAGAAAATCGGTTAAGATTTAGCTATAGCTCCCATATATATGTTTCGTCCGATTTGGCAATTTAGTCCTATAAAAGCTGTGTTTTACATCCAATCGTTTTGAAATTTAGAATGGTAGAGTTTCTTGATCCATGAACCAACTCTACCGAATTTGAAGAAAATCGGTTAAGATTTAGCTATAGCTCCCATATATATGTTTCGTCCGATTTGGCTCTTTAGATCCAATTGTTTTTATACCCTACACCACACTGTTGTACAGGGTATTATTTAAGTATAAAATGTCCCAAAAGTAAATTTATGTAAACAATTTATACATGAATTACAAAATTTATATATCAGAGTTATTCAATATTACGAGAGTGGTGTAGGGTATTATATAGTCGGCACCGTCCGACTTTAGCCTTTCCTTACTGGTTTATTCCTAAATATAAATGTGTACTTTAGTACGAGATCAGTAAAACTTTTTATAATAAAATACGTAAGAGTTAAAAAAGTAATCTCCGATTTTTTGAAAGATATATATCAATTATTTCATCGTCTTTGACTTCATCTTTGTATATAGACATCAATGCCAGATAAGATAGCCTTTCTCCTTCCATTCTGCTCCGGAGATAAGTTTTTATTCTTCTTAACGTCGAGAAACTTCGCTCAGCAGATGCCGTTGTCACAGGTATTGTGGCCAGTATCTGCAAAAGGGTAAAAACGCTTGGGAACATGTCCTCTTCACAAACTGAAATAGCATCTAATGCATTTGATGGCTTATCATTCTTCTGCTTCCAATAATCAATCCATATACTTATTTCAGCTAAAACAGATTTTGCTGAATTTTTTAAATCGTTTTTGTAAAAAAGTGTGACTTCTTCGAAATCTTCCTTTTTTAGATTTACAACTCGTATCGGAACGATATTAAACAGACTTGTAATTATAGCTTCATGTTAGGAAAATATATTATTTAAATGTGATATTACTTCGTCCAGATATGGTATGAACAATGTTGTCCTAAAATACGCCTTGACATCTGAACCAGGAATATAAGCCCTATACTTTTGAGTGCCTACTCTTCTAGGTAATGCAGCTTCTATTCCAAAACTTCTTGCAAGTTGTGTAGATTCTTCAAACAGTTTATCAAACTCCGCATCTGAATTTCTACACATGTCACTTAATTTAGTCGTTGCCAATTTTATGATTTCGTAAGCCTTTATTATATCTAGGTTAATCGTTTGCAAATACCGTGATAAGTATTGTGTAATGGCCAAAACCGTACTACTTATTACCAAACTCATTCCATCACTGCAACCTACATGTTAAAAAGGTAGATAGATAAGAAATCATAAATGTAATTTTAACTTAATTTTCGCCATATCTGGTTATCATAAATTTAAAGCCAACCAATAACTACACCGGTCGACAAAAACAACATTTTTTCTTGGGTTTCTGTTTTAATGTAAGATTCTGATTCTAGACGTCAAAATCTCCAATCATAGCTTTTAAAGTTTGTTATTGTAAATTTTACATCGATAAGAAAGTTTTAAAGTTAAAACCTTACTAAATTAGCTATAACTTTTTAAATTATGCATCGATTTTCTTCGGAATGGGCTCGTTTAATTCATTTCATTTCTCGTTTATGTCATTTGTTCATTTGTAGATTGTTTTATGGGAGTTTTATTTTAAAAATATTACAATTTTATCAAAAAATCACATTTTTTTGCAATATTTTGTAATACTCGTATATCGTCGAAACCGCTGAACGGATGGAAAATGGTATTATATGAAGTTGAAGGCTACTTAATATTTAATTCTTTAAAACTTTCCTCAACCAAATCGGATAAATGGTTCTCGAGTTATGCCCCTATATGTGGTTCAACCACTAATTTCTTTCCATATCACAGCTTATCGCGAGAATTTAAAGAGACAACCCTTTAGGCTAAGAAAAAAGAGAGGTTGAACCACATATTATGACATAACTAGAGAACTATTCATCCGAATTGGTTCAGGTAAGCTTTGCAAACTTCAGAATTAAGTAGCCTTCGCACAATACCATTTTCCCTCCGTTCAGCGGTTTCGACGATATCTCACAAAGTATTACAAAAAATCATATTTTTTGAGAAAATTTTAATAACTTTTAAATAAAAGCCTCATAAAAACATCTAGAAACGCATAATTGTCATATTTTTGTGATTTTATCGTAAACTCTGAAAGGTTATGAATAAATTGAGACCATTCCGAAGAAAATCGATGCATAATTTAAAAAGTTTTAGCGAGGAAACCATGCACTTTTTTAATTTTTAGTTGTTATTACTTTTACTGTTACCATTTTTTACGCTTTTGTATTGTTTTTTTTAACGACCTTCCAAATACTTTTCGTGTTTTTTTGAGTGATTTTGAAAACTGTAATCAGTTTATGCCTATGTTTAAAACATTTCGGGGGGGGGCCCGGGCCCCCGGGCCCCCCCCTCTAGATACGTCCCTGGTGCCTTTGTAACTCTTTCTTCAAGATGATCTTTCCAGTACAGTTTCTGATCCAAGATTACTCCCAAGTATTTTACCTTTTTAGTTATAGCAATTGTCTTATTCAGGAATCGAGGCGGGGTAAATCGTGGGATCTTCGTTTTCCTTGTAAATAGACATATTTCTGTTTTGACTGGGTTAACATTTAATCCCCTTGGTTGTGCCCAGTTATATGCTATGTTAAGTGCCTCTTCAGCTCTTCTGCATAATAGATTTGGATGAAAGCCCCTTAGAAGTATTACAACGTCGTCTGCTTAACTGACTGGTTTAAGTCCTTCATTGGTGAGGGCTTTTGGGAGACTGTGTATCGCCGTAACCCATAGAAGAGGCGATAAAATGCCCCCCTGAGGTATACCACGATTTACCTTGTCTCTAATTTTTACGTCATATGACCCACAAATAATCCACCTATTCCTTAGCATATTGTTGATCCAGTTTTTCAGCGCCCGGTCAACCTGAAACTCGTCTAAGGACTGGATAAGTGTATCGGTCTGTACATTGTTAAATGCGCCCTCAATGTCTATGCAAACAGCAAGTGTATACATTTCTTTACTGAAGGACTCTTCTATGTGGTGCACTACCTCATGCAGAGCTGTTTCCACTGATCTTCCTTTGACATAGGCGTGTTGTTTGAATTGTAGCCTGTCATCCGCTATTTTACCTTTGACCATGTTATCAATTATTTGCACCATTGTTTTTAACAGGAAAGAAGTAAGGCTAATGGGTCGATAAGCCTTTGGGGTCGTATAACTCGCTTTGCCAGGCTTTGGTATGAGGACCACCCTTGATTCCTGCCAGTTTTTTGGGGTATACGAATGGGTTAGGCATGCAGTGAACACTCCAGCCAGATGAGTTGATACCAGATCCACCTCATTCTGCAGAAGTGCTGGAAATATTCCATCCGGTCCCGCAGCCTTAAAGGGAGAGCAACTTTTTATCGCTTGTTTAACCATACCATCTGTTATATCCGTAATAGGTACTTGATGCAATACATTTTCATTCTGTAACTGTTCCTCTGTTGGTCCAGCATTACCAGTCAGAAAATGAGTTTTCATCAAGAGCCTTACGGTATCCTCTATAGTTTCCATCCTTTTACCCGTTTCATCCACCAGTGTTTCGGTTTGGACATGAGTTTTTGAGAGGAACTTTTTCATTTTAGACATGCTGTTAACGCTGTCTACCTGTTCACAGAAAAGCCTCCAGGAGTTACGTTTCGCCGATCTAACGATTTTATTGTATTCTTTGAGTCTTCTGTGGTAGTCGTCCCAATATACTGATTGTTTTTACGTCGAGCTCTATTGTAAAGTCTGCGGACATCTTTGCCAATCGAGCGAATTTGTCCTGTCATCCAAGGTTTCTCAAAGGCAGATTTCCTTTCTCGAAGTGGGCAACTATCTTCGAATGATTTTACAAGAGCCTCGGTAATCTTCTTAACATTGATATCAATGTCTTCTGCACATAGATAATCGCGTGTAGGCTGCCCCAATCGATTTCTAAGTAGATTTCCGAATTTAGTCCAGTCGGTCTTAGCCTTATTACGGAAACTTATGGAGTTTGGCGGTGGCCGTGTAATTTTAAACCTTATATAACGGTGGTCTGAATAGGAGTGTTCATCCGAAACCCTCCACTCATGAATCTCATCAATAAGATTTTCTGAACATATCGTTATATCTAATACTTCTTCCCTAATTTTGTTAACAAAGGTTGCAGTGTTTCCTATGTTAAGAGTTATGAGGTCATTTGTATTCAAAAATTCGATAAGGGCGTGTCCCCTTTTATTGGTGTTAGTACTACCCCAAGCGATATGATGGGAGTTGGCGTCACATCCAGCTAATAACTCATTACTTGTGTGTTTGGATTCCCTCACCAGACTTTGTAATTCCGACGTAGGTGGCAATGTCGGCGCATCGAATGGCAGATATATTGACGCCAGGTACATATTTTCATTACCTTGCCTCAGCACCGTTGCGTCCGATGTTGACAACTCTGGAGAGAAAATAAAACATAAGTTTTTATGGCACAGAATACAAGTCCTTGGACGAGTACCTGTGTTAGCGTAGAAAAGGTTGTAGTTCACATGGTTTAATCCAGTAACCTTGTTGCTAGTTGTCCATGGTTCCTGGATCAAAGCAATATGAACCCTGCCTTTATTTATGATGTCCATCAGAGCGTTGGATGCTGTTTCGCTCCGGTGGAGGTTTATCTGGATGACCTCAATCATTGTCCTTCCAGTAATAGTTTCTTTTGGGAGTCTATCCTATCTGGTGGCACCCCCTCATTATTTGGTAGTGGGTCATTCTCCTCCTTTCGTTCACTACCTATTACACCATCTTCCAGTCGACAATTTTGTGAGGCGGTGTTATTTTTTGTCGCTCCCTCATTGGTTTGAATCGTTTTGTGGCTCTTTTTATTTTGATCACCACCTTTGCTGAGAACTTCCTGCAAAAAAAAATTGACTACTTCCACATCAGTTTTTGGCAGTGTCTCACTTGTCTCCATCCGTTCAATACCAGTGTTTGCCTCTTCAGACAGTATATTCGGACTCGATTCATTTGTCCTGCCAATCGGGCCTTTCCAATTTTGAAAAAGACTGTCCAGATCAAGAAGTACGCCATGCCCTTCGCCATGACAAGATTGTTCTTGGATTCTGGGTCTATGCCTAACACGAGGAGAGTACCCTCGGTATCATCCTTCCTATAGAAGACTTCCCACTTTCTCACGGAAAGTTTTGAATTCTGTTTGCCAATGATGTCGAGTATGTGCTCTGATGAGAACTTGCTGATACATCCCTTAACATATAGGGTCGTTTTTGTGAGTTCAGGAATGTCGCTTTTCCTTACCAATTTTAGCTTTGCGCCGTCCCAAGGTGAGGGGAAGCTATCCACGAGTTTTACGAGGACACCAGCGCAGCGTTGTGATGCCATCCTTAGCATCAAAACACCCCTCTCAAACTTGCAACTCATTACTTCGATTGGTGGTTCATCCTTAGATTCGAGGACGTATTCCGCTACCCTCGTATAGACCAAATCTTCGAAGTTACTCTTTTGGTCTTCGGGGATTCTGCCAGATGCACTACTGCTATCAATTATGGCGTAGCATAGATCGTCTCGAAAATGTTGTTTAGCTATATTAGAATAAGACGGTGGCTTCTTACCCTTCTTTATGGCCAATTGCTTTTTCCGTGTCTGTAGAGTCTTTTTGGTTAAAGCCTCATCCTTAACGGATGATTTGGTTGACTTGAACTGCGTTATTGGGTCAACTTTACCGCCCACAATCGAAGGACCCAGACTAGAGACCTCCTTTTACGTTAGGCTTATCCGAATTACTGGAAGACGGCGAGCCCTTTTTCTTCTTAGTCGCTTTCAAAGCGCTATGTTCTTCGGGAGACCTGACTCTTTAGCTGCCTCCATGTTTGTATTGGAGGTAGAATTGTCAGGTTCATCCCGTATAGGTTCCGTCGGTTCAACTTATTCAGTTTCCTTCTTTGTGCCCCTGAAAGTCTCTTTGAGTGATATTGCTTTCATTTGACGATTCAGAGCCAGAGTTCCCACTGGCAAAGGCTGGGGTTGCTTAAAGCCCCGGCTGGGTTCTGCTTCATCTGTCTTATCATTTGTTTTGCCTGCGGCTGGATGTGCTCTTGTTTCATTTTCGACTACGGGATCCAAGGCACCAAAGCTCACGATTGTTCGATAACGACGACACAGACTCGTGAGTGAATCAACGCTTGTCGCCGGCAATGGGTTTTCCCTCCCCTGCGTCGTAATCTCCTTCGTCTTTTTTGGTTTAATCATAAATTGGTTGGGGGAGACACCCCCATAGCCAGTATTAGCCCGTAATAGGTACGTCGGTAACTCCCAGAAGGAGAAGAGATAGACCCATCGTTATTATATACCGATCGACTTGGAATTACCTCCTGAGTCGATTTAACAATGTCCGTCTGTCCGTCCGTCCGTCCGTCTCTCCTTCTGTAGATGTATCGTTGTAATCAAAGTGCAGGTCGTATTTATGGTCCGATTGTGACGAAATTAAGCACAGTGCTCTTTTTTAGCCGAATGACGATCCCTGTTGAAATCAGTCAAAATCGGTTCAGATTTAGATATAGCTCCTATATATATGTTTCACCCGATTTGACATGTAAGCGCTATAAACGGTTTTCCCAACAAGAGGTGTTATTTTAAATCACCCGGTATTTCGATAGCTGTCACTTTTGAAGCTGTACACCCAGGAAAATAATTGGTGGGAATTCGATTGTAACAATAAAAAAAATAGTACTAGCAACAAAAAGTATATTGTTGCCTACACCGTCTGTCGGTTGTATTTATATATATTTAGGTGAAGCAACAATAATAACATGGATACGATCAAATGAAAATGCTTGCAACTAAATCGATGGTTGTATCAATCGAATTAAGATTTTTTTTCATTGACACTCGGTTAGTTGTGGTAACCAATTTTAAATTTCATTATAGTACCATATGATCGATTTTTGGTTGTGACAACCAATGTTTTATTCTTGACAACAGAAATTGTATCAATTGACCAAAGATTATTATTGCAACGAATAATTGGTTACTACAACAGAAAAAATATTAATAAATTATCCCAATAAATTATAAATTATCCCAATCATTTCCCAAATTTAGAATAATTAAATGTATTTTGGGATATACAACCGAAAAATTGGTTGCTGTTCTTTTGCTGATACATGACAAACAAAAATTAAAACCAGTAAGGAAAGGCTAAAGTCGGGCGGTGTCGACTATATAATACCCTACACCACTCTCGTAATATAGAAGAACTCTGATATATAAATTTTGTAATTCATGTATAAATTGTTTACATAAATTTTCTTTTGGGACATTTTATACTTAAATAATACCCTGTACCACAGTGTGGTGTAGGGTATAAAAACGATTGGATCTAAAGAGCCAAATCGGATGAAACGTATATATGGGAGCTATAGCTAAATCTTAACCGATTTTCTTCAAATTCGGTAGTGTTGGTTCATGGATCAAGAAACTCTACCATTCTAAATTTCAAAACGATTGGATGTAAAATACAGCTTTTATAGGACTAAAGGGCCAAATCGGACGAAACATATATATGGGAGCTATAGCTAAATCTTAACCGATTTTCTTCAAATTCGGCAGTGTTGGTTCATGGATCAAGAAACTCTACCATTCTAAATTTCAAAATGATTGGATGTAAAATACAGCTTCTACAGGACTAAAGGGCCAAATCGGACGAAACATGTATATGGGAGCTATAGCTAAAACTTAACCGATTTTCTTCAAATTCGGTAGTGTTGGTTCATGGATCAATAAACTCCACCATTCTAAATTTCAAAACGATTGGATGTAAAATACAGCTTCTATAGAACTAAAGGGCCAAATCGGACGAAACATATATATGGGAGCTATAGCTAAATCTTAACCGATTTTCTTCAAATTCGGTAGTGTTGGTTCATGGATCAAGAAACTCTACCGTTCTAAATTTCAAAATGATTGGATGTAAAATACAGCTTCTTCAGGAGTAAAGAGCAAAATCGGACGAAACATATATATGGGAGCTATAGCTAAATCTTAACCGATTTTCTTCAAATTCGGTAGTGTTGGTTCATGGATCAAAAAACTCTACCATTCTAAATTTCAAAATGATTGGATGTAAAATACAGCTTCTACAGGACTAAGGAGCAAAATCGGACGAAACATATATATGGGAGCTATAGCAAAATCTTAACCGATTTTCTTCAAATTCGGCAATGTTGGTTCATGGATCAAGAAACTCTACCATTCTAAATTTCAAAACGATTGGATGTAAAATACAGCTTCTATAGGACTAAAGGGCCAAATCGGACGAAAGATATATATGGGAGCTATATCTAAATCTGAACCGATTTCAACCAAATTCAATAGCGATCTTGACAGCCGCGAAATACTTTAAACTGCAAAATTTCAGAACGATCGGAGTGAAATTGCGACCTGTAGTCGGCGAACAACTTTACATGGACGGACGGACGGACGGACATCGTTAAATCGACTCAGCTAGTGATTCTGAGTCGATCGGTATACTTTAAGGTGGGTCTAGCTATGTTATTTTAAGGTGTTACAAACATCTGCCGTGAAACAAACTTATAATACCCTGTACCACAGTGTGGTGTAGGGTATAATTACTCGACATAAAAAATCTTCAAAATTTTGTCCAAGAGCGGTATAGGTAATCAAAAATAATCTCGTGTGGATAAAAAAATGTGGAATGCAGAAAATGTTGTGCACAATGTTTTACATAAATAAAAAATAAAAGCAACAATCATGAAATTGAAAGCACAGGGTTAAGCGATATTTGCATAAAAGTGTTGTGTTTTTTTCGTGTACCAAAAAGTGTGTCAAATATTTCCACATCTTATAATAGTGATGAATTTGTAATATGGGATTTTTAATTTTGTTATGAATTGTTTTGTTTTTTGCTCAATAAATAAGATAAAAATTAATGAAAACTGTTTTTAATTAATTGTCGGTAGTACATGACTGACAAATTGTCAGAACAACCAATTTTTTTAAAACAGTTGGTTGTGGCAACTTCAACAGATAATTTAAGCCACCTTTTTCGTAGTTGGCAAAACCAAATATGATTGTTGTCAACATGGAAGCAGAAGTATACCACAACCAAAATATTGGTTGTCCTGATGGAATCGCATGATAGTAGACAGAACTACCAAAATTCGGTTGGCAAATAATTCGGTTGATGCAACCAAACTGTATTCTTTGCGATTTGGTTATGGAAAATTTAATGAATATGATATTGTCCTCTAAGCGTGGTCGTGGTGGCCATTTGGCTGATGTTGTATTTCATTATTAACGGCATACCTTCCTCTTTATTATGAAATAAACATCCGATCATTTATCTCAAAAAATTACATTTTTCTTTGAATACCAAAATAACACCTCTTGTTGGAAAACCCTTTATAACCACGCTGAAATTTTCAGGGTTTGTTTAGAATCGATTTTAGGAATATGCCTCTATTTTTTCCGAATTTATAGGTTGGTGTTTTCATAGTGAAAAACACAAAGAAGAACCGTCTTGCAATTAATTTTAAAATAAGCCTTCTTTTCTTTGAATTCTGCCCACTCGTTTTCGCACTACAACATTTTCAATATTCCTCCCTCGGCGCTTGGTTTAAATTTTGAAAAATATTTCGGTTTTTTTTTAAACGTGCAAAATATTTGTAACAGAACAGTATGCCTGGGAGAAATAGGAAAAATCGGAGTCGTCAGCGTATATTTTTACCGAAAATCGTTCGGTTTGATATGGAATGAACGATATCCAACATTTTAATTTTCTAGAAATTGAAACCAATTTCAGTTTTATAATTATGCCCTTCAAAATTTACGAAATTTCATTTTCTGCAAAATCTTCCCTAAATTTATATTTGCTTGCAAATTTCCTCAAAATTGCATATTTATTGTAAATTTAGGGGAAGTTGCATTTTATATCGAAAATTTAAACAAATCGAATATTTATATTTTTTTTTTGTTAAAATTGGCATTTTTTAAAAAAAATTGTCTGAATTATATTTTTTTCCAAAAAATTCTTTCAAAATTTAATTTTTCTATAGAATTTCTTCAAAACTGAATTTTTCTAGAAAATTTCATCAAAATTATTTTTTTGAATATTTTGTCAAAAATACATGTTAATTCAAAATTAATATTTTTTTTAGAAAATCATATTAAAAATCAATTTTTCTGGAAAATTTTATTGAATTTGAAAAGTTGTCTAGAAAATTTCTTCAATATTTAATTTTTCTAGAAAATTTTGTTAAAATTGCAAATTTGCCTTAAAATATTTTTCGAAATTAAATTTTTTTCCTAAAAATTTGCTTCATCGGCCTTTAACGACGTTGAATCCGGAGAACACTTATAAGGGTTCGTCGTCCGTTAATCGAGTCTCGATATTTAAACCCTTCAGTGACCATTAATACACTGATCGACCTTTGAAATTTCAGCAAAAATATTACATATTTCAAAAAATGTTGTAGATAAATGTAAATTATTTGTGTTAAATCCAGAGAGTCGTTTAAAGGACGGCGATCCCTGAATAATCACCACCGAATTAAACGTCGTTGACTTTATTAAATGCCGATGAAGAACATTTTCTGGAAAAATTAAATATCGAAGAAATTTTCTAGAAAAATTTTCAATTTTATTTTCTAGAAAACTGCAATATTGAAGAAATTGTATAGAAAAATTAAATTTTCAAAGAAAATTTTTTAAAAGACGTAATTGCGACCAAATTTTTAAAAATGCCAATAAAATATAAAAATTCGGTTTGGATTAGATTTTGTTAAAATTTTCGATAATAATTAAATTTCGCAAAATTTTTATAAATATGCCATTTTGATAAAAGTTTTTAGAGAATCAATATTTCACTAAATTTTAACCTTTTGTGGGGGAGGTGCCACAAAGAGTAGGGCAACATTGCCACCCTATAGAATCTAAACCGCTATGAATTTGGACAACCGGTAAAAGGCCATAATTCCGCATTGTCTTATAGAATACGAAATTTAAATTCATAAATATTCAGAGTGGGTCCTATTTCCTTTGTAATTACCCAACGGGTAAAATATCGCAGTGTAAGAGTCAATTAAAAATAGTTTTTTATTGATTCCGAAAGAGTGGGAGTACATCTCCAATGTTTTCAATTGCAAAGAAAATCTTTACTATTCAATTCTATGAATTACCACCCAAATTAAAGGGGAATGAAGTATATCTCAGATTGTGCAATTAATAAACGAATAGATCCATTGACTTCAAATCCATTAAATGACTTCCACGAAGTGCTTAAAGTTGCATTTAAAAACCCCCAATCGAACGCCACAATTGCACAACAATCAAATGCATTCGAAAATGACTCTAAGAACGGCATTTAATTGTTTATCCCATCCATCCATATTCAATCCAGTCGCTCAATGAACCGTGCAAATGAATAAAATGAACAAAAGGGGCGATTTGTTAAATTGTTCCGACAAAGTCTCAAGTGAATAAAGATAAAAAAAAATATCGAACAGATTTAAAAATTCCTTTGGGGAGAGGGGATCGTTTTGAAACTTGAGATACTTCCATTAATATTTATTGCTGTGTTTATTGCATGAGTAATTCTTAATTGATTGTCATTCATAATAAAGTGTTAACATATAGAGTGAATACAATAAATTAAAACATTAACATTTTAAGTACTCGTACTCATACTCACAATCACTCAATACGAGTATAGGGAAGAACATCTAAACAGTGCTATGTAATATATCTAAAACTGAGTACATATGCGAATTAATTTATTTGTACTTACATATATTATTGTTAATAAATTTTAGATAAATGCGGTGTGTCTCAACTAATTAATATGCAACATGCATTGGTTGGCATGCAAACATATCATTCGCCTTTGCTGTAACCCAGCAAACAATGCATTTCAAAATCATATAATGGAAGTTTAGAAAAGAAATGAATAAAATATGTTTATTTTAAATTGTATTAAATTCTTACTAAATGTGTAAGAAAATGTCTGTAAAGTATACAGACTAGGTATTCACTTTGTGAGTATATTAATATGAAATATGGTATTTTGTGTGGGAGACAGAAAGGTGGACATATTTTGCTCAGTCTATAGTCATTGCAAATGTTGTCTAAAACACAGATTATGAAAACATTTAGATAATTCCTACAGAAGATAGGGTTCCCCCTATTGTGTTCGATTGAATCTTTCAATTTTTGTGGGTAGCACAAAATTTTACAAATACGCTAATTTTGTGCTGAGCAGTAGATGCTCCAAAGATATTGAACTCTACAGAAGAGTAAAAGATGGTATTAGAGTTATAAGCTATTCAATGTTGGCAAATTTGTGGGGGAAGTACCAAAATGGGGATAGGAATAATGGCAATAGTTTCTGAGATATTATATTTTAAATTATGCCACCCAAATCCTCAATTAAAAAAGTCGTACTATGCTGCTTTCGGAATCCGTGCTGATGATTAGCAATTGGAAAATGTCCAATAAGGCTCGGGAGGATTAACGCCTCAAGCGTCTTTGCTACTGGCGAGAGAAGGGAGATAGGAATGTACGATTCTCCCTTGTTCGCATCTTTGTCCGGTTTCAGTAGCGGGACCACTCTACCCATTTTCCAGACTTCGGGTATTTTCAGAGTGGTCAAGGACAGATTGAGGACCCTAGTCAGGTACTAAACTCCCGGTATGTCCAATTGCTTCAACATCAGCATCGAAATTCCGTCGGGGCCAAGCGCTTTGGATGACTTAGCGCTACGGATGACATCTGCAACTTCTCCAACTGTAAACTGTGGTGGTACTTCTTCAGCTCGGAGAGCATGGATACGGCGCATTACTCTCCTTTTCGCTCTGTCACTCACGGGGTGCTCTATAAATTGTCGGTTAAAATAACGCGCGCACCTCTTCGGGTCAGTCACAGTGGTGGCAACCAAATGTGACTGCCGTCCGGTCGTCTTTCCTGCCTGGATTCGAGAGTGACTTAACCGTTGCCCACAATTTACCAATATAGGAACTTAAGTTGCACTGCTTCAGTTGATCTAGCCATTTATTTCGCTTATATTCGTCGACTTTCCTACTAATTTCTAGATTCAGTTCCCTGATTCTAGGATCAGCAGGATTAGAACGACGAATTTCATCACGCACGTCTGCTAGTCCCGCTGCATCTGCTGGGAAATTAGGTCGTATTTCGGGTATTCGACCAGCAGGGATAAAGCGAGCGGCTGCTGCGTTGATGATGCCTCGAAATTTCTTCTCAGCTACCCGAACATCTGATGGGATGGTAGTTCACGGGTTCATATAATTCACCAACTGCGGTTGGTGAATTATCTGAACCCGTTCCAGTCCGCTTTCCTTTGATTCAGGAAAGTACGGCGTTCAGAGATAATAAAATCGGCTGGTATATCGATGGAGAGGATTATGGGGAGGTGGTCTGATCCCACTGAAATAACGGGCTGCCAGGTGACGTCATTTATCAGACCAGGCGACACGATGGTGATATCTGGCGAGCTGCTGCAATCACCCATAATCCGTGTGGGGGCGCCCTCATTCACTGTGCAGAACGTAGAGCCATCTATCTGCTCAGCCAACGCTATGCCTCAATGGTCATTAGCTAGGAGAGAATGCCCAAGCTCATGATGGGCATTAAAGTCTCCTAGGACCACGCGATTATTGCCCTGCAGTAATGGACTGATGTCCGGCAAATAACGCGGAGAACAGCTACCAATCGGCGGTATATACATATACGTTGTACAGCTCTATCTCGGCAGTCCCGGACTTAACTGCTACCCCCATACATTCAATGTATGGGTCTCTAGAGTCTACGGTTGATACCGGTGCCGCTCATAACGCCCAAAAATAAGTTGGGTTGTGACCTCTCCCGAAACAGCATTAAACCCCAATATTTGTGATATGACTTCTCCATAAACGGAAATGTTTGTGTTTGTATAAAATTTTCGTTTGTGAAAAGGTTTTGAAAAGTTTTACCTTTTTATCCCCTCACCTTAGAGAGGAGGGTATATAATTTGCTACGAGCCAAAAGTGTAACACATCGAAGGAGTGACTTAAGACCTTCGGCGGATATCCGTTTTGGGTCATTTTAAGTCGAATGAGCAATGTCCGTCCGTGTGTCTGTCTATCTGTTTGTTATTTAATAACTTCTATACTACTTATTTGAATCCTCTGAAATTCTGCACATAGTATTAGTTTACTAGTCACTATTACCTCGAGGGCGAAGTTGCCACGCCCCCTTTTGGTACCTTCCACACAAATAGATTATTTTGAACCAAAAGTTAATAGCTTATAACTTTATTACCAGTGCATACAAAGATTTGAGTTTTAGTACAGTGTAATGGTTTAATAGTACCTATAATAAAGCGAAAAATGGGCAATATTGCCACGCTCCTTTTGGTACCTCCCACACAAATGTACCATTTTGTACCAAAAGTTACCAGCTTATAACATTAATACCAGCGCGTACAAATACTTGAAATTTTGTACAGTGTGATGATTTTATAGTATCTAGAATCCAGAGAAAAATGGGCGTTATTGGCACGCTTTCTGAATTCTATTGGATTTATTCCTTTGAGTTCGTCTATTTCCTGAAAGAAAAAGGAAACAAATATCTTGTTTCTACTACAAGGTTTTCCAATAACAGTGATATGATTTGGAGAACAATTATTATACCCTACACCACACTGTGGTACAGGGTATTATAAGTTTGTTTCACGGCAGATGTTTGTAACACCTGAAAATAACACAGCTAGACCCACCTTAAAGAATACCGATCGACTCAGAATCACTAGCTGTGTCGATTTAACTATGTCCGTCCGTCCGTCCGTCCATGTAAAGTTGTTCGTCGACTACAGTTCGCAATTTCACTCCGATCGTTCTGAAATTTTGCAGTTTAGAGTATTTCGCGGCTGTTAAAATCGCTATTGAATTTGGTTGAAATCGGTTAAGATTTAGCTATAGCTCACATATATATGTTTCGTCCGATTTTGCTCTTTAGTCCCGTAGAAGCTGTATTTTACATCCAATCATTTTGAAATTTAGAATGGTAGAGTTTGTTGATCCATGAACCAACACTACCGAATTTGAAGAAAATCGGTTAAGATTTAGCTATAGCTCCCATATATATGTTTCGTCCGATTTGGCCCTTTAGTTCTATAGAAGCTGTATTTTACATCCAATCATTTTGAAATTTAGAATGGTAGTGTTTCTTGATCCATGAACCAACATTGTCGAATTTGAAAAAAAACTGTTAAGATTTTGCTGTAGCTCCCATATATAGGTTTCGTCCGATTTTGCTCTTTAGTTCTATAGAAGCTGTATTTTACATCCAATCGTTTTGAAATTTAGAATGGTAGAGTTTCTTGATCCATGAACCGACATTGCCGAATTTGAACAAAATCGGTTAAGATTTAGCTATAGCTCCCATATATATGTTTCGTCCGATTTTGCTCTTTAGTCCTGTAGAAGCTGTATTTTAAATCCAATTATTATTTTGAAATTTTGAATGGTAGTATTTCTTGATCCATGAACCAACACTACCGAATTTGAAGAAAATCGGTTAAGATTTAGCTATAGCTCCCATATATATGTTTCGTACGATTTGGCCCTTTAGTTCTATAGAAGCTATATGTTACATCCAATAGTTTTGAAATCTAGAATGGTAGAGTTTCTTGATCGATGAACAAACATTGCCGAATTTGAAGAAAATCGGTAAAGATTTAGCTATAGCTCCCATATATATGTTTCATCCGATTTGGCTCTTTAGATCCAAGCGTTTTTATACCCTACACCACACTATGGTACAGGGTATTATTTAAGTATAAAATGTCTCAAAAGTAAGTTTATGTAAACAATTTATACATGAATTACAATATTTATATATCAGAGTTATTCAATATTACGAGAGTGGTGTAGGGTATTATATAGTCGGCCCCGCCCGACTTTTGCCTTTCCTTACTGGTTATATTTCGATTTAATGCTTTAGCAGATAAACGATAGCGGTGGGTAGACTTCTGTCTCAACATTACTTTAGGTAGTAGCCCCCAAAAATTATCGAATAGGAAGATACGTCAGGCCAAAACGTCAAAATCCGTCAGTTACCAACGAATAGAAATGAATTGTCACTCGCGAAAAACAGTTTTCCGCAAATATAGCTTGCACTGTTTTTGCACTTATCGATTAATATTTTTTTAAATTGTGACAATTACAAAAAAATTCGATAAAACGGTCTGAAAATCCGCGAAAAACCTCAACCGTTGGAATCAAATTCCTAATCGTTCGTAACTGACACAGATTCGCTACGGGAAGGAATGTCTTTTTAAATTATATTGTTTTTGGTAGCCCCTGCTTTAGCGAATTTATCAGCTACTTCTTTTCCGAATATATCTTTGAGGCAAGGTACCCAGCACAGGGGCCAAATCACGGCATTCGATATCGAGAACTTTTCGACGGAAAAGCCACTTTAATATATGTTAATACGGAAAAATAAACATTTGAAGTGATTAAAAATTAACCAGAAAAGATAAATTAGAATTTACGAAAAGATCTACTTGAATTTGAGAAAGGTTTGTTCTCTTTTAACGATAACACAGTGCGACAAAATAAACTCAAGTTGAGAAGCAAATGACGCGATACTATTTTTCCTGTAGGTATTGTCGAGTAAAACACGAATCTTTTTTTGGAGTTCCCCGGACACCCCCAAAATCCGGATTTACGGGTAAAAAACCGATTTTCTTGCCTTTTTTCACTTGAACGCCTATAACTTCGTTAATGATTAGCCCATTTTCAATCTATGAACGAATTTGGAAAGAAGAGAATTAGACCTTTCGAACGATGTATATAGTCTCTTCAAAATCCGTTTGCAATTAACGGAGTTATTCAAGTTTCATTAAAACTAAATCGGTATATAAACAGTAGTTTTGGGCATTCAACTTAATAATTTCTGCTTGAGCGTTTCATTTTTAACTCGTCAACATCGTCAAAACTAGTATTTATGTACACATTTAGTTTTAATGAAACTTTAATAACTCCGCAAATTGCAAACGGATTTTTTAGAGACTGGTTGCATTTTTTTCCTTATAAAATATACTATATATGTAAATTAATTAATCGTACGGTTATCTCACAGTATAATTGGTAAAAACATTGCCTAAACTAGACAATGACGGACAAAAATGAAAACAATGTGCTTGTAGGACAAGTAAACCTATATTCCTACAGCTTCAAATAAACAAAATATACATCGTTCGAAAGGTTTTTTGGCGATATCTTGGCAAAATATCACTGTACAAGTATTTAAAATTCATAAATGTTAAAATGGTTCGAGTGTTTATCATTTAGAGAGTATTCTGTCTCTGAAACTCATTGGAACTTCATTTAATTCATAGAATACATAACCTTTGAAGTGTTTTTTCCATTATCAAATGTAATTGTGTTGTCATTTTTAATTTCAAGCTGCGGGGTACCTGCAAGCTGCCAAAATACAGTTGTTTCATATTCTCCAGGATAAAACTACTCACGAGTTCTTGGCATTAACAAAAATTAATAAACTAGGGTCTTAGTTAAACATTGCACAAAGAAAATTCTGCCTATGTTGATTTATTTAGAGAAATTTTCAAACCTACTCGGCGAAAAAACAACCAAAAATTTGCCTTCTTCACTCTATGTTACTGTGTGTTGAACATCTTTATAAAAATATGTATACCTTAAGGGCCTAACTAAAGATTGTCATTTGCAAACCTCTTTTAAAAGTTCCTCTACAAGTGGTCGAAATCCTACCCTGCAAACAATCCCAGCAAAATCTTGGTAAGTACCTGTCATTATTCCCTGCATTACCAAATAATGACATCTCGTTATTCGCTGCATTACTTTCGGCTTATTAATAATGACTTACCAATAACAACAGAAATAAGTGATATTTTGGTTTATTTATTTTTCAACATGTTTTCAAATAATACTTGCAGATTTGAATGAAAATACCATAAATATTTACGTATATAGTATAATGTTAGACCGTTCACAGGGTTCAGAAATTCGAATCTGGCATGATGAAATTGTTTGTTTCCAGAAAAATGCGCGACAATATGCAAAAAATCACTTTATGTAAATGGCCATTTATAGATATCTATTTCTTATTTTATAACCTATTGGTAATGCATTATTCAAATACTTAAACTCGTGAAAATATAAGCAGATATTTATGTGGTATGCCTATGCTACAAATAAGTACTTATTATGCTACTTTATTGTATGCTTTTGGGAAGTACTTTCCTCCAATGACATCCCCATGTTAAAATAATGAGAAAAGTGGCTAAATAATAAGTACTTACCATTATCGAACTTTGCTTACTCGTCGGATTATTTGGTAATGAGAAATTTTGCTGGGATTGGATGATTGTTGAACAACATATTGTGTGTGCGATAATTTATCGATTCTTCCTGATGATGTTTCGGGAATAAATCGTCATGGCGATTCGTGGAAGATGGATAAAAATCTTCCTAACAACAGTTGGAAGCTGTTTGGGAGATCGGTCTTCTGGACGACGGTTCCTAGCAATAATTTGAAGACGATTCGCTTCTCCAATGAATCATCGATTAAAAATGAATGCATTCTCCTCTTAACCACAGTTGAAACATGTAGAGAAGATTAAATGCTCGCGCGAATTGTCCTCGATTATTCCTGGTGATTGTTTGATGTTGACTGGCTTCACCATCATCTTAGTAATAGTTTAGTGATCTGATAAAATGTACACAATCTTTCTAACAACAGTTGGAAGTGGTTTAGTAGGTTGATCGTCCGCGAGATGTTTCTACCATGGACGCAATTCTGTGCTATGAGGAATTGTGTTTTTTTTTTTAATTTTGTTATTTCGTTGACTAACGGTTATGAAATCTTTCAATTTCGAAGTTAGTTGAATAAATTGTTACACTTGCTTGGTCAAAGTTGCGGAGTGTGAATCATACTGCTGTCGAAAGGAACTAGCGATAAATAGAGATATGATTGGAGAATTGGTACGTTTATACATTTGTACATATATGAATTATTTAAAAATAATCACTTCTTTTTCAGAAGCAAGCCATTCAAAGAGTTGGTGGCGATGATTTACCGAATTTTGTTACATCTGCAATTACACGTATTAATTCAGATGATTTGGCGATGAAAATTTCATTAAAATTTCCGAATTATTTATTAATACCAAAAAGGTTTGTTGGGTAATGTGCTACATTCATATGTTTATGATTTTAACATATTACGTCTAAATAACGTATAGAATATTAAATACTTCTATCAAAAACCGTACGAATGCATATATGTAGATCTGAACAAATGTATGCAAATGAAAAATGTTTTCAATCAATGAAAGGCTCTGCACGAAAATTCTCATGAAATGGAACAAAGGCGCGCAAACTGACTGACGGACGGACACACCAACCAAGAGGCAACAGTTGTTAGCGGCTAAAAGTAGATTTTCTTCAGATTTTGGCCCCATGACAAGATCAAGTGTTCAATACCGTTTTATGTTTTCTATGCCGACAATTCATATTCACTGCGAATACTCTACAATAGAAAATATTATCTTGTGGTACTTCTACGAATGGAGTAAATTTTATTCTGCCAAAACAGAAGATCTTGATAAAATAGGTTGGATTGAAGTCGTCGCCGATCGAATTGAAATATTGAAAATAAATTGAGTAAATCGCTGTGTTTTATTGAGTTAATTTCCGCTGTAATAAAAATTGGATAAGAAACTCAATAAATTTCAAATAAATAATTTTTTTTATACAAATAAGTTAAACCACTCCGCCGCGAGTGAGAGAATGCGTCTGAAGTTCATTAGCGTTTTTCTTCATAATAACCAGAAATAATTTGAAACAATTAAACAAATTGATTTTATTCTTGTTTCATCCTCGATACGATTCAATTCGATTCGAATAAATAATCATTTGTATCCGCCGCATTCTTCCATAACGCGATGGGTTTGTTGCTGGGCCATTTGACGCAGTTGCACGTAAAGAGCGTTTTTAATTTGTTTATATTTCCATTTTGAAAAATTATGAGAAAAAAAATTGAAAATTTAATTTCAAACATATCGCAAATAGATAGTCGACAGACAGTCGATATACATACATATGTATGAAGATATGATATGGAAATTATATTATGCAATATTCATTGTATTTTAAACAAATACATACTATGTTTGTACGTTCAGAATCGTTGGAAGCCTAGACATATTAATGAAATGTGTTTCTAATGTCAATAAAAATCGTTGGGAAACGTGAGGGTCATTTTGAAAAATAAATAAAAATATGACAGTTGGTTATTGAGTGTAAAATTCATTTTAACGTTGACATCTGCTGAGTATAAGCCAATATTTTACATGTCTTTGTGTTGAAAGAAAATGTATTTGAGGGTGATACAAAATACCGCCCAAAAAAATCCATATGAAATGGGAGATATTTCATATGGAAAATATTCCAATAAATTGGGTTATTTATATATTTTTAGTAATTTTTCTACTTTGAGTTTTGGGTGAATATTCGTAATGAAAAATCGATTGAAATTAAAATATAAAAAATCGCCCAAAAATTATAAGTGAAGATAATTTTGAATTGTTCATAGGATTGCGTTTTCCATTTTTCTTGGGCCATATTTCGTTAATTATTTTGAGATATTTATAAATGGTCTTCCAATATGAGGCTTCATTCTGATACACGTATTTAAAAAACATCATCGGATGTTTATTTCATTGTAAAGCATAACTTTTGGTTTGGTAGACGGACAAACACCAAATTTTGACTGAATATAATTTGGAATATTTAGAATTAAAAATGCAACCTCCCTAAAAACATGCTAAGTCGACGTACCTTTTTGCACTTAGGATAGTTTAGAATGAAGGTATCGATATTTAAATAAATTAAATTAGAAGCAGAAGATACCCTAACTACTCTAGTAAGATTGTGTAACAGTGAATATAGGAGTATTCAAAGTATACTATTTGTTTACACAATTTACATTTGGCTATAGCTATAACTAAATCTTAACCGATATTATTCAAATTCTGCAATCCTGATCAATGGATCATAAACTCTACCATGCTAAATTTAAAAAATACAGCTTCTGTAAGGTATTATGCATACCTGTTTATAAAATACTGGATCCTTTAGACTATAAAGGGTTTGTAAAACATGGAGGCGGCAATATAATAGCCTTGGGATGCTTTTCTGGTAGCGATGTTGACCCCTCTATAAAATAAACGGAATTATGAAAAGGTTTATGTACAGCGAAATCTTGGAGAATGTCATGTGTCCCTATGCTGAGTGGAATATGGCTCTATTACTCGTATGGCAATTTCAACATGACAGCGTATTTAAAAATACAGCGAAATGTTTACAAAATTGATTTGGAAAGGAAGGGGTCAACGTTATGGAGTGACTAGCTAAACCATAGACTTGAATCCCATTGGAAATTCTCAACAAAAAGTGTAGGTGGAGATAAAAATAAGCTATTTACAAACAATCTTATTGCTTAAAAACAAGAAGGAGAAAAGCCTTCCTTGATAATAAAGGTTTTGCCACAAAATCTTTGACAGACTTGGTTAAATCGATACAGCTAGAGATTCTGAGTCGCACGGTATACTTTAGGGAGGGTATATTTGTAGTATTTCTATGTGTTACAAACATCTGCCATGAAACAAACTTATAATACCCTGTACCGCAGTATGGTGAAGGGTATAGTTATTGTTTAGGAATATCTCCAAATATACAATATTTAAAAAAGACTTGCAAAGCTTTGCTGAATTTCAGTTTTAATTTTTTAATTTGTCCTTGTTTTCGAATTATATATTCCAATTAAAAATGACATACATAGTATTAACTTCTGAAAACTTTTAAACTTTATTTTGGGAAATTTTTTTATTATTATTTTGGAATTAACATCTTAAAAATATTGTGTGAAAATTTGAGATTAATTGGAGCAAAACTAACGAAAATACAGCTGTCAAAGCAACCGCGCCTTTTACGTGACTTAGTACATCAGTAACATTCTAAAGCGTTTTTCCCTCAACCCAAATTTTTAAAGTCGCTGTCCATCATAACCTCAAAACTACTGCACCGACCGTTTTGAACTTTTGAACACTACTTCTGTACATAATTTACGAGGTAACGCTTTAGTCTTTTTTAAATTTGTTAAAGTTTTGCAATAACAAATTAGCCGATTTTTATTTGCAAATATCGCGTTTTCCACTTTGTATTGTTCCTAAAAATTTAAAAATTATAATTTCGATAAACCCTCCCAGCGTTGCCTGAGGAAAACGATTATCTAAAAAATAATTCTGGTTTTTTGATTTCAGATGATTCATCGCCCAGTTATGATGGACAAATCAATTTTTTTCGGAAACGCTTCCGAATAATTGCTGCCATTACCATAGTTTTTAGTATTTCCTCATGAAATTTTACACAATATACTTCTATGTTTTATTCAAAAAATTTTGACTGTGTCATCACAAAAAAAATCACAAAAATGTGCCTTTTTTGCACGAATTATGAGGTATCTGGCTATATAACAAGGAGTTTTTTCTGTTATACGGTACTCAATATAACCTACTGTAATATACAAAGTGAGCTCCAAGGAATGATCAGTCCGTGTATTACTGGCTCTATTTAAGATATACCACCAAAAAAAGGACATCCAAAGAAGTGATAAAAATTCCAATCTTATGATCCGGAAGTTGTGCAAAATCGGATCAAAACCAATGAATTTAACAAGGGCGTGTCGCGCCGGGGAAGTACTTATTTTGCATCGCTTTTGCACCAGCCATTTTACAGCAATACAAGATTTGTTTTTTGGTGTTGTCTTGAGTGGATGAATGTATGCCCACTTTATTAACTTCTTTGGATGTAATGATAATTCTCTTCTTTTAAATGAATACAGGGTCTCCCATATTCGACGGACCCATCTGGCAACGCCATAACTTTTGACAGAGATGTCAGATCGCTTAATGACATACCGCGTTTGAAGCGTCAGTCCAAGCAGATTTTTACCATGGAACAATACACGCCACGCGAAATAGTTGAAATTTACATTCAACAGAAGAAGTCAATTGTGAAAACTCAACGTGCTTTTAAAATATTAAAAAATGTGAGAAGTGCGCCTTCTAAGAACACCATTAAGCGTTTATACGAAAAATTTTCGACTGGTGAGGCTCTTTCTAATCCGAAGAGGCCAAATAAAAGTCGACCAAGGCGATCGGCCGAGAATATCGCTGCCGTACGAGCCAGTGTTGAGAGGCAGGCAAAGATTGTTGCCTGCGGACAAGCCTCGTCGATTGGAATGGGCCCAAAAAAAACATGGGTCCGTCGAATATGGGCAACCCTGTACAATTAATGAGCAATTAATGTAATTTTAATACGCTTAACTAGGAGACAACATTTTAAATAAAACGCAACTCTGCCAGAAATAAATAATATTTTGAAATGTTTGTCATTATAAGGCAAATATCGAGTCCCATGATTTAAAAAAAAAGAAAAATATCTAGCTGCCGCCAGGGCTGTGGAGTCGAAGTCGGCGTTGTTTTTGCTGCTTTCATGAAATTATACTTTCCAATAAATACATTGTATGTTTATACCCTCACTTTAGTGTGACGAGGGTATATATCATTTGCTACGGAAAAAAGTGTAACACATCGAAGGAGTGATCTAAGACCCTATGTATGTTCGGAGGAAATCCGTTTTGGGTCATTTTAAGTGGAATGAGCAATGTCCGTCCGTCTGTCTGTCTGTCTGTCTGTCTGTGTGTCTGCTGGCTGGTGCGCACGATAACTCTCGAAAGGAGTAACCGATTAACTTCAAATTTGGTATGTGGTAATATTTTGATCTATCTCCGGATGAGTTCGAAGATGGGCCATATTGGTCTACTCCTTCTGGTACCTCCCACACAAAGGCTTAAAATTTAGTGAAATATTGATTCTTTAACAAGTAAGAAAGTTTCAGTCGGGTAAACCGACTAAGGTATACCCTCACTTTGTGAGTAATGTAATATTGAATATTACTCGAATTATTCTGTCAATTTGTGTGGGAGGTACCAGAAGGGGTTTATCAAATACACTTTTTTTTGCTGAACATAAGATACTTTAAATTCATTGCACTGTGCCGACTTATAAGCATTTATGTGCACTGGTATAAACGTTATGAGACATTAAATTGTGGTATGATTTGGGCATTTTGTGTGGGAGGTACAAAGAGGGGCGTGGCAATAACGCCCATTTTTTACAGGGCTATAGACACTATAAAAACATTACACTGTACAAAATTTCAAGTATTTTTATACACTGGTTTTAATGTTATAAGCTGTTAACTTTTGGTGCAAAAAGGTACCTTTGTGTGGGAGGTACCAAAAGGGGCGTGACAACAACACCCATTTTTCCCTGGACTGTAGGCAATATAAAAGCATAATACTGTACAAAATTTCAAGTATTTTTATACACTGTTATTAATGTTATAAGCTGTTAACTTTTGGTGCAAAATGGTGCATTTGTGTGGGAGGTACCAAAAGGGACGTGGCGACTTCGCCCATTTTTCTCGAGTTGATAACGACTAATAAGCTAATACTATGTGTGGAATTTCAAAAGATTCGAATAAGTAGTATAGCAGTTATTAAAGAATCAATATTTCACAACATTTTAACCCTTTGTGGGGGAGGTACTAGAAGGAGTGGATCAATATGGCCCATCTTCGAACTTAGCCGGAGATAGAAAAAAATATTACCACATACCAAATTTGAAGTCAATCGGTTACTCCTTTCGAGAGTTATCGTGCGCACCAGCCAGCAGACAGACAGACAGACAGACAGACAGACAGACGGACGGACATTGCTCATTCGACTTAAAATGACCCAAAACGGATTTCCTCCGAATATACTTGGGGTCTTAGGTCACTCCTTCGACGTGTTACACTTTTTTCCGTAGCAAATGATATATACCCTCGTCACACTAAAGTGAGGGTATAATAACTTCTATACTACTTATTCGAATCTTTTGAAATTCTGCACATAATATTAGTATATTAGTCGCTATTAACTCGAGAAAAATGGGTGAAGTTGACATGCCCCTTTTGGTACCTCCCATACAAATGGACCATTTTGCATCAAAATTTAACTGCTTATAACTTTAATACAAGTGCATAAAAATGCTTGAAATTTTCTACAGTATAATGTTTTTGTAGCGCCTATAGTCCGGTAAAAAATGGGCATTATTGTACAGCCCCTTTTGGTACCTCCCACACAAATGGACCGTTTCGTACCAAAAGTAAACGGCTTGTAACTTTAATACCAGTGCATACAAATACTTGAAATTTTGTACAGTGTAATGCTGTTATAGTGCCTATAGTCCTGTAAAAATTGGGCGTTATCACACCGCCCCTTTTTGTACCTCCCACACAAAATGACCAAATCATACCAAAATTACATAGCTCGTAACTTTAATATACCAGTGCACATAAACGCTTATAGTTCAGCACAATGCAATGTATTTAAGAATGTACTGTTTACCGAAAAATATGTGTATTTGGAAAACCCCTTCTGGTACCTCCCACACAAATTGACAGATTTATTGGTGTAATGTTATATATTACATTACTCACAAAGTGGGGGTATACCTTAGTCGGTTTACCCGACTGAAACTTTCTTACTTGTTTTAAAATATTTTGTATAAATATATGAATGGGCACACATATGAATGAGTATATTTGGTCCGGAATATAATTGATTCAGGATATTTTATAAAATCGATCTCGGAGTCGTAGCCCGAGTCGCAGTCGGAGTCGATTCTGAGATGGTCGACTCCGAGATGAATTTTGCAAAATTATCTAATTCAACTATTTTCGCGATCAAAAATTTTGATTGATATGTGTGTACATTAGGCCGGGTCGATTTGTGGGGAGGCAAAAAAAGTCGCCATTGCTCAGTTAAAATCGTATTCTAGGGATCAAAATAAGAAACTTTGCCGACGGAACCATAACTCTAAAACGAAGTCTGATGTCCCGGAATTTGGGTCGAACTTTTGGGAAAATTTTGAAAAATCCCACTTTGACCCATTTAGAGTGCTCCAATCGAGTCCAAATGTATGACCGACCCCCACCAACTTTGGAGGCCCGACCCACCCATGCCAGTGGCACACCCCCTGGAACCTCCTGGGGGTTCCATACATTTGGACTCGATTGGAGCACTCTAAATAGGTCAAAGTGGGATTTTTTCCGGGACATCAGAATTCGTTTTAGAGGTATGGTTCCTTCGGCAAAGATTTTTATTTTGATCCCTAGAATACGATTTTCACTGAGCACTTCACTGAGTGGGGGTCGGTCATACATTTGGACTCGATTGGAGCACTCTAAATGGGTCAAAGTGGGATTTTTTCCGGGACATCAGAATTCGTTTTAGAGGTATGGTTCCTTCGGCAAAGTTTCTTATCCGACTCCGACTCCACAGCCCTGGCTGCCGCCAACAGGGATTTGGAAGCCGAATCTAATACGATTTAAATCGTGTAAATTATTTGATGTATGACCGCATTGGAACTTTTCGTGGGGTAAACACTTCGCACACAATGTTTCTATTCATCAGTCAAAAAAAGTTTGTACATCGTCAGCATACAGGTATGAGGGTATACATGATTTGGTATCGGCCAAAGGTGATGAAGTATCATATAATCTTATTGGAAAGCAATTACAGGACATTTTAAAACGTTTGAGTTACGTGCATCCAAGTTTCTGTCATGCTCTTGGAATGTGTAACTTCCCACAAATAGTCAACATTCTGCGGAATATAAAGTATTTTATCTTCTATAATATTTAACCCAATATTCTTTAAATTCGCACATAGTAATATTTACACCAGCACCACAAACCTTCTGGTACCCCACATAAATGTACTAAAAAGGAGTTATATCTTAAAAATTAATCCCATTGATATCCTTGGTGCGACGCTGTGTATTTCCAGTACCTATAGTTTAATGAAACATTTATGTATTTGGCAAACGCCTGCCGACACCTCCCACACAAAAAATCGATTTCCAATAGGTGTAAATTATCTCAATGCCTTCAAATTCAGACAGAATAATGATTATGTGACTATGAATTCAGACAGAATAATGTTTATAATATGAATATGAAAAAGTTTCTGTATTACATTTCTCTAAAGAGAGGGAATTCTTCTGAGGATATTCTCAAATCGAATATGAGGATGAACGCTTTATATGACTTTCATTTCGTTGGCATTTTTTTTTCTTAAAATCGATTAAAAAATTAGTTTTAAAGAAATCGAAATTATGAAGTAAGTTTATTAATTTCAAATTTGGGGCCAATGACAATTTAAATAAATATAATTCACCAAAAACAAGTCTAATGAAACAAAAAGTATATTTCCAATCCTATAAACTAGGGAAAAAATTGTTTTACACAATCCCCGACAACTCAATTTATTTGCAATAATAAGGTACAATTTAACTAAAAAGTTTCATTTTAGTTATACTTCCAAATTTCATATTAGTAAGTTATTTAAAATAACTTCATTAAATGCAGAAAAAATGTTCATACTTATGATTTGGAAGTACTTATAATGTCATTCCTTTGGAAGAACTTCTTTTATTTTTTGCTGGGATTCTACCTAATAACAAAATTCGTATGGCTATTAAATTATTAATGGAGCCAACTTGACTTAACGAATGATGCAGAAGTTTTTATTTTTGGCGCTACTTTCACGTCCAATTCTCAGAATTGAGTCTAAAAATCATGTGTTGTACTGTGTTATGGACTACAAACATTAACCTCCTAATACACGATGTCGAACGTTAACGTTCGCATGACTTCTATGCTAACAAGTAAGAAAGTTTCAGTCGGGTAAACCGACTAAGGTATACCCTCACTTTGTGAGTAATGTAATATGGAATATTAAACGAATTATTCTGTCAATTTGTATGGGAGGTACCAGAATGTTTTTAACAAATACACCTAAATAGTAGATTCTTTAAATACATTACACTGCGCCGAATTGTAAACGTTTTTTGCACTGGTATATTAACGTTATGAAATATTAAATTTTGGTCTGATTTGGCCATTTTGTGTGGGAGGTACAAAAAGGGGCGTGGTGATAACGGCCATTTTTTACAGGGCTATAGGGACTTCAAAAGCGTTACACTGTGCAAAATGTTGTTGCATTTTCGTGCAATAGTACTCATGCTGTGAGCTCTTAACTTTTTGTGCAAAATGGTACCTTTGTGTGGGAGGTACAAAAAGGGGCGTGGAAATAGCGTCCATTTTTCACAGTGCAAAGGACACTATAAAAGCATTACACTGTAAAAAATTTCAAGTATTTTTATACACTGGTATTAATGTTATAAGCTGTTATCTTTTGGTGCAAAATGGTACCTTTGTGTAAGAGGTACCAAAAGGGGCGTGAATATGACACCCATTTTTCACTGGACTGTAGGCGCTATGAAAGCATTACACTGTACAAAATTTCAAGTATTTTTATGCACTGGTATTAATGTTATAAGCTGTTAACTTTTGGTGCAAAATGGTGCATTTGTGTGGGAGGTACCAAAAGGGGCGTAGCAACATGGCCCATTTTTCTCGAGTTGATAGCGACTAATAAACTAATGCTATGTGTGGAATTTCAGAAGATTCGAATAAGTAGTATAGCAGTTATTAAAGATTCAATATTTCACAACATTTTAACACTTTGTGGGGGAGGTACTAGAAGGAGTGGACCAATATGGCCCATCTTCGAACTTAGCCGGAGATAGAAAAAAATATTACCACGTACCAAATTTGAAGTCAATCGGTTACTCCTTTCGAGAGTTATCGTGCGCACCAGCCAGCAGACACACAGACAGACAGACAGACAGACAGACGGACGGACATTGCTCATTCGTCTTAAAATGGCCCAAAACGAATATCCGCCGAACATACTTAGGGTCTTAGATCACTCCTTCGATGTGTTACACTTTTTTTCGTAGCAAATGATATATACCCTCGTCACACTAAAGTGAGGGTATAAAAACAGCTGATTTGTGACCAACGACAAAGCGAATGAAAATATATACTGCCTGATGCTTGACGCAAATCAGCTGTTTTTTTGCATAGAAGTCATGGGAACGTTAACGTTCGACATTGTGGGTCGGGCGGTAAGAGGGTCTGGTATACAGCTTTAGAATGTTGTAAATTTGTTTTCTTTAATCTGCAATGTATGCCTAGCGATAATTCACAAACTTTTCCCATTGCAATACATTGTATAAGTATATATGTACATATTCATACACATTCTCGTACAAACTGGTTGATTGGTTTATTTATATTATCAATCGGTTCATAAATGACCCCATCACCCCCATTGAATAAGACTTGTTTACGTATAAACATTGACATCAATTTGCAATGTATGAATAACGATTGTGTACATTAGGGGGGTTTTGTAGGATAACATGGAAATTTTTTTGTATGAGAGAACATCGTCCTTTTCGGTATTTCAAATAAATAAAAATGTTTACACAGAGCACATAGCCAATGAGAAAAAATTGCTCCACATTCGTTTGCTGCAGATATGTTCGCGACGGACATATGGATGAGGTCAAATTCCATACGTAAATATAAGATGAGCACTATATCTGGAATAAATTCTGATATCAAAATTATAAATGTTATAACCTTATTTTAAAACAACGTACATATTTTGCTATTTCAAAAATAATATTTTTTGTATGAATTAACAACACAAGCATACTTTTTTTTTAATTGAAAATAAAACATCTCTATTATTGCCTAGTCATTACGCTTTGCTTTTAAGTGCATTTAGATCTGTATCAAACTCGGGAGAAATTCAATTCTCATGTAATCAATACGCCATACTGTCAACCGCCGCTCCACATGTTGGCCACAATTTGGTGCTTTGGTTGGGATACGATTCGTGCCTTTTTCAGATGTACTCGTAAGTTAAAACCTCAAATATGTACTTGTGGTTAAATTTACATAATCACAACATACAACAGCGTAGTCGTGGAACGAACACAAAAATGAAAAATAATACCATTGTCGTGTATACTTATTTGGTTTTAGCTCACTGTACCCATATTTTACATGCACTCGTATGTATTACTGTGAGCAGTTGCAGAATCGACAGGCCATTCGTTTCATGGCCTCTGGGCGAATTAGAGTTGCCGGAAGGGCTGGATGTCAAGTATCAAGGTAGAACAAGTAAGAACATTTCAGCTGAGGAACATGGTACTTTATGTGGGATTCAGATAGGTGGAATCATTTTACTCAATCTCAGTCATTGCAAAAGTTGTTTAAAATACAGAATATGAAAACATTTAGACGATTGCTTCAGAAGTTATGGGGAAGTTGTGTTCGAATAAATCTGTCAATTTCTGTGGATGGTACATAAGGGGATTCAATATTTCCCAAAATGTTAACACTTTGTGTGGAAGGTGCCCGAAGGAGTGGAGCAACATAGCCTATATTCGATCTTAGCCTGAAATAGCAAATATCAAATTAGAAGTCAATCTGTTACTCCTATCTTAAGTTGTCGTGGGTGGTGCAGACTGACAGACAGGCGGGCGAACGGACAGAGCTCAAATGACTTAAAATGTCCTTATGTCTTATACTGTTCGTTCGATGCGTTACACTTTTGGCCCGTAGAAAATGATATATACCGATCTCCACTAAAGTGAGAGAATAAAAACTCCTTGCAACAGCATATGTACTTATAGTGCTCTTCAGCAAGACAGACAAGCTGAGGAAGAATGGCAAATTTTAAGAAAATCTGTTCAGTTGTAGATATACCATACGAGTATACATATACATACATATGTACCTTTATCCCTATGTTGAATCTACACGCTGAAAAAAATTGCTTCTGTAGTATATTGTCCCAAACATATTCGGCTTGAAATATACATATGTTTAGGATACACTCCAAATACATAATATTTGACACACACAAATATTATATGTTTGGGAGGATATTGTTCACAACAAAAATATGTTCCCATTAAAATAGTTTTTTTATTTGGAACTAGTATTTCCTAAACAAAGATTAATTTGTATTTATGTATTTTGGCAATGTATCAATGCCTTAATTTAAAGAGTTTTTCTGTTTTTCAGATGTTAAAAGAGCAATTTTGGTATAAACTATGTATGTTTGTAAAATTTACGATTAATTAAATCGTATAATATAAATTGCGTTGATGGATTGACAAAAAGTGATGAATTGGAATATTTTTAAATTAAAAGACATTTTTAGCTATAAAGTTTAACACGTAAACTACGAAAAATTAACTATAATTTGAATCGTTCAGCATAGTTTTAAAAATCGTTTTTAAATAAAATTTGTTTGGAAAACTTCTTAACAATAACTTTGTTTGTATGTAAATATATATTTTATTTGTGAAAGTCAGTTTGCAAATAAATTATGTTCTAATATATTAATATATGCGCTCCAAACAAAATTTCTTGATTTGCAAATAAAATTTATTTGTTAACAAATATATAATATTTAAAAAAATGCTTTCCAAATATATTTTCTTTCAATTCAAACATATCAAAAATTACGATTCTTCCCCGTGTAGACGCAATAAAACAATATTGATAAATCTTGACAATATTTCTACTTATTCTGCTCCAATAGGATGGTGTGGGACATCATATAGTCGGTTCCACTTTAGCCCTTCCTTACTGATTTTTTGTGTCGAATTAGTCATGTCCTCAACAAATTGAAGATGTCTAATTGAAATGTATCTTCATATGGAGATTTAAATTAAAAATTTGACCAAAACCGCCGTTTTCCTATAAACTATTTCAGGCAATATGAAATAAAATCTCCTAAATTTCATCACAATCATTTTAAAAGCGTTCCCTATAGTGTTAAGGTGTATAATCGCAAGACAACTTTATGTGGAGGCTATACCAAAGCACGGATCGATATGTCGCATTTACACTTGGCGGCTGTTTTAGGAATACCCCTACAAATTATATTTGAAAACAATGTTTTTAGACATAAAAAAATATTTTTTAAGTTTGTGCGCATATATTGATATAAGTGAAATGATATTCAAATTAAAGGAAAAGAACTCAAGATTATCAGCCTGTTTCTGTAACACTTGGCGGCTGTTTTAGGAATACCCCTACAAATTATATTTGAAAACAATGTTTTTAGACATAAAAAAATATTTTTTAAGTTTGTGCGCATATATTGATATAAGTGAAATGATATTCAAATTAAAGGAAAAGAACTCAAGATTATCAGCCTGTTTCTGTAACACTTGGCGGCTGTTTTAGGAATACCCCTACAAATTATATTTGAAAACAATGTTTTTAGACATAAAAAAATATTTTTTAAGTTTGTGCGCATATATTGATATAAGTGAAATGATATTCAAATTAAAGGAAAAGAACTCAAGATTATCAGCCTGTTTCTGTAACACTTGGCGGCTGTTTTAGGAATACCCCTACAAATTATATTTGAAAACAATGTTTTTAGACATAAAAAAATATTTTTTAAGTTTGTGCGCATATATTGATATAAGTGAAATGATATTCAAATTAAAGGAAAAGAACTCAAGATTATCAGCCTGTTTCTGTAACTTAAAAATTTACTTTCGTTCGCCTGCCAGACGACAAACAGCTGATTTGGGTTTCACTAACTACCATCAAAACGACAAGTCGCATGATAATGAACTCGTACGAAAACGTAATCATTTCAGTGTAAATTTTTGTTTCTCTATCTCTCTTTGCTCTCATCTGGGCGAACACAAATGTCAGATCGAGTCACGTTATTTTATTTGTCGACTGATAGGAACAATGACAAAAAAAACTTTATTAAAAGCAAAAATGAGTAGATATTAATATAATTATGGAAAAAACTATTACAGCCTGTTTCTATAAGTTAAAAATTTGCTTTCGTTCGCCTGCCAGACGACAAACAGCTGATTTGGGTTTCACTAACTACCATCACAACGAGAAGTCGCACGATAATGAACTCGTACGAAAACGTAATCATTTCAGTGCAAATTTTGGTTTCTCTATCTCTCTTTGCTGTCATCTCGGCGAACACATATGTCAGATCGAGTCACATTATTTTATTTGTCGACTGATAGGAACAATGACAAAATAAACATTATTAAAAGCAAAAAATAAGTAGATATTAATATAATCATGGTAAAAACAATTAAATAATAATAAAATTGTGTACATATTTTAACATAAAGAAGTCAATATTGGTTGCTCGCTATGATGGAAAAAAATTATCAGTGCACAATGAGAGAGATGTGAGAGAGAGAGAAAAATAAATGAGAGTCTTGTTGCAGTTTAGCTGACCACCCAGGGTTGCTTTTTTGGCCACCGCTAGTGTAAATAGTACAGATATGTATTTTCTAAGGTCGACCATTTTTGTATGGTGTGCTTTTTAGACCGGAAGTTGTGAAATTATTATTCTGGCAATTACATTATTTTCCAATTGGTAAATTGCTAACGTCATTGACGTAAGGCCAGGCGAACGAACAATAGAACGTTAGAGAAACCAAATTCCTGACGAAAGTTGGTGACTGGTTTTCGTTCGCAGAGACTTTCGTTAGAAATACAGAAACAGGCCGTTAAATATTAATACAATTGTATATATATTTAGGCATAAAGAAGTCAACATTGGCAACTCGCTAAGATGGAAAAAATCATCAGTGCACAATGAGAGAGACGTGAGAGAGAGAAACAAAGGAGAGTCCTGATTCAGCTCAGCTGACCCACCCAGCGTTGATTTTTTGTGTAAAGAGTACAGATGTGTATTTGCTAAGGTCGACCATACGAAAATGTGTGCTTTTTTAAACCGGACGTTGTGAAATTATTGATCTGGCAATTACATTATTTCCCAATTGGTAAATTGCTAACGCCATTGACGTAAGGCCAGGCGAACGAACGAACGAATCTTAGAGAAACCAAATTCCTGACGAAAGTGAGTGACTGGTTTTCGTTCGCAGAGACTTTCGTTAGAAATACAGAAACAGGCCGTATAATATAATACAGGCCTTAAAATTTGGGGACCAAAAACTCTTTTAAACTCTGTGTGGAGTTGGTCCTCCGATACACCACTGGATTTTTCCTTTTTGGAATCCTGCATAATTATACCCTACACCACACTGTGGTACAGGGTATTATAAGTTTGTTTCACGGCAGATGTTTGTAACACCTGAAAATAACACAGCTAGACCCACCTTAAAGTATACCGATCGACTCAGAATCACTAGCTGAGTCGATTTAAGCATGTCTGTCCGTCCGTCTGTCCATGTAAAGTTGTTCGTCGACTACAGGTCGCAATTTCACTCCGATCGATCTGAAATTTTGCAGTTTAGAGTATTTCGCGGCTGTTAAGATCGCTATTGAATTTGGTTGAAATCGGTTAAGATTTAGCTATAGCTCCCATATATATGTTTCGTCCGATTTTGCTCTTTAGTCCTGAAGAAGCTGTATTTTACATCCAATCATTTTGAAATTTAGAATGGTAGAGTTTCTTGATCCATGAACCAACACTACCGAATTTGAAGAAAATCGGTTAAGATTTAGCTATAGCTCCCATATATATGTTTCGTCCGATTTTGCTCTTTAGTCCTGTAGAAGCTGTATTTTACATCCAATCATTTTGAAATTTAGAATGGTAGAGTTTCTTGATCCATGAACCAACACTACCGAATTTGAAGAAAATCGGTTTAGATTTAGCTATAGCTCCCATATATATGTTTCGTCCGATTTGGCCATTTAGTCCTATAAAAGCTGTATTTTACATCCAATCGTTTTGAAATTTAGAATGGTAGAGTTTCTTGATCCATGAATTAACATTGCCGAATTTAAAGAAAATCGGTTAAGATTTAGCTATAGCTCCCATATATATGTTTCGTCCGATTTTGCTCTTTAGTCCTGAAGAAGCTGTATTTTACATCCAATCATTTTGAAATTTAGAATGGTAGAGTTTCTTGATCCATGATCCAACACTACCGAATTTGAAGAAAATCGGTTAAGATTTACCTATAGCTCCCATATATATGTTTCGTCCGATTTGGTCATTTAGTCCTATAAAAGCTGTATTTTACATCCAATCGTTTTGAAATTTAGAATGGTAGAGTTTCTTGATCCATGAACCAACACTGCCGAATTTAAAGAAAATCGGTTAAGATTTAGCTATAGCTCCCATATATATGTTTCGTTCGATTTGGCCCTTTAGTTCTATAGAAGCTATATTTTACATCCAATCGTTTTGAAATTTAGAATGGTAGAGTTTCTTGATTCATGAACCAACATTGCCGAATTTGAAGAAAATCGGTAAAGATTTAGCTATAGCTCCCATATATATGTTTCATCCGATTTGGCTCTTTAGATCCAATCGTTTTTATACCCTACACCAACCACACTGTGGTACAGGGTATTATTTAAGTATAAAATGTCCCAAAAGTAAATTTATGTAAACAATTTATACATGAATTACAAAATTTATATATCAGAGTTATTCAATATTACGAGAGTGGTGTAGGGTATTATATAGTCGGCACCGCCCGACTTTAGCCTTTCCTTACTGGTTTTTAATTTTCATTTGAGTATCAGCCATATCGCCTATATATAAATATATATAGGGTATTTTCTAGGTACAAAAGACTCCAAACTGCGTAATTTTAGTATGATCGGAGTGGAAATGCGATATGTACTCAACGAACAATATTCGATTGTCAGACGGATGGACGGACAGACATCGTTAAATCGACTCGGCTAGTGACTCAGTGTCGATTGGTATACTTTAAAGTGGGTCTAGCTGTGGTATTTCTAGGTGTTACAAACGTCTGCCATGAAACAAACATATAATACACTGTACCTGGTGTAGGGTATACAAATGGGCGTTATTGCCACGACACTTTTGATACCTCTCAAACAAAATGAACAAAATATGGAAATTGTTTTTGAATTTCCCTTAATTTTACAATATGGGTCATAATTAGTGATGTCAAACTGGAAAACCCGATCCCGAAAATCCCGAATCCCGATTTCGGAAAATCGCGAATCCCGGGACTTTTAAAATGAATCCCGTTTTTGTTTTAATAATAATACGAGTATAAAACTGTCTCGTATAAAATATTAAGTGAAAGATAGATATACTAATGAAGCAAATTGTTAACATCAAAAACATTGACATAATTAGATTTTTGGAGAAGAATTACAAAATATATCAATCAAATTTAATTATGAACAAGAAAACTTAAAACAGGAACACAAATGCAGTTTGTGTCCCACAAAAAGAAGAACATTGTATTCTATACTTTAAAATTTATTAAAAACTCCTAATATAAAATCTGATTTAAAACCAGTAAGGAAAGGCTAAAGTCGGGCGGTGCCGACTATATAATACCCTACACCACTCTCGTAATATTGAATAACTCTGATATATAAATTTTGTAATTCATGTATAAATTGTTTATATAAATTTACTTTTGGGACATTTTATACTTAAATAATACCCTGTACCACAGTGTGGTGTAGGGTATAAAAAACGATTGGATCTAAAGTTGTACATATCGCATTTCCACTCCGATCATACTAAAATTACGCAGTTTGGAGTCTTTTGTACCTAGAAAATACCCTATATATACATATTTATATATAGGCGATATGGCTGATACTCAAATGAAAATAAAAACCAGTAAGGAAAGGCTAAAGTCGGGCGGGGCCGACTATATAATACCCTACACCACTCTCGTAATATTGAATAACTCTGATATATAAATTTTGTAGTTCATGTATAAATTGTTTACATAAATTTACTTTTGGGACATTTTATACTTAAATAATACCCAGTACCACAGTGTGGTGTAGGGTATAAAAACGATTGGATCTAAAGAACATATATATGGGAGAACATATATTTCATCCGAACATATATATGGGAGCTATAGCTAAATCTTAACCGATTTTCTTCAAATTCGGTAGTGTTGGTTCATGGATCAATTAACTCTACCGTTCTAAATTTCAAAACGATTGGATGTAAAATACAGTTTCTATAGAACTAAAGGGCCTAATCGGACGAAACATATATATGGGAGCTATAGCTAAATCTTAACCGATTTTCTTCAAATTCGGCAATGTTGGTTCATGGATCAAGAAACTCTACCATTCTAAATTTCAAAACGATCGGATGTAAAATACAGCTTCTATAGGACTAAAGGGCCAAATCGGACGAAACATATATATGGGAGCTATAGCTAAATCTTAACCGATTTTCTTAAAATTCGCCAATGTTGGTTCATGGATCAAGAAACTCTACCATTCTAAATTTCAAAACGATCGGATGTAAAATACAGCTTCTATAGGACTAAAGGACCAAATCGGACGAAAGATATATATGAGAGCTATATCTAAATCTGAACCGATTTTCTTCAAATTCGGCAATGTTAGTTCGTGGATCAAGAAACTCTACCATTCTAAATTTCAAAACGATCGGATGTAAAATACAGCTTCTATAGGACTAAAGGGCCAAATCGGACGAAACATATATATGGGAGCTATAGCTTAATCTTAACCGATTTTCTTCAAATTCGGCAATGTTGGTTCATGGATCAAGAAACTCTACCATTCTAAATTTCAAAACGATCGGATGTAAAATACAGCTTCTATAGGACTAAAGGGCCAAATCGGACGAAACATATATATGGGAGCTATAGCTAAATCTTAACCGATTTTCTTAAAATTCGCCAATGTTGGTTCATGGATCAAGAAACTCTACCATTCTAAATTTCAAAACGATCGGATGTAAAATACAGCTTCTATAGGACTAAAGGACCAAATCGGACGAAAGATATATATGAGAGCTATATCTAAATCTGAACCGATTTTCTTCAAATTCGGCAATGTTAGTTCGTGGATCAAGAAACTCTACCATTCTAAATTTCAAAACGATCGGATGTAAAATACAGCTTCTATAGGACTAAAGGGCCAAATCGGACGAAACATATATATGGGAGCTATAGCTAAATCTTAACCGATTTTCTTCAAATTCGGCAATGTTGGTTCATGGATCAAGAAACTCTACCATTCTAAATTTCAAAACGATCGGATGTAAAATACAGCTTCTATAGGACTAAAGGGCCAAATCGGACGAAAGATATATATGGGAGCTATATCTAATTCTGAACCGATTTCAACCAAATTCAATAGCGATCTTAACAGCCGCGAAATACTGTAAACTGCAAAATTTCAGAACGATCGGAGTGAAATTGCGACCTGTAGTCGACGAACAACTTTACATGGACAGACGGACGGACGGACGGACAGACATCGTTAAATCGACTCAGCTAGTGATTCTGAGTCGATCGGTATACTTTAAGGTGGGTCTAGCTGTGTTATTTTCAGGTGTTACAAACATCTGCCGTGAAACAAACTTATAATACCCTGTACCACAGTGTGGTGTAGGGTATAACCAGTAAGGAAAGGCTAAAGTCGGGCGGTGCCGACTATATAATACCCTACACCACTCTCGTAATATTGAATAACTCTGATATATAAATTTTGTAATTCATGTATAAATTGTTTACATAAATTTACTTTTGGGACATTTTATACTTAAATAATACCCTGTACCACAGTGTGGTGTAGGGTATAAAAAACGATTGGATCTAAAGAGCCAAATCGGATGAAACATATATATGGGAGCTATGGCTAAATCTTAACCGATTTTCTTCAAATTCGGCAATGTTGGTTCATGGATCAAGAAACTCTACTATTCTAAATTTCAAAACGATTGGATGTAAAATACAGCTTTTATAGGACTAAATGGCCAAATCGGACGAAACATATATATGGGAGCTATAGCTAAATCTTAACCGATTTTCTTCAAATTCGGCAGTGTTAATTCATGGATCAAGAAACTCTACCATTCTAAATTTCAAAACGATCGGATGTAAAATACAGCTTCTATATGACTAAAGGGCCAAATCGGACGAAACATATATATGGGAGCTATAGCTAAATCTTAACCGATTTTCTTAAAATTCGGCAATGTTGGTTCATGGGTCAAGAAACTCTACCATTCTAAATTTCAAAATGATTAGATGTAAAATACAGCTTCTACAGGACTAAAGAGCAAAATCGGACGAAACATATATATGGGAGCTATATCTAAATCTTAACCGATTTTTTTCAAATTCGGTAATGTTGGTTCATGAATCAAGAAACTCTACCATTCGAGATTTCAAAACGATCGGATGTAAAATACAGCTTCTATAGGACTAAAGGAACAAATCGGACGAAAGATATATATGGGAGCTATATCTAAATCTGAACCGATTTCAACCAAATTCAATAGCGAACTTAACAGCCGCGAAATACTGTAAACTGCAAAATTTCAGAACGATCGGAGTGAAATTGCGACCTGTAGTCGACGAACAACTTTACATGGACAGACGGACGGACGGACGGACAGACATCGTTAAATCGACTCAGCTAGTGATTCTGAGTCGATCGGTATACTTTAAGGTGGGTCTAGCTATAGTATTTTCAGGTGTTACAAACATCTGCCATGAAACAAACTTATAATACCCTGTACCACAGTGTAGGGTATAAAAATCCCAATTTATCCCGAAACCCCCAAAATATCGGAATATCGAAAAAAAAGAGGATCCCGAAAAATCCCGAGGATCCCAAAAAATCTTGTTCCACATCTCTAGTCCTAATTACATTTATCCGTAAATCCATTCCATTACAGTATGGGTCATAATTTATACATTTATCCTTAGATTTTTTCAAATAGGCACTGTTTTCTTATTTAGGATAACTTTAGTATTAGGACGCCAAAAACTAAATGTGTCAAAGACTAAATAGTATGCCTTAATCTACACCATAAAAAGTTTCAAGGTCCCGGACACAAAAGATTTATTTTTGTTGCACAGTGTAATATATTATTATTTGTACAATTACATGACATTCCGATGGGTGGTATAGAAGTTATTAGAAAATCAATTGTTTACTATTTTTTTCTTTTGGCACATATCAAATGATATATACCATCCTTAAGGCCCTTTCGTCACCAGCATCCGTCCCTGTAACCTACTCACTGGTGGGTACACCCATGTAGTAGTAGCATTATTCGTTCAACGAAACCTAAAGGAAAAGCTAAATTCTAACACGCTCTAAGATCTCGAGAGAGTTCGGAAAAATAAGACGGATTGAAGATTGACTGATTGACATCCCGTAGATCTTGTATCTCGTGTGTATCGCAACGATTCCAGTCATTGTTGTCCGTCAGTGAACGAAGGAGGAAGTATGTATTGTTGTTTGGATGTTGTTTGCGCCCTCCTATCGCTTCCTCTTTGGTGCTATTGTTGTTGTGGTTGTTTACAGTTCTCAAAGAGTTTCCCGACATTTTTGGTTTAACCCATTTCGTATGGAATGGGTATTTGTTGAGGTGCTTATTTACATGGAATGTTTCGCGGAAAATAACCTTCTCGTTCGCCGTTCGAATGCATATTTGCAGTGACGCTTTTCCCTTCTGTTTGTGTAACGACCTACTCGCTCGCTCGCTGGGAGTAGAATGGAAGAACAATTGCTCCACTTAAAAGCGCAAACAGTGAACAGAGAAATGCTGGCTGATTGGTTGTTGTCTGCTTGTTTTGTTGGCCGTTTTCCGCTTGGTTGTGGTGTTGATGTGGATGCTAAAGTACCGCCACCGCTAGAACGAAATCGTGAATATGAAATAGTTGTGCAATGAGTTTAGTCGACTTTGTCATATCCCTTCTAGAATTACAACAAATCTCTGATGAAAAGTGCTCATATCCATACCGATCTGGATAATCTGAACGAAGAAGCATGTCCATAACCAAGTAACAAGGTTAAAACAAAACCACTGTGGTGGACTTCTGAGCTACAGGTTAGGAAAAAGGCTTGCAACAACCTGTGTACTGTCCCCAGTAATTCAGAATCTGGGGGGGAATGAAATCCTATTAGAACTACAACATTTCTGCTGCAAAGTCAAGGCATATGTGGATGACGCACAGTGGGAGGAATTAAAAAGGGAATAATTCGACCGTTTCTCAATCAGACAACCGATTGCGACAAAACTTGGCATGATTGTAGAAGAGGTATTAGAGAGCTAATGGTTTAAGTCATCCCTATGGTATGCAGTGCCTCAAAGTCGGCCACCTCGGGTGAACAAAATGTTCAAACGCGTGTAACTTTCGTCTTTTTCGCCTGATTCTAAAAATCATTTTATTAACTGAGGGTAATTTGATCTGAGGGATTTGCAATTGAAAACTGAATTAAATCTTAAGCTTTCTCATACCTGTTCCACAATCATGCCAAATTGTATCATTTGGCGGTCACTCTAACTCAAGATGACATAATACTCGCATTCTATCCTATTTGCTATCACTGAATACCACTGAATATATATATATATATATATATATATAAATACAGTAAAATAATCTCTTTGGTATAAATAAAAGATATAATTTTATCACAGCACATTTTGTTTTGGTGTTATCTTTCTGGAAAGACAAAATAAGATCTGATAAAGATAATGATAAAATAATTATCTTAGTTTAATGTAATAGCAAAATAGTACACATGTACAAGTGTGATATATGTATATTTATACAAGTTGGAGGTGTAAAGTGTCAATTTATTATAAAGGGTACTGATAATTTTTAAAAATTTCTGGTTTTATTGGAAAGTTTGAACTTTGTCATTAAATAATGGAACACAGTACATTTTCGATTCGGGTCGAATCTCTTCAATGGAAACTTCAACTGTCTCTGGATGCTTTGCATAACATTTATCCTTAATGGCTCCCCACAGAAACTAATCCAAAGGGCTCAAATCACAAGTCAAAATAATCGGTAGTTCAAATTAAAAATTTGAAATTGTCCAACCTTTACCTTCACATAAGTGCAACACATCGCAGGAGTGACTTAAGATTTTACATATGTTCGGGGGAAATTTGTTTTTGAACTTGAAGTCATTTGGGAAATTTACATCCGTCTTTCTGTCTGGCTAGTGCGCACGATAACTCTCGAAAGAAGTAACCCTTTGACTTTCAATTATATATTGTAATCTGATGGTGGTGAACAAGCAATAGCAACTCGGAAATATCCACTACCTCACACCGTATTCATAAAAGTATTACTTACGTTACGTACTTAAGAAAAATTATGAAATTGACTTAATAAATTGCTTTATCTTTTTGGTCCATCAAGGTTCCATTTTGAGTTTTTCGTAGTCAGTTCGTAATAGTTTGACCCTTTGGTACAAAAAAAGTATTGACATTAATTGATACTTTTTCAGGATATTCAAGGATTGAGGATATTTTCCATATTTTCACCTCCTTCCACCAAAAGGACATAAATATTTCATTCCACTGCACTGAAGAGGAGTAGTAGAGCTCTTCAGTGGTATTAAAATATTTAAAATACGTGATGCGGTTAAGAAGATTTAGCTAATCAGGGTGGTTGTGGAATCCGATTGTTGTCGGAATCGGAATTGAAACCGAGAAAGAAAATAACTTTGGTGTCACAAAAGGTTATTTTTTTCGATTTCAATTCCAATTCGAACAACAGTCGAATTCCACGACGAGAAAAAAATACATTTTGTGTCACAGAAAGTTATTTTTTTCTCGATTTCAATTCCGATTCCGACAGCAATCGGATTCCACAACAACCCTGAATATAACAAATTGTAACTTTGAGAAAAAATCCCTGAAATAAGTAACTTTGGAGTTTGGTACTACAAAAACTACTACGAATTTTGCAAAACTTAAAACGCTAAAATGTTCCCAACACTAAGAGAAATAATTGTGGTAAATTTTGTGAAATTTAAAGGGGTAATTTTTTGCGTTGGTCTAACTGCTTTAGAATTACCCTATACTGTTATGGGGGGTATCGTTAATTCCTGTGAAAAAAAAAAACATTTTTGTGATTTTTTTGTGACGACACAGTTAAAATCATTTGATTAAAACCAACGGTATATTATAGAATAACTTTCGATGCATATTGTGTAAAAATTTCATAAAGAAATATTAATGACAAACGCCAGCAATTTTTCGGAAGCGTCTCGGAAAAAAGTTGAATTGCGGTGCCCCTCATAACTCGATGCCGCACAGTGCTCTGTCATCATGTGTCGGTGTGACAAAGATAGAAGGAGTAATTGCAGAATTATGAAATTTGGTACCAAGCTGTATTTGGTCATAGTTAAGAAAAATTTTAAATTTGGACCCAATCGGACCGCGGGTCCCGTAAACCCATGCAAATTATTCCGGGACCACCAGACTATAACACTGATTTGGAATATTGTATATTTATTAAATTATACATGTCATAATATTTTAAATATATACCAGTTGCGGTGCAAAATTACGACGGGATATAGCGAGCCCATTTGGTTCCTCCCACACAAAGGGTTCAAACGAATTAAAAATAAATATATAAAGAACGCTCAAGAGGGGCGCTGGATTTTGACAAAAAGTTTGTAAAGCGTAATAGGATTGCTGTGAGTAAATGTGTGCACAAATTTGGGAGGAATTGTTTCAAGATCCCTCAACACAGCTCCCTAGAAGATCTTGAAAAATGGGTTTTTGGTTCATATATCGTGCGACCCATCAAATTAAAGGGAATTTTGCGTATATTACAAATATGGTGAGAAAAAGTTGAAGACTCAATAGGGAAAATTTCTGTACATCAAACGTCGGGTACGTGGACCAAAGTGTTTTTGCGTAGTATTGTATTGCACTGTTTCGTTTTAAAAGTTTATTGCATGTATTTGTCAGAAGAGTTTCCTCCGTTGACTTCTAAAATAATGTTATCATCTTCGTCAAAAATGTTACCAAAAATTCCGCATATACATATATATCTTCGTTTAAAGGATACTTGATATATTACCCTTAAAAATATCGGATAATTTTGTGACTGCCTTCCTCAGATAAACAACCTTAAATTAATGTTTCCAGAAATAAAATTGTCAATATTTATATACCTACTGGCAAATTAAAGTAACTAATAACATCGTCTCCATGAATTAGTACTTTATGTACACTACTATAATATCATTGGAAGCGCATCAAATTATTATCCTATAACATAAACCAGTAAGGAAAGGCAGAAAGTCGGGCGGGGCCGACTATATAATACCCTACACCTCCCTAACAATGCGATAAGGGTGATTGCGATAATAATTTGGAATAATTGGTAAATGGGTAAGAACATATATATGTGGATATACCTAATTCTGAACCGATAATCGCTAAATTAATCAATATTCGTTCCTAAATTGAGAAACATCTTTCTGGAGACTTTTGTAATGATCGGAAGTAAAGTACAACTTCCATAGCGCTTTGTAAACAAATCAAGAGGAACATATATGTATGTATATATATATCTGTCGAATTTCGTACTGATCGGATATAAAATACAGTCTCTGCAGCGCTTAAATGTCAAATCGGGGGTAACATATATATGGGGGCTATATCTAAATCTGAACCAATTTTCTCCGAATTTGGCAGTATTCCTTCATGTAATAAGAAACCTTTTTCTGCCGAATTTCGCTGTGATCGGAAATAAAATACAGTTTCTACAGCGCTTAAATTTCAAATCGGGGGTAACATATATATATGGGAGTTATATCTAAATCTGAACCGATTTTCTCCGAATTTGGCAGTATTCCTTCGAGTAATAAGAAACCTCTTTCTGCCGAATTTTGCACTGATCGGATATAAAATACAATTTCTACAGCGCTTACAGGTCTAATCGGGGGTAACATATATATGGGGGCTATATCTAAATCCGAACCGATTTTCTCAGAATTTGGCAGTATTCCTTCATGTAATAAGAAACCTCTTTCTGCCGAATTTCGCACTGATCGGATATAAAATACAGTTTTTACAGCGCTTACATGTCAAATCGGGGGTAACATATATATGAGGGCTATATCTAAATCTGAACCGATTTTCTCAGAATTTGGCAGTATTCCTTCATGTAATAAGAAACCTCTTTCTGCCGAATTTCGCACTGATCGGATATAAAATAACATTTTTACAGCGCTTACATGTCAAATCGGGGGTAACGTATATATGGGGGCTATATCTAAATCTGAACCGATTTCTTCCAAATTTAACAGTGTTCATTCGTATAATAAGAAACCTCTTTCTGCCGAATTTCATACTGATCGGATATTAAATAAAGATTTTACAGCGCTTACATGTCAAATCGGGGCTAACATATATATGGGGGCTATATCTAAATCTGAACCGATTTTAACCAAATTCAATATGGATCGTCCTTGGGCCAAAAAAAAAGATATGTGTAAAGTTTCGTCAAGATCGGGCCATATTTGCAACCTGTACTTTGATTACAAGAATACATCTACAAGAATACATACATATACAGACGGACAGACAGACGGACATAGCTAAATCGACTCAGAATGTGATTACAAGTCGATCGGTATAATAAACAATGGATCTATCTTTTCTCCTTTTGGGTGTATTATGCACAAAGTCATAATACCCTGTACCACAGTGTGGTGTAGGGTATAATAAAACAAAAAAATAAATAAATTTACTAATATTTTTTGAGACTCAAGGTGAGGGGATTCATTAGTCGGTTTACCCGACTGAACTTTCTTACTTGTTATACTTACATTTTTATATATATGTACTCGTAAGTATATAGAGATATGAATTACAATACAGATTAAATTTATATTCTAATTTTACTTTCCAGCGAAAAGCTGGGTTATGGACCATGTGGCTAGATTTTTGCAGCGACAGACCAGAGCCTCTGGTGGGATTCAAACCCACGACTCCCGAACTCATAATCGAGCACGGTACCTCTTACCTACTGGGGCGCTCAGTGCCATATTTACTTGTTCTCTCTCTGGCTAAGTTCCAAAATGGGCCATATTACGGTTAAAAAATTATTCGAAAACAACTTCCCCATAACTTCTGTAGCAATCATCCATATCATGCATACCTCGGTTTACTCGACTAAAACTTGTTTTTAATTGCTTTAGAATAAACATTCTTGAAACAGTGTTCTCTTTTAGAAGCACACCATGGATTAATGTCCTTACATAGAATAGTCAAGATCATCAGCACCGCAACCGATTGTAGCGTGCACAAGTAAATATTGAACTAACAATTGTTGTGACGACTACCACAACAAACCAAATCGCGTAATAATAAGAAAATGCCGCCTCATTTACAACGATTCGGTTTGAAATTGTATTTGAAAAGAAAAACACATTGACGAACGAGCATACTGGCGGATGGACGGACGGACTGTGGGGCCTTTGGTCGGACAGACACTCCACCACCGCAACAAAACTGTTCAGAGTAGAAAAGGCGAAAAATGTCTGCGGCGAGAAAATAAGAAAAATAGCAAAACAATTCAATTCAGTTGTTTGAGAGCGTTAAACGTGAACGGTTCGATTCAAAAGTTCAGAACGACGAAAGCAATTTCCGCGAACACTTTCAGAAGAACGAGAAGAAAGCCGAAAAACAACCGAACATCGTCTACCCAGCATTACAAAACAAATAACGGTCGGTGAAATTTGAAAACAAAAAGAGTGTCTAAAAACAACAAATGTTGTTTTTTTCTATCACAAAATGCTCAAAAATAAAAGCAGTGATTCAAAACCTAAATACCCAAAAAGAAAATAAAAACAGATAATAAATAATGTCTTCTTCCATAATTTGTTGGTTAACGAGTGAAATAAATAAACGGATTTTCAATTTAACTTGGCGACAAAATCGAAATTTATAACACAGTCGTCTAATGTGAATCTGAAAAAGACCACATGAAAAAAAAACGAAAACAAAATTTGGCACAGTGGGTCAAATAGTGAAGTGACTCATCGATATTGTCGTCATTCGCATTAATGTTGTGTGCAAATCTGGCTAAGAAAACATAAATGATCTGTCATCTATCCAACCCTTCCTTCCTGATTTGCGATTTTATGCGCGTCTGTTTGACTTGGCAGCTTTTCGAGGTTTTTTTTTTTTTTTTTCATTATAGCTCATCCTTTGCAAGCAGCAAATTGTTTCACGTTCTTTGCTGGCAGATGATATTTTGTCGTCGCCATCATAAAATTTTACACCACTCCCGTGATATGACAACATAAACATGCATCACTCACTAAACTTCTTCGCGGCGTTTTAATGAAAGTGAAAATGGCGCAAAGAATTTTTAAATTAATACATAAATAAATTAGATTAAAAAATATTACGTTGTTGTTGTTAGTTGGGCGCCAAACAATTGTTTGTTTGCCGCAGCGGTGTTTGTCTGCGTTTGTTTATATTCATATCGTATCTTATGAATATCGTAAATTATTTTACGAGATTTGTTTGTTGAAAATGGTCAAAAACAGCAGTGTTTAATGTCTAAATAGATTATTTTTGGCATGAAATTTGAAATTAAACATACTTTGCACAGTGGCACATTTTGCTGCGCATAAAAAATTTAATTTTCATAAATTTTCCACACAGTGAACTATTTATTACACATATATTTGAGTAACAGGCCAAAGTGTAACACTTCTAAGGAGTGATCAAAGATGGAAATCCGTTTTTGGACATTATAAATCGATTGAGCAATGTCCGTCCATCAGACAGGTGCGCACAAAAAATTTCGAAAGAAGTTGCCGATTAACTTAAAAAATTTTATCTGGAAATATATATACCATCACTTTAGTGGAGGAGGGTGGATGTCATTTGCTACGGGTCAAAAGTGTAACACATCGAAGGAGTGACCGAAGACCCTACGTATGTTCACCTGATATCCGTTTTACGTACTTTCAAGTGATTTGAGCAATGTCCGTCCGTCTGGCTGGCTGGGGCGCACGATAACTCTCGAATGAAGTAACGGAAGGACTTACAATTTGGTATGCGGTAAAATTTTTTTTTTCTATCTTTTAGGCTATGTTCAAAGATGGGCCTTATTGGCCCACTCCTTCTAGTACATCAATCACAAAGGGGTAAAAGTTAGTGAAATATTGATTCTCTAATAACATGTATACAACTTACTCGAATCTTCTGAAATTCCACACTACCACCTTGAGAAAAATGAACGAATTTGCCACGCCCTTTTGATACCTCTCACACAAATGTATCATTTTGTACCAAAACTTAACAGCTCATAACTCTAATACCAGTGCCTAAACATACTTGAAATTTTGTACAGTGTAATGTTTTTATAGTGCCTACAGTCCGGTAAAAAATGGACATTATTTTAACAGCTTATAACATTAATGCACACAACTATTGGCAATTTTGTACAGTGTAATGATGTTATAGTGCCCACAGTTCAGTGAATGGGAATGGAAAATGGGCCTCCCACACAAATGAACCATTCTGCACGTTAACAGCTTATAACTTTAATACCAGTGCATACACGGGGCAAAATCGCCTTTTTGATATGTGTGAATCGAAAGAAATTATATTTGGAACACAAATTTTTAAATATTATATATTACTAAGCAAACTATTTCTATTAGAAAATCAATAAAATTTATTTGGAACGCATAAATTAATAACGGGTTTTCCAATAGGTATGATATGATTTTGAAGTGTTTCGGCCATTTGTAATATGTGTTTACAATTTCATCATGGAGAGATATACGCAAGAACAACCTTTACAAATTACAAATTATTCTGTTTTATTATCAAAATAATCGTTCTCCAATTGTAACATTTCGTGCGCTAAGTAAATTTTTTTTAAACCAAAAAAACACTTTCCAGTCGACCTACGACCTTGACACACATGAGAAATATTTTAGCACTCATTAAGAGCTATCTTTTTGCCATTGACCGATTCCCGATCCGACGTACCGTTAAGAAGCTAGAGCAAAATTATGCTAAGTCCATTTTTTTTTAAGACCAAAAAAACACTTTCCGGTCTGCCTACGACCTTGACATCCATGAGCAATATTTTAGCTCTCGTTAAGAGCTATCTTTTTGCCAGTGACCGATTGTGGCTACGTGCCACACAGCAAATAAAACAATTGAATTGTTGCGAGAAAAGTTTGGAGATTCGATTATTTTAAGAAATTGTGATATTGAATGGCCTCCAAGAAGTGGTGATTTAACACCATCGGACTATTTCTTGTGGGGTTATTTGAAGTCATTTGTCTTTCGAAATAAACCAGACTCTCTTCAAGCTTTACAAGTCAATATTGAACGTGCCGTTCATGACATACGACTTGATTTAATGGAAAAAGTGCTCAAAAATTGGGTTCAATGAATTCGTTCCTGCAGAAGAAGTCCTGGAGGCCATTTGAATGACTTTTGATTTAGAACTTAATTGTATTGTACTTCCCATTAAATATTTTTCAATCAAAGTATATGTTTATATACAAATAAAATTATTGTTCAGGTACTTCCCAAATACATTTCCTTTAAAACAATTTCAAAGCGTTTTTCGAATTTCATTTAACTTTACCATTGATTTCGAGTTACATAGCGTGATCCATTTCGAGGTTCCCTATTTTTTTAAAGAAAAAAAACACAGAAAATTCAAATTGAATGGGGAATGTTTATTATCATTTGAAAGAACATTCTTTGGCATTTATTTTTTGAAGATTATGTCTATCAAATGTTGGCCGCGGCTACGTCTCAAATGGTCCACCCGTTGAGTCCAATTTTCGATAACTCGTTCGAGCATTTCGACTGGTAACTGGCGAATGACACGCGTGATGTTTTGCTCCAAGGCCTGAATCGAAGCGGGTTTTGTTCGCATAAACTTTAGACTTTACATATCACCACAGGAAAAAGTCTAACGGTGTGATAGCACACGATCATGGTGGCCAATCGACCGGCCCAAATCGTGAAATTATCTGCTCACCGAAGTGTTCTCAATAAATTCATTGATTGAGGCGATGTGTGGGAAGTGGCGCCGTCTTGTTGAAATCAAATGTCGCCGAGATCACGAGCTTCAATTTCAGGTATCAAATAGTCGGTTATCATGGCACGATAACGGTCGCCATTGACGTTTACGTTCTCACCGGCATCATTTTTGAAGAAATATGGAACGATGATTCCACCGGCCCACAACCCACACCAAACCGTTGTCTCGATCTCGATGTAAAATGCGCCAAGTCGTTCCATATGTCAGTCCGAGATGCTGCGAACGGCGCCGAATCGACTCTCCACGGTCTTCGTGTACACTTTCAGCTACGGCCGCTACATTTTCTTCTCTGCGTTCTGGACGTGGTCTATTCGCTCGAATATTATCCAATAATGAATGCTGGGACTCAAGATGGGTGATGGTGTTGCGAATAGTACGCTCAGTAGGCCGATTATGTTGACCATAAGTTGAGCGAAGTGCACGAAATACATTCGTCACAGAACGTGCATTTTCGTAATAAAGTTGAACGATTTGTAAACGTTGAAATGAAATGCCAAACAACGACTCACACGTGATCTGTCAAAAAAAGGCTATTGAAAAAAGTATCTCTACTTGGATCACCCGTCATAACCAACTTCACCATTAGTCTTTATCTGCAACATATATAATTTTTTATCTTCTGTACTTAGCCATTCACCTGTTTCATCAGTTATATCAAATATATTGTTCAAAGCGTCAGACCGATCAACATGTTTCAAATAATTGCGGTAATTATTGATTAGTTTTTCAACTTTTCTTTCAATCGAAGATTTTGTCACAATTGGGAAATTCAATTTGCTCCATAAATCTGTTAGTTCTTTTGATATTGTCCTATACCGGACTTTTTTGGACTTCTGGCCAAATAATTAAACCTACCAATAATGTAAGCACATGTTGCCATTTTGCACTATTCTGATAGGTTTTTCTCAAAGTTGCCTATTTTACGACGTTTTATCTTACTCTTCTCAAAAGAAGTCAAATTATTTGTCCAAATCTCAGAATTCACTGCCACTTTTCTTGCGGATGAGAAATATGCCATATCTAACAAAATCATCAGGATAATAAATATCACTTAATTTATATTAAAAATACATATATTATTTTAATTTACCTTAAAAATGTATCGAGAACATTTTATACTTTGTTAATGTTTACGACATTTTCTCACTATTTTACAAGTGCTGCTATTAATATAATCACTTTTTGTATAATCCATGAATGACTGGTTAGATTTTTGTAGTCAGAAAGAGAAAATATATCGCAAACTTGCAGAAGTTATCTCTTTCTATCATGTGTTTCATTCAATAGGCAAAACAGTGCGCGGTATCATTATTATTGTGTACGTACACACAGAAAAAAAAGTATTAATGGCAAATGATTTTAACCTTACCCCAAATAGAATTTGCATTCGGATCGTTCCCAATAGCAGTTGCCATTTGTTGCGACTGCAAAAGTGCTGTTGCCTCAAAAACAATTCGGCAAATGCAAAAACAGTTTTAGCAAAAGAAATTGTTCTTGACGCAAATACAATTCGGCAACTGCAGAAACCGTTTTACCAAACGCAATTGTCTTTGCCCCAAATACCATTCGGCAAATACAATAATTGTCTTACCAAATGCAATTGTCTTTGTCCCAAATACAATTCGGCAAATACAACAATTATCTTACCAAATGCAACTGTTTTTGTCCCAAATACAATTCGGCAACTGCAAAAACATTTTTCACTTTTAGGTTTTATTTTTATTTATAAGGAATACAATGATAAAAAGAAAATTAAAAGTTTTTCGTGGATACAGTAAAAGTGATACCTTAGTGGGGGCCTATAAATATAATACACAGTACTAATAATAACATATGATATATATTTGCAGCAGTAACATTAAATTCTGAAAAAGTAACAATTTTTTTACTCGCACAATTGTGCTATTTGAAAAAATTTTTTAAATTAGATTTTGTAAAAAGACAAGGCTTTGCTTAATGGTTAAAGTGTACAATATGTTTTTCCGTCAATCAATGTGTAACCACTAGGATCTTTGTATCTAGGCCAATCATTCAGAAAAGTTGATATTGGTTCTTTATTTTCCCTCATTCGTAGGAGTGATGTTGCTTTCCAATGAGGTTGTAAATCATTGGAGAAATTGTGTGCCAACCATTTTTTTCGCCTCGAATTCACTGACATCCAAGGGACTGTCATCGACAGCATCGTTTAACATATATAAATTTCCTGAAGCTGGATTTTCTATATTTTTCCTTTTATTCCTTTGGTTGTAGTACCGGTCGTACAATTTACCAGAAGCGTTCTCCTTTTTAGATCGAGGTCCATAATACGTCGTCTCGCATTCGGTTGGGAAACGGACATTGCAATATTTTCCATAGATTTGGCGTCCATTTTAATGTTGTGGAAAATACAGTGGGCCACAATTATTGGAACTATCGAAGTTTGATCCAGCTCGCTTAATGGGTTGATGACAAAATATTTTGAATCAACTTTCCATCAACTGTTTTTGCAATATATCCTTCACATTGAAGACTGAACTGTTAAAAGTTCGATCGGACGCACTGCATAATAATGGCTCGTGCTAAAAAAAATCAATTTTTAATTAAAACTTTTTTCAAATTAAAACAAACAAATAGGTTTATATAATTAACTTTGGCATAAATACGGTTTAGGGACACCTCTCTGATCTACATTAAAGTTTCTTTTCGACAAAACTTTCTGCGCTGATAAAAATAGGGAAAAAGGTGTTGGCGGTTGGCCCATCTTATTGATATATGGGCATCTACAGCTTGATCGTGTTCAAATGAGTATCGTTACAAGGGTCGTTTAAAACTCTACAAATCCGTATATAAATAAATATATTAATTTTTATTAACATATTGGGAGACAAATTAAACAAAATATGATTTTTTAACCTCACTTTTTTAATAAAAACTGTTTTTTTTCTCAATATATACAACCGTAGTAAACTTATTTTTTTTCCTACACTTAGACAAAAGACAACACTTCCAGCTTTCTTTTAAGGTATAGTACTTGTCAATAATCCTTCAAAGGCCGGATATATTAAAGTCCAAAAAAGTTTAACCCACAATAAATGTTGAATTATTTGGTGTATTGTGATGTACACGAGGGCCAAAAAGAGTTTTTTTTTTGTATTTCGTCGCCTGGCTCCCGGCCAGGCTCTATTTTTATGCTTTTAATTTATCCGGCTGTCGCCGGTTAAAAAATCATATTTTTTAATTTATCCCCCAATGTGTTAATAAAAATTATAGGTAATATATTTAAATAAAGATTAATAGAGTTTTAAACGACCTTTGTAATGATATTCATTTGAACAAGATCGGATCATAAAAACCTGATATATAACCGATTATATACTCAAGCTTTAGAGGCCCACTTTTTTCTATTTTTGTTTAATCACAAAAAAAATTGCCGTGGTGTCACTAAACCGAATTTTCTCCTTACCATTGTTTTTTATTATCACCCTTATTGCGGTTGGCGTCGTCGATTCTTAGTCGACACTGTTTAGATTGACGACTTCATAAATTTTGAAATTGTTTTAATATTGGCGTAAACATGACAAAGCTAGAACTTCATAGATATGACGAAAATGATGTGACGACGCCAACCGCAATAAGGGTGATAGTTTACATATGTATGTATATATAAACACACTCACTAAATTACTTGCCTTATTTTCCTTACGCCACTTATTAAGACGGTACCGAAACATTATTTTTCGCCAATTAGGCTTCTTATATTAAAAAATTAGTTTATGTCACATAGTTCTATCATTTTTAATGTTTCTAATTGAAATATTTATATTTCAACAACTTCCATTGCACTAGGGTTGTCTTCATGACAATATTGGCCGCTTTTGATAACTTCTCACTTTACTTTTCTATTATCGACTAAATGCTTTTGTGCTGCTTTTACATTGTTCAAGCAGACACCAGAAGAATTCAGCAAGAAAATCAACATCAACACGAACATTCCGATGAGCAGGACTTGGCATGCCCAAGTTACTTTTGTTTGATCAAATGCGATCACATTTAATTTAATAAAAATCGCATTTACATCAAATTATTTTGCTCTTGATTTTTGTCAACTGCAATTTCGTTATAGGGTATGTATGTTGTATGTATGTATGTATGTGTTTGCGTTACTGCGAAAAAGCATTTCGAGCCTTTGGCAGAGTAAAAAAAGAGAGAGAGAATAATTGAAAGGTTCTCTGAGTGTACGCTCTCTTGCCTTTTGTGTTTGAGGTAATAATTTTTGTCATGTAATCTCAAATAAAAAAAAATTTGATTTTACTAAATTGCTGTTGACAAGCATTTCCAAATGCGATCACATTTAACTTAATAAAAATCGCATTTAGATCAAATTATTTTGCTCTTGATTTTTGTCAACTGCAATTTTGTTGTAGCGATAAATGCAACGCATTTGCCGAAACTTTTTGTGGTAAATAGAATACTATTTGAATCAACTACTTTCTGTTTGCGACAAATACAAATTGGTCAACTGCAAAAAGTGTTTGTCATAACTACATTTATTTTTTTCTGTGTAACGTAATAAGATTACAGGCCGGGTTAGGCAAACTTAACCGTAATTTAACTTTAGCGCCGCCGTAACGTTGACCGCTGGAGCAATTACCCAAAACTTGAAAAACGTGCCGTATCATTCAGACATTCACAATAAAAATAGCAACAAATTAATTATATTTTATATTTATTTGCTACTAATTTATTGTTCTATTACTTATTTATCATAACTTTTCAAAAGTTTCGCATAAATTTATTCTTTTTTCATTATACTACTGTATATATGTACATATATATCTCGTAAGAAATCTTTGAAACCGCTAAGGCTACTTAATTTAGGATTATTTAAAGCTTTCCTGAACCAATTACGATAAATGTTCCTCCATTTCAATAACCTCTAAATCGGACAATCCTTAACCGAACTCGTTGAAATTTTGTGTCATAACTACTATTCAATAGGACTAAACATGGTTCAAGACTCATCCGATCAGAAAACATCGCTTTTAAAAATTTACTCACTTGACATGAAATCCCCCAATATATTTTCCTAATGCAACTAAGCTTTTATCGAGCTACTTTTAACAGGCTATCTATATATATAAAAATGGAAAAATGTTTGTATGTATGTATGTGTTTTATAGACGCTTAAACCACTGGACCGATTTAAAATTGTTTTCTTTTGTTTGAAAGCCATTATGTCTGAGATGGTTTTGGAAAAAAAAATTTTGCAGAATGTGGGCGGCGCAAATGTGGGCGTAAAAAAACCTTTGTTTTCAAAAATGGACGGGATCGGAAATCTAAATCTGGGGCAACGAAGTGGACCGGGTCCAGCTAGTAGTTTATAAATTATAAGTTTGTTTATTTTCCAGCAATAAATAAATATGTATTTGTCAAAATGTGTGCCGTTTTTCATAAGTCTACACGCTGAAAAAAAATCGCTTCTGTAGTATATTGTCCCAAACATATTCTGCTTGAAATATACACTAGGGTACACTCTAAATATATTTGTCACACACAAAAATTATATATTTGGAAAGATGTTGTTCTAAATAAATCGTTGTTTCCATCCTAATGTTTTTTATTTGGGACTATTATTTACGGAACAAATATTTATTTGTATTTAAGTATTCAGAAAAAAAAATAAATTTCTTAACTTTAAGACGCGTTTTATGTTTATCAGTAATTCAACGTTAATTTTTTCGGAAATTTAAAATGTTCGTAAAAAGCCATTATAATTGAAATCGTATAATCCTGCGAAATGATGTATTATGCAAGGTGGATTGTCAACAAATGATGACTTGGAATAAATATAATTTAAAAATTAGTGCTTTAAAACGAATTTTATTGCTTCATAAGCCATTTTTAATTATAAGGTATAACTTAAAATCAATTAAAAAGTAGAAATAAAATTTAAAAAATTGTCAACGTTTTTAAACAAAATATATTTGGACAGGTTCCTAAACGATAATTTTATTTGTATATAAACACATATTTTATTTGAGAAAATTAGTTTGCAAATACATTTTGTTGTAATATATTAATATATGCGTTCCAAATAAATTTTATTGATTTTCAAATAAAATGTATTTGCTCAGAAGTAATTAATATTTAAAAATTTGTGTTTCAAATATATTTTTCTTCGATTCAAACATATCAAAAAAGACGATTTTGCCCCGTGTATGAATTATTTTAGGAACATAAACTATTTTTGTCAGTTTGTAACAATTATAATTGTTTTAATTTTTAAATCATGAGCTAATATTTCTAATTTCAAAGATAATGTTTAAATTTTATTCACTTTCCCACAACAATGCGCCACAGTGCATCAGATGTTTTGTGTTGGTTCCAAAAAAACGTTTGAATAATTCATTTGGCTCTTGTTGCTTATTATTGTTATATGATTTCAAATTAAACAACCCAGAAAATATTAAGTGCAAAAAATCGGTTTCATTAAAAAAGAAAAACAGAAAGAATTCATTCATTGACTTTGCGATGAGATTTGGTCGTTCGTTACGTTCCACTTCAGACTCGTCTATATCTCACTACTCTCGTCTCCTCTGGACATTTAGTCAGAGATAATAATGCGAAATGAAATGTCTTTTCACTATGACCGATCTTATCTAATTGTTAATGTTCTAGTAAAATTGTAGATGATGTTCTTTTTTGAAAAGAAAAAGCGAAAAAAACGAAAGAATAATAAAACTCGAACTGTATAAATATTTTCCTAATCTAATTTTTATAATCATAAACATTAATAAGTAAAACCAGACATTTGGTAATGCATTAACCATGTTTGGCGTGATGGATCTGATAAAAAAATTGATATAGTCCAGTAGTGAAAAAATCTCAATTGAAAATTATGATTAATTATGTATAATTAACCCACATCTTATGTAGCACTCATCTGAATATCTGCATATCGATACCTCCATTCAGTAGAATGCGTAAGTCGATAAAGATAGTTTTTCAGGACAGGCGATCTAAGTTTTATGAAATTTGTTAATTTATACGGAATTCCTTTATACTCGTAAAGTAAATCGAATGTCCTCCTATACTACTTATATAGGGTGATCTAAGTAGATATACTTTTTTCAATAGCCTTTTTTTTGACAGATCACGTGTGAGTCGTGTCACGCTGTCATGTTATTTTTGTTAAGTATTGTTTGGCATTTCATCATGGAAAGACTTACGCCTGAACAACGTTTACAAATTATTCAGTTTTATTATCAAAATAATCGTTCGCCAATTGCGCCAAGGTCTATTTTTTTAATCCAAAAAACACTTTCTAGTCGACCCTCTCTCTTAAGAGCTATACTTTTGCAATTGACCGATTCCCGATCCGACGTACCGGAATCATCGGTCCATATTTCTTCAAAAATGATGCCGGTGAGAACGTAACCGTCAATGGCGACCGTTATCGTGCCATGATAACCGACTATTTGATGCCGGAAATTGAAGCTCGTGATCTCGGCGACATTTGGTTTCAACAAGACGGCGCCACTTCCAACACATCGCATCAATCAATGGATTTATTGAGAGAACACTTCGGTATGCAGATAATTTCACGTTTTGGGCCGGTAGATTGGCAACCAAGATCGTGTGATATCACACCGTTAGACTTTTTCCTGTGGAGATATGTGAAGTCTAAAGTTTATGCGGACAAACCCGCTTCGATTCAGGCCTTGGAGCAAAACATCACGCGTGTCATACGTCAGTTACCAGTCGAAATGCTCGAACGAGTCATCGAAAATTGGACTTGACGGATGGACCATCTGAGATGTAGCCGCGACCAACATTTGATAGACATAATCTTCAAAAAATAAATGCCAAAGAATGTTCTTTCAAATGATAATAAACATTCAACATTAAATTTGAAATTTCTGTGTGTTTTTTTTTTAAAGTAGGGAACCTCGAAATGGATCACCCTCTATATATTCTACATAACTCTTGATGGGGAAGACTCCAAATTTTGACTGAATACGGTTTGAAATATTAAGAATTTAAAAATGCAATATCCCTGAAAACATGCCAAGTCTACTTAGCATGTTTTGGAATGAAGACATTGATATTCTGTATTTTAGACTACTTTTCCATAGAATTTAGTCTGAAAAAGAATGAACAAATTGTATCCACCGTTCTGACATCTCCCACTGAAAGTACCAAAGTCCATATTAATCGTATTAGTCGACTGAAATTTGTCGTATAATTGTTAAATAAACCATAAGTGGATGGAGGTATGGTTTTAGAAAACCAATTTTGCGGAAAACTTTTTATAAAATCAAACCTTTATCCACATTTTGCTTATTCGTGAATAGGGGATAAATACCCTGCAGAGAAATTGGAAACAGTCTATGAAAAGGACCGGATCTGAGCTGGTCCAAAATGAACTAGATCCAGACTAGAGAAAAAGTAATGCAGCCAGAAACAGTTGAGCGCAAAAAAACAAGAGAATTCAAAAAATCTGCCTAGGCAGCGTTGCTTTTGTTTGATTTTGTACAGCGTGAATATTTGTTTGTGTTTTTTCGTCTGCATTGAAATAATTCTATGTGTTTACCGTTAGGATTTTATGGTGGTGCTTGTCATTTCAGTCTTGTGTTCATTGTTAAGTGGAAATTTGAACAAGTAAGACGTCATAATGATAATAATAATTATAACTATTTCAAGTTTCCCTTTTCTAGGAATTAAAATAATTTATTTCCGTTTCTCAAATAATAAAAATATTTCAATTTAGTTTTTATAAATATTATACAAATAAAAACCAATCAATAAATATTTTCTTTTTAATTCTTAAATTTTATAATAAAGGCAAGCTGAAAAGTGGTTCTAGGCTGGTCCATAATCAAGAGAGCATGAACTAATTCTACATAATATATTTTTTCCAGCAAGCAACTGTTTCTTTTTACATGGGCTTGTCCTAGGAAGAATCAATTTTTCTACGGGTGCATTCGTTTGGAACAGTTCTGGAGTAGTTTAGATATATTCGTGAAGAACTATATCAGAGCTAGTTCCCTAGAATTAATTCTAAACTATTCCATTCTGAACTATATCAGAACTGTTCCAAACGAATGCAGCTGGAGACAATTGATTCTTCCTAGGACAAGCCCATGTAAAAAGAAACAGTTGCTTGCTGGGCAAAGGGTATTATGTAGAACTAGTTAATACATTCTCATGGACCAGTGTAGAACTATTTATGAACTGGTCCGCTTCGCTGCAGGGTACCTATAATATTTGGTGGTATTATTTTATTTTTTTCCGGCAATCTTTTAATGGAATATATTCGCATTAGCTTTATTTAAACCGCACAGATTCTTCTAAACAGATGGAGGCCAAGTGAATTGTTGAAAAATCACATCCTTAGAGGCCATTGACCATTTTCAAGTGATACCAAAAAAAAGAGCACCTTGGAAATAATTTTCCGAATACGTAAATGTACAAAACTTCCGGATAGTGACAAAATGTACTCGCTCGTATATTCAAAGCAGTGCCATGTGTTCATGAGCACCAAAGGTGCCAGCAGTTAGAGTGGTGGTCACAAAAGTTCATTGGTTCCATCACTCATAGCATCTGTTTGCGTTTGGAACGGATAGTACTTGAACACACAAAATTCTTTGTATCGAATTGATGTTGACAAATTCTTTCGCTGACTATTAAAATCTTTTCGCAAATGAGAATTTACGGCCCGTGAATATTAGAGTGGAGTGAAGATGTTGCGTTCCTGAAGGCAATTTGTGAAAATTTGTTGTAAGCACTGAAAAATTCTGCTGAAAATTATTGTATTAAACTAAACTAAAAACCTGCTGGGCGGAGCCGACTATATAATACCCTTCTGCAGAATAAGAAAAAATATTGTCAAGTTTTATCATTGTTATTTTCCGCATGATAATGAGTCCAAATTTTTTATCATTTATTTTATTTATTTGGGTATTTCCAGGATGCCGAACGCGACATTCGTACGCCTTTAAAGTGAAACAAAATAAAGAAATCTAACAATTTTTTTTTTGTTGTATACATTTTTCGATAGCATTTTAGTAGCACTATATTTAGGGCAAAAGGCAGGTTTGGTCGATTTGTTGCTTTCTGATATATTGGCAAAAAACATGGGATCCCGAACGCGACAAAAAATAGAACTCGTTTTCGACTGCATATAGAAATATTCAAAAATCTGCGAATTGAAACAGAATTTTGTAATGCAATTTTTTTTAAACTAAAATAGACTAATGTAGTTTTTAATTAGAGGTTGTCATGTTAAAATATATATATTGGATTTTTTTTTGCCGCTCTTAGTGTAAATTCCGCACGCGACATTCCTAACGCGACATTATTTCTCTCACGTAATAATTGCATTTAGAAAAACAAAAGTATAACTTCTACACTTACAAATGTAAGAATAATAATAATAATAAGGAACACATGTTTGTTAATTTTTTAATTTTAAATTTAATTTTTGTAAATTTAATTTAATTTATTTTTTTTAATTTAATTTTTTTAATTTAATTTCTTTCTGTTTTAATGTTTTCCAAATGTCGTCGTGATGCTTCTTTATTATTATTTTTACTCATCCGCACAAAAAGTAAGCAAATATGAAAAAAAAATTTTTTGTTCTAATATGTCCAACTAAGATGGCGAACGCGACAAACTTTTGATTAAAATTAAAGCTTTCTTAAAAGCAACAGCAAACAATTTTTGTTTTTTATTAATTAAGCACAATTAACTTTGTGTGAATATAAATTTTCAATTACTTGCTTCGACTGGATGAGCAGTTCTGATACAAAACTGCGTTTTGTTATCGCGAACGTGACACCAAAATAGCAGGTGAAAGAAACATACAAATGTACCGTTAGTCGATTTTTGCTTTATCTCTGTTTCTATTTTCCTAATAGTTTGTTGTTGGTACAAAGATCTTTAACGAAGATTGTAACCATAAAACGAATATATAACAAATAACAGTGAAATGTAAAACCAGCACTTAAAGGGGCCAAAAATGAAAAAAAAAATATTTGTGACTTTCTGTTCAAATATTTCACAACAAAAATAAAAATATGCTGTAAACTCATTATATTCTTTAAATTCAAATATTTCTTTAACAATATAAAAGAAAAAAACATTAGTTTATCAACTTTTATTTTTCTCATCGTGGTGGACCTTTCTCTGGAAATGCCCATTTATTATCAGCGCAAACAACAATCCTGTATGCAATTTCGTAAATTTTGTAAAGGGGGAATACCACGTAAATACCAAATCGGGATGTACATATACATATATGTGGGCTATACTATATAAACATGAAACGGTTTTAATGAAATTTGACATAGGCACGGGGCAAAATCGACTTTTTTTCATATGTTTGGATAGAAAGAAAATATATTTAGAACACAAATTTATTACATATTTCTAAACAAATACATTTTATTTGAAAATGAAAAAAAAAATTATTTGGAACGCACATATGAATATATTACAACAAACAAGTAAGAATGTTCAGTGGGGTAAACCGACTAATGAATCCCCTCACCTTGAGTCTCAAAGTAAATTTATTTATTTTTTTGTTTTATTTAAATTATTATCAATTTGAATTGCATATAATAACTTTAAAGTATGTACTGGTATTAAAGTTATAAGCTGTTAACTTTTGGTGTAAAATGGTCCATTTGAGTCGGAAATACAAAAAGGGGTGTGCCAATGACGGCCACTTTTCCCTAGACTCTAGGTACTATAAAAGCATTACTCTGTACAAAATTTCAAGTATTTGTATACACTGGTATTCAAGTTATAAGCTGGTAACTTTTGGTACAAAATGGCCCATTTGTGTAAGAGGTACCAAAAGGAGCGTTGCAATAATGCCCATTTTTCACTGTATTGTAGTTACTATTAAATCATTACACTGTACAAAATGTCAAGTCTTTGTATGTACTGGTAATAAAGTTATAAGCTATTAACTTTTGGTTCAAAATTTTCCATTTGTGTGGGAGGTACCAAAAGGGCGTGGAAACTTCGCCCATTTTTCTCGAGGTACTAGTGACTAATAATCTGATACTATGTGTAGAATTTCAAAGGATTCAAATAAGTAGTATAGAAGTTATTAAATAATCAATATTTCACTAAATGTTAACCCTTTGTGGGGGAGGTACTAGAAGGAGTGGACCAATATAGACCATCTTCGACCTTAGCCGGAGATAGAAGAAAATATTACCACATACCAAATTTGAAGTCAATTAGAAAGTTATCGTGCGCACCAGCCAGCAGACAGACAGACAGACAGACGGACATTGCTCATTCGACTTAAAATGACCCAAAACGGATATCCGCCGAACAAACTTAGGGTCTTACGTCACTCCTTCGATGTGTTACACTTTTGGTTCGTAGCAAATGATATATACTCTCCTCTCTAGGTGAGGGGATAAATATATTTGCAAACAAATTTTCTCCAATAAAATATGTATTTATGTATATCAAAATAATGTTATTGTTTAGGAATTTTTCCAAATACATTGCAGATTTTTGAAATTTAATTTGTAATTTTTCATTCCGAAGCCTTATATACTAAAATTGTGTCTGCATTTACTAACCTCTTCATTTTTATCGGGGTTTATTTTCTAAACTGTTGTACACATATTGTTATTAGCAAACTATAAAAAGTTTACCTTATTTGAATGTAGCGAGTATATTGGCGATGTCGATTTTAATATATTTTGATATTGGCTACTCATACATAGCCTTATGATTACAACGACTAGAAATTTTTTAAGTAAAAAAAATGATTGAATTCTCCAGAATTTTCTTTGTACGTGACATTTTCAGAAAATTGAAAATGTTTTGTTTTTTTACGATAAACTAATTAAAATATGAATAAATACAGGGTTTAGAAAAAGTTGTATGTAATTTAAATTTTCATTGTTTACGTAATTATAATAAAGAAATGTTGACAAATCACTCTTAAATTTTTTTAACTTGATTTTTTTCAAATAATTTATCTAAAAAAATCAAAATCTAAAGTCGGGCGGTGCCGTCTGTATAATAACTTCCAATATTATTTTCCAAGAAGAAAAGGAGCAAATGTGTTAAAAATATATATGAAACCATTATTACTTTGAATTTTTAGAGCTTAAATAGAGTAGAAAAATTCACAAGTTCCAAGCACATCTGTTAGAGAACGTAGCATCTACACCACCACGAAGTCAAATTCATAGGGGAAATTTATATGGGGGGTTATATCAAAACGTAATCCGATATGATACATTTTTATAAGGAGTGGTACTGTACAAAATAAAATATAGCCATTATTTTTAGCCAGATCGTCAAAAAGTCATATCGGAAGGGACCATCATATGATTACTTATCTCAAAGCCTGGGCCGATATGGCCCATATTCATTGAAATGATTGTGGGTAATATGAAATAAAAATTGCCTAAATTTCAAAATGTTATCCAAATAATTTTTTCCCATAAAATTTCATTGATATTGGATTTTTTAGAATTTTTCTTGAAAATTTTGCCCAAATTAAATTTTTCTATAAAATTTCGACGAAATTGCATTATTTTAGAAAATTTTCAGTTAACACGTTTTTATCCTGTCAGTGACCCTTTATTCGTGGTCATTCAACTTTTATCTGGTCAAGTTTTCTTAAAAATTTCCTCGCAATTTGGAAGAGCATTTTTCTAAAAAATTTCTTTGAAATTGCATTAGAAAATGTTTTGAAAATTACAATTTTTGGAAAACTACATTCTTCTACAAACATTTTTCAATTTTTTTTTCAATTTTTAACATCATCTTTATTAACATTTCATTTATATACATATTTACATTGTTTGAGATATTATTCTATATATTACAACAAATGAGGTTATTTATTTAGTTATAACGTTTTATGTAGAATTTGAACAATTTCAAGGGAAAAATAGGAAAAAACCTTATTATGAATTTAAAAATTTTTGAAATTGTTTTTTTTTAATAGAAAATTCGATATTTTTTAACAAATTTGTAGAAATTGCATTTTTTTTTAACATGTCGCCGTATTTACACTTTTTGTAAAATGTTGTAGAAATTGCATTTTTCTATAAAAATCGTTGAATTGCATTTCTCTACACATTTTCCTGAAATTACTGTTTTCTAGAAAATTGTTTTGAAAATTTTGTCCAAATTAAATTTGTCTATAAAATTTCATTGATATTGGATTTTTAAGAATTTTCCTTGAACTTTTCTCCCAAATTTAATTTGCCTTTAAATTTTCATTGATATTGGATTTTTTAGAAAATTTCGAAAATATAATTTTTTTTAGAAAATTTGTTTCCACCGTTTTTCCCGTCAGTGGCTCTTTGTACGTAGTTAACCAACCTAAATTTGGTCATCGGTTATCGACCTGAACGGATTAAAAATCGATGAGTCATTTAAAGGACGATGTCCCCTGTCTGATTAGTAGCCATTGCCCGGATTAAAGGTCGTTGACTTTATTAAAGGCCGATGAAGGACATTTTCTGGGAAAATTAAATTTCAATGAAATTTTACAGAAAAATATAATTTCAACGAAATTTTCTAAAAAAAATGAATTTCAACGGAATTTTCTAGAAAAATAAAATTTCAACGAAATTTTCTAGAAAAATTTAATTTAAGAAAATTTTTTAGAAATATGCAATTTTAAGTACCTTTTTGACATAATTTTCTGGAGAAAAAAACGAAATTATCAATAAAAAATTGCAAAAAATACAATATTGTCAAAATTTTCTATAATAAAATTAATTTTGAAGAAATAAAAAAAATTATCGGGGAAAATAAAATTTAAAAGAAATTTTAAAGGAAAATGTCATTTTAACGAAATCTTCTAGAAAAATTAAATTTCGAAGAAAGTTTCCAGAAAAATTTAATTTCAATGAAATTTTATAGAATACTAGCGGACCCGGCGAACTTCGCCTCGCCCCAATTTAACGCCTTCAGATAAACTCCAGAGTGATAATAAAACACAGATAGTTAAAATTTTAATGCGATTTGTTTAAAAGGAATCGAAATCAGTAGAGATAAATCGAATCAGACGACAAACAACAAACAACGAAGACAGAAGACAGGCAACGTACAGATGACCGTGCGAAAAACAGGGAAATTCGAGATTAATTCCACAGACTTTCTACGATTGGTTTTGAGATTTATTGATTGTCATCGCAAAAGCCAATCGTACAGGGAACTGAATCCGCTTGAATTGGAATGAAAGATCAGTTGGAATAATCGGAATTCGTGGGATAAGGACTTCCTCTCCTTTGAATTTTCCCTTGATGATCGTCGCCTGAATCACATTGTCCATCAGTTTCATAATGGACAACCGCGAACTATGCACAATTTCGGATGATTCAGATTCCGCAACATGATTATGATCGATTCCACCTTCAGCTGTAAATTATGCGGCGGAGCTCCTGGCACATCAAGCGAGTTCGATTTTACTTTGAATAATAAAATTCATGCTATCGACGTCCTTATTCTTCGCTGCTAATATTGCCCATTCACTAATCTAATCGAGATTTGGAAACACTTTGGTGATGAGTTCCTCGTTCGACGATGTGAACTCGCAAAAATTTGCCGGGAACAATATCAATGCAGTGGAAACATCAATAGTAATTTGGCCATTGCCAAGCGCCAACAGTTGTTTCGAGAATTCAAGAGCCGATGAGTCGTTCTGCAACGCGACTCTCATGTTCGTGGTCAATTTCAACTTCTTCAAAAATTTGCCGGGAACAATATCAATGCAGTGGAAACATCAATGGTAATTTGGCCATTGCCAAGCGCCAACAGTTGTTTCGAGAATTCAAGAGCCGATGAGTCGTTCTGCAACGCGACTCTCATGTTCGTGGTTAATTTCAACTTCTTGACATAACTTCTTGACATGCAGCCACAAAGACCACTATTTCAGGCATGCATTAATTTCATCGGCAGTAGATTTCGGGATGACGGGAAGCGTTTGACGAAAATCTCCGGAGAGCAATATCAGACTCACCAAATTGTCTCAAATCACGTCGTAAATCCTTCATCGTTCGGTCAATTGCCTCCAGAGCTCGTTTATGCGCCATCGTGCATTCATCCGAAATTATGATTTTGCAGTGCCCGCAATCCAATAAGATAACCTTACCTCTTATACTCAAACTTATTATCTGAAAAAATTTTCGAACTGATAAATATCGCGTTGAATTTTAATTGATCGTAATGCTTGTACCGTTTGTCGATGTGATACGCGAAATCAGTGTAACAATACGCAAAACTCGAATGAATTGCAGCAAGAAAAATAGCACATACTCGTAGATATGTTTAATAGAAAACTTTTTTGTTTAATAGAAAATTAATAAAAAAAATTGGATTCAAAAAGAGAGCAGTAGATAGGAACAGTAGGAATCTCGCAGTAGATAGGAACAGTAGGAATCTCGCAAGAAATAGCAATTTTCGATTTTCCGACTTTTCCGGAGGGTTTTCCCAAAATTTTCTTTCGTACAAACCTTCTCCAGGCAAATACGAAGAACTGAAGAAAAAAATCATCCAAATCGCTCCAGCCGTTCTGACGTGATGCCATTACACAGATGGACCGTTTCATTTTTATATATATAGATAGAGATAGATAGATATAGAAATTACAATGTAATGTAATTTTTTTAGAAAAATTAAATTTTGACATAATTTTCTAGAAGAAAGAAATTTTCAATAAACGTTTATTTTTAATAAAAATTGCAACAACAAAAATCAATTTTGAAGAAATTTTATAGAAAAAATTTCTTTTAACAAAAATAACGAAATTGTTTAAACATACAAATTATGACGATGACCCCTGATTAGCACCCACTTTACGAATTTAAGGTCGTTGACTTTAATAAAGGGCAGTGAAGGAAATTTTATTGGAAAATTAGATTTTAAAGGAAAAAATATGATGTTTGAATTGTTTGTTTGGCTTCAGGTCCATGGTAAATAAAAGACAATACTTTTATTTAGTATTTATTTTTCTTTATTCTTTATTTAAATATAATTTTAAGAAAATTAATGATGAGTACCCAGTGCCCGGATTAAAGTTTGTTGACTTTATTAAAGGCCCATAAGGAAAAATATCATTTTAATTAAACTTTTTAGAAAAATATAATTTTAATTAAATTTTCTAGAAAAATTAAAATTCAAATAAATTTTAGAGAAATATGCAATTTTGAGTAAATTTTTTATAAAAAAAAAACAATTTTGACGAAATTGTTAAAGAAAAAAAAAAACAAATTTTCAACAAAATTTAAAAAAAATGCAATTGTGACAAAATTTGCTAAAAAAATAAATTTTGAAGTAATTTTATAGAAAAATTAAATTTGCAACATAATTTACTAAATTTGTTCGACGATTACCCCTCATTATTGCCCGGATTAAAGACCGATGAAGAAAATTTCAAAGAAATTTGAAAGAAAAAATCATTTTAACGAAATTTTTTAGAAAAAATTAATTTCGAAGAAATTTTTTAGAAAAATTTAATTTCAATGAAATTTTTTAGAAATAGCAAATTTTCAACAAAATTTAAAAAAAATGCAATTGTGACAAAATTTGCTAAAAAAAATAAATTTTGAAGAAATTTTATAGAAAAATTAAATTTGCAACAAAATTTACTAAATTTGTTAACCATACAAATATCGACTATTACCCCTCATTATTGCCCGGATTAAAGACCGATGAAGAAAATTTGAAAGAAAAAATCATTTTAACGAAATTTTTTAGAAAAAATTAATTTCGAAGAATTTTTTTAGAAGAATTAAATTTTGACATAATTTTCTATAAAAAAGAAACGCTTATTATTAATAAAAATTCCAAAAAAGTCAATTTTAAAAAATGTTCCGGAAAAATTAAATTTTAAAGAAATTTTATAAGAAAATATTTTTTTTAACAAAATTGACAAAAAAAAAATTTGGCGATGACCCCTGATTAGTACCCAGTGCCCGATTAAATCGTTGTCTTTATTAACGATGAAGGAAATATTCTGGGAATATTAATTTCAAAGAAATTTTAAAGGAAAATATCATTTTAACTAAATTTTCTAGAAAAATTAAAATTCAATGAAAATTAAAATTCGAAGAAATTTTCTAGAAAAAATTAATTTCAATGAAATTTTAGAGAAATTTGCAATTTGAGTAAATTTTTTTATAAAAAATTAATTTTGACGTAATTTTCAAAAAACCAAACTTTCAACAAAGTTTGCAAAAAATGCAAATTTGACAAAAATTTCTAAAAAAATAAATTTTGAAGAAATTTTATTGCAAAATAAATTTTCAACAAAATTGACGAAATTTGTTAAACATACAAATTTGGTCGATTACCCCGGATAACTACCGAGTGCCCGGATTAATGGTCGTTGACTTTATTAAGAAGAGTTGACGTTTTCAAAGAAATTTTAAAGAAAAATATAACTTTAACTAAATTTTTTAGAAAAATTAAACTTCAACGAAATTTTCAAAAAAAAAAAAAATAAAATTTCGAAGAAATTTTCTAGAAAAAATTAATTTCAATGAAATTTTATAGAAATGTGCAATTTAAATTACATTTTTTAGAAAAATTTAATTTTTACATAATTTTCTGGAAAAAAAATATTTGTAACAAAATTTGTAAAAAAAATGCAATTTTAAGTACATTTTATTATAAAAATTTAATTATGCAACAATTTTCCAATCTTCAAAAAAAAAATAAATTTTCAACATTTATTTATTTTTAACAATATTTACAAAAAAGATTAATTTGATAAAAAAAATTGTAGAAAAATACAGTTTTGAAGAAATTGTATAGAAAAATCCTATTCATTATTTTAAATAGCATATCTGGAGGGCAAGGCGAATCCATAAAAAAGATGTTAAAGTATTCTGTACTGTCGTTACGGCCTCATGGGGAAGCCCGGCTTGGGTATACCTGCTCTAGAGCGTTTAGAAGTAACATGGGAGGGGACATTATATGAGGTGTACATAAAACATTATTAATTGTGCAATAGGGATTCTGCTTAGTCCTAGAAATTTCTCTGTACCTATTTGGTAATTTAAGACTTTTGGATTTTATTTAAAAAAACACATAAAATTTAGAGAAATTTATGAAATCTTTGTTTGAGTCGATAGAACGGTCTATGTATATAATTAAATGTTTAAAGATGATTTCATGTAAATGTTAACCCCGGCTGCGCCTCAATGGTTCGTTCATACTCTGGGTCCAATTTTGGCTACTCTCTCCAACATATCGGCCATTATCTCACGAATAAATTCTTCAATATTTGCTTCCAGAGCGTCAACCCTTGCGGGTTTGTCCCTATAGACACGAGCCTTAACATAGCCCCACAAAAAGTAATCTAAAGGCGTTAAATCCCTCGATTTAGGCGTCCAATTTACCGCCCAAACGTGAAATAAACTTTTCACCAAACTCAAAATTCAATAAAAATAAATAAAACTCAATAATGTGCTAGCGTTGGTCGTTTGTAAGCCGATTCATGGTTAAATTATAGACTAAACTGAACATGTTTGACAGTAACACGAAAACAGCTGAGCTGCCAAAAATAATGTTGCCAAAAAATCACCCATTATTATGGAATATACAGACAGACGGATATGGCAAAGTCCAATCAAAAAGTGATTCCATTCCGATCGGAATAAAAAACCATGATTGTTCTCTTCTTTTTTGGGCTTTGTGATGTCGGGTATCAATACAGTGATACATACTCCTATGTTGGCCACATCATATCAATATATGTATCTTGTTATACTGACCGATTTAAAATCCATGAAAATAATCCAAAAATGTGCACTGTATACATTGAGCAGACTGTACAAATTAAAAATATACATATGTACATTGTACATTCATACTCCTATGTACGTAGTTTTTGTGGTTTATGTCCTGTTTTCAATAGCTCATAATTCATTGGTTGTTTATTACATTTGAACAATATTGCATTTGAACAGAAGAAACATTTTCTAAATACATTCATAAATTTCGGTGCATAATGCGTCTCAAATTTGATTTTTTTAATTTTGCAATTAATTGAATGTAATTATTTGCCAAAACTGCCAATTTCAAGATCTCTGGCCAACAATTTCCACATCTATTCAAATGGAAAAGCGGATACATATGTTTTTTTGGTTTAATTTCCGCTCCTGTGTTCAAATGTTCAAAACTGTTTCTTTTGCCATTGTGCTTCGCTACAAAACGAACTATCCCAAATATATGTACAACTATTGCATACGTGCATATTTGGCATGACACAAATTATAGCTGACAATTTGTGGCGTTTTTTTTTTGGTTGAAATTAATTAAACCTTCCTTTTCTGTCCCAAAACAAGAATACTCATAGAATAAATTAAAAATACGAGTAATTAAAATTCATTGCAATACAAAGTCATTATGTCGTTGGATTTACAGAGACATAAAGTCTTTTAAAATTGTTTTGGGCCCTTAAATGGCAAACATTTTAACTGCTAGAAATTTATTAGGTTGACAAAACATTTAGACAGTTTTTGGAGTGGTGATACTCGTAATGTCTATGTGTCTCTATAGAGTAGTCATGAAATGTTAAACTTCTTTGTTGGTGGTCGACCAGTCATGCGGGTAATATGGTCGTAATAAAGACACTCTCATTTGTTGAATATTAAAATCGATCAGTCATAATTAAAGAAATTATTATGATCCACTATAAATGGGTCGGTAGTGTAGTGGTGATGGGTAATGTTATGTTCATATACCATAATTGATGAGAACATAAACATTAGAGTGCTTCTATTACACAATGCAACACGAAAAAATATAACCATATACGGAAACCACTACGTTATAAAAGACAAAAAAAGACCCGTGTCTCCCAGTTTTGCCCAAAGTCATGCACTTTTTTATGGGCCCCCAAAGATTTGGGGCCTCGGTGTCATTTTTGCCAAAAAGTGGTCATTTTCTCAGGCTCATATCTTGCAAACCGTTCAGAATTTCGATTTACCCTCTGAGCAAAGTTGTAGGTCTTGTCATGATAAACAAAAATTATGAACATATAAATCGCAAAATTTTTTACAAAGTTCGAGTTTTTTACCTTTCCCCCCCTGCTCAGGTCCATAGGTAGCAAACCGTTCAAAATTCCAGGAAACTATCAACTACAAAAATGTGCCTAAGATCTCTATAAAAAACTTACTGGAACATATGAACTTCCAAGGAATGATTCTTAACACCGTTTAGGTAGCCGCAAAAGTGCAAAAACAATGCATCAATAAAATTGATATTACGTCTGCGCTGATGATGGAGGGCAGTCTGGAAGCAACGTGCCTGTGGACACCATAAGTTCTGGATCAGAGTCAGATTCGGACGACGATTTTCCGAATGATTTGCAACCATTCACGGTAATTGCTTGGCCGACCTAATTTTCGAAGAAGTAGGCCCAATGATGTCGCCAGCCCACAAACCGCACAAAAGAGTCATCCTTTAACGAAATCTTCTAGAAAAAATAAATTTCGAAGAAAGTTTAAAGAAAAATTAATGTTAAATGAAATAAAATTTTGACATAATTTTCTAGAAGAAAGACATTTTCAATAAATGCTTATTTTTAATAAAAATTGCAACAAAAAATCAATTTTAAAAATTTTCTGGAAAAATTCAATTTTGAAGAAATTTTATAGAAAAGATCTTATTTAACAAAAATGACGAAATTGTTTAAACATACAAATTATGACGATGACCCCTGATTAGCACCCACTGTACGAATTAAAGGTCGTTGACTTTAATAAAGGGCAATGAAGGAAATTTTATTGGAAAATTAAATTTTAAAGGAAAAAATATGATTTGCAACCATTCACGGTAACTGCTTGGCCGACCTAATTTTCGAAGAAGTAGGCCCGATGATGTCGCCAGCCCACAAACCGCACAAAACAGCCACTCTTTGTGAATGCATCGGCTTTTTAACAATCACTCGTGGATTCTCATTTGCCCAAATGCAGCAATTCTGCTTGTTAACGAATCCATTGAGGTGAAAGTGTGCTTCGTCGCTGAAGATGATTTTCTTTGTAAAGTCACAATTCACTTCTGTCTTTTGAACCAACCATTCGGCGTATTGACGACGCACAATGGGAAAAAGGGGCAAATACGCGCGCATAGCAGTATTTTCTATCTCATGACAATACCATTAGAGATAGAGTCCTACGATTTGGACCAACTTCAAGAGAATTCTTTGGAGAAGAAATTGGTGTACCAGATTTTATTTTACTGTTACCATGTACCGCACAGTGGGGTTACAAAAGCGACTTTGTGGAAATTAGTGTGAAAATCAAAATATCGTACCAACTTCAGTGATCTTGATTTTATATTAAAGCTGACAAAACTTAGTTCAAAATCTACTTGAGTTATTTTATTGTGTGTTGCTTCGTTTTAAATATATAGACCATTGAAGTTCAAAAATTTTTTTGTGAAAATTGCGTTAAAAGTCAACAAAACCGGGCAATGTTTTTGAAATTGAAACCAAAACAACATACATATGTAGGATAAAATTGCAGTCTGCAATATTTTTAAAAGCTGAAGTTTTGCACTAATGCAATTAGACAATGGGTCGACGACTGTTAATAAGAGAACAGTTAAATTAAAAACGAAAAATAATCGGTCCACCCTAATACACATAAACTGCAAAAGCGTTTAACTATATTTTTATAGTTTTTGTAGAAGAAGTAAACTATAAAAATTACACATATAATCATAATAATATTAATTAGATTGATAATTTTGATCGTAGAACTCTACAAACTTGCAACCTGACTTGTACCGGTCTTATTTATTATCCGATTTTGCCGAAATTTCGTAAAATTTATTTTTTGAAGCAAGAAAATATGTCCATATGTTTCGGGAAAATCAGTTTATAGATAGATGTAGCTCCCACACATATTTTCTTTATTTAAAGTAAAAAACCCACATATTTAAAGTACACAAATCGGCCATAATCGCAAAAAGTCGCAGATAAACTAGGTACCGTTGGGTTTAAACACTGAAACAAAGAAATGTAAAATTAAGTTGACGTTAAGGTGTGACTCACAATTAACATCGTGCATTCTAGTTGGACCAGCCCTTATATATGTTCCTTCCGATTTGGCCGTTTAGCGCTACTGAAGATGTAATTGCATCCAATTTTTTGAAATTTAGCAGGATAGAGTTTATTTATACAAGGGCCCAACCAACTTGCCTAATTTGAGAAATATCTGTTCAGATTTAGGTATAGCCTCCCTGTTCCATCCTATTTGATATGTTAACGCTATAGAAGCTGTGTTTCAGAAAAGTAAGTTATTGTAATCAATTTTTATTCGTTTCAGTGTTATTCGATATTACTAGAGTGGTGTAGAGTATTCTATTGTCTGCCACATCCGAATTTAGTCTTTCATTACTGTGTTTTCATCAAAAAGCAATTTTTGTGGTTATTGCAAAAAAAATTATGTGAAACAAAACGGTGCCTATATTCAAAAACAAGTAAAATCGTATATACCCTCCACCATGGATTGCATTTAATTTTATTACTGCAGAAATCTTTGGATATGGAGCAAATCATGAAAAGATTATGTAAATTATTGAAAAAACGAACGCTGCAATTTTTAGGCCGCAAATTCTTTACCTGAAAAATGTGATGTTTGTGGCTTGAAATAGATTTTTTGAGAGCTACATCTACACGGGGGCTACAACCAAAATAGAATACAAACTGCAAAGATTCTGCTAAATTTCTTAGAAAATGTGGTTTTTATGGCTTAAATAAGCCTTTTTTGGGAGCGACATCTATAGGTGGACTATAAAAAAATATGAACTTATTTAAACAAATTTTACTGCGATGAATTCTTGTCTTAATTAAATACAAACTGCAAAGATTCATTTAAAATGCTTAGAAAATATGGTATTTATGGCTTAAATACATATATTTTGGAGCGACCTCTATAGGGTGACTATAACAAAATATGAACCAATTTGTAAAATTTTTCCTGTGCTGAATTCTTATCAAAATATAATACAAACTGCAAAGTTTCTGCTAAATTGCTTTAAAAATGTGGTATCTATGGCTCAAACCCGTATTTTGGAGCGACCTCTATAGGGAAGCTATATTAAAACATTGACCGATATGGCCCATTTGCAATTCCAAACAACCTGCATCTATTAGAAATATTTCTACCAAATTTGATCAACCTAGCTCTATTATTACGGACTGTAGCGTGATTATAACAGACGGATGGACGGACAGACAGACAGACAGGCTAAATCGCCTTAGAATTTTCCGATGATTGAGAATATATATACTTTATAAGGTCTCAGATCAATATCTAGAGGAGTGACAAAATGAATATACTCCCCCATCCTATGGTGGAGGGTATAAAAATAGGACAGGGTCGGGAAAAAAATTAAAAATTAAATTTTCTATTCTGGATATCTCGTTAACTTTTTTGCAGACCTCGGTTAGTAGAATTGATGACAAAGATAAATGTTACATGCGCTTAAATATTTTGTACAACCGAGGTGGGCAGTTTTGAGGCTCTGTAGCTCTGCCCCTATATATGACATGTTGGTCCACATTTGAAACTTAAATTCTCTAATGCCTCTTCCACAAACGTACCAAGTTTTGTCACAATCGGTTGTCTGGTTAGGACACGGCGTAATTATTTCCCTTTCTCTTTTAATTCCTCCCACCATGCGATCGTAAAATAACGTTTGCGTTCAATGTATTGGCTTAAGGGAAGTATAAATTTGAATTTAATTTTACTTAAGCTCTGTTTTAGTGCTATTGTGAACCTCTGTGGCTGATTCCCCAATACTAGCCTACTATAATTCCTATTCCTCCGTAGTATATAAAGCTGATTTGCTAATCCAAACGATAATTTTTCCAAAATACGCTATACATATTGTTCCATTTTTTCCATACAAGTAAGGAAAATTTAGTCAAGTTTTCCACTGAACATATTTGGTGTCTACGTTCCTTCGATGTGTTACACTTTTGGTCTGTAGCAAATAATATATACCCCCGTCAACTAAAGTGATGGTAAAAAATTAGCAATTTGCACCATTAACAAGTAATAAAGTTCAGTCGGGCAAACCGACTTAAGAATCGCCTCACCTTCAGTTCCAAAAAAATATTAGTAAATTTATTTGTTTTAATTAAATTATTATCAATTTAACAAATTTAAAGTACCAAAAGGGACGTCCAAATAACGCCAAATTTTCTCTGGACTCTATTTTCTATGTATAATAACATAACACTGTACAAGTATTTGTATGAACTGATCTGAAAGCTATAAGCAGTTATCTTTTGGTGCAAAATGGTCCATTTGAGTGGGAGGTACCAAAAGGGCCCCATTTTTTTGAGGTGTTAGCTACTAATAAACTAATACTATGTAAGGAATTTCAGAAGATTTGAGTAAGTAGTATAGAAGTTATTAAAGAATCTACATTTCACTAAATATTAACCCTTTATGTGGGAGGTACAATAAGGAATGGAGTAGCCAATAGACCCATCTTCGAACTTAGCCGGAGATAGAGAAAAATATTACCACATACCAAATTTGATCGGTTAATCGGTTAATCCTTTCGAGAGTTATCGTGCGCACCAGCCAGCAGACAGACATACAGACACACAGACGGACGGACGGACATTGCTCAAACGACTTAAAATGACCCAAAACGGATTTCCGCCGAACATACTAGGGTCTTAGGTCACTCCTTCGATGTGTTACACTTTTGGCTCGTAGCAAACGATATATACCCTCCTCTCTAAGGTTTTTATTTAGCGTATGGAAAATCATTACAATCGAAAGAATAGCATATATAAAATGTGTACCAAGTTAAATAAGTCATCAAAGATCCAGCGATTCTAGCCACGATACAGCGTCTGGTGTTAAATTTATGATGTCGCTTATTTGGTCTTCATATCATAGGGTAGGACACTCTCTAAGGATGTGATCGATGGTTTGTCGAGGGGCCCCGCATGTGCAAATAGGGTCATTTACAAGACCCCATGTGTATTGGGTATTTTGGGTTCTGTCAGTACCAGTTCTGAGTCTGTTGAGGTTACACCAAGCTTTCCGTGAAAGTTTTAGGTCGTTGTTACTGCTACGTCCATTAAAGAGCGGACTGGACCTTCCTGAGTTGGACCAGTCATTTTCCCAAACCATGTAAATCTCAAAATTTTCATCTTTTAACATTTTGGCTAGCTTCATGGGTGCGTTTCTTGATAAAAGTCGTTGTCGTGGGGGATTATTTAAATCAGTTATTAGCGGAATATGATCATTACTAAGAATTTTATTGTATTCTCGTAGTAAAGCTTGTTTCCTTCTTAGCTGTGGTGGAGCGATATTACAGAGCTTTGGTAACCATTCAGTAGGTGTTGGGCGTAATGTTCCTGATATCAGCCTCATAGTTATATTCAATTGAGTGTCGATTTTTTGAGTATGACGGCTGTTTAGCCATACTGAACTTCCGTATTCAGCCGCAGAGAAAACCAGAGATAACGCAGAAATTCGCAAACATGACGGATTTGCACCCCACGAAGAGCCCGTCAGTTTTTGAATTATGTTGTTTCGGGTGTTTATCTTTTGAGACGTTTTGGTGAGATGAGCATTATATGAAAGGGTCCTGTCCAGAGTTATTCCAAGTATTTTGCATTATGGTTGTGATTTAGGAGTTTGTTGTTTAATTGTACGTTTAATTCACGGCAGGCTTCTTGGTGGTTCAGTTGGAAGTAGCTCACTTCCGTTTTGGCAATGCTTGACGAAAGTCGCCATTTGGCACAGTATTGTGAAAGCAATTTAAGATCTGCTGTTAGAGTGTCTTCTATATGAGCGAACGATTTGTGCTGTAGTGCGAATGCCATGTCGTCAGCATATATAAATTTCCTCGATATAGAGATAAGCAGATCATGTATGTACAGGTTGAACAACGTCGGGGCTAAGACAGATCCCTGGCGGAGACCATTGTTAAGTTTTCGTGTTTTACTGTATTTTTGTGGACATAGAACAGACGGTCACTGAGCATTGATTGATTAAGATTACCGACTACAGGGGATAACCTTCATCAATTTATACAGCAAGCCTTTTTTCCACACGGTAGGTATCATACGCTGATGTCAAATCAACAAAAACTGCGCCAGTCTTAAGTTGGTTTTGGAAACCGCATTCAATGTAGTTTGTAAGCGACAATACCTGGTCAGTACAGCTTCGATGTTTTCGGAAACCAGCTTGTTCTTGAGGAATGACACGGTCTATTTCCGGACCAATACGATTTAAGATAAGACGCTCGAGTAGCTTAAAACTGATTGACAAAAGGGACACGGGACGGTAACTTTGTGGTATATGTATCTGCTGGTTTATGGGGTTTGAGTGGATTTTTCAAACGCTGGTGGTAATTTGTTTGATGACAATATGTTTGAATAAAATACCGTAAGCCATCTTCTGGTATTGGAGCCACTATTTTTAAGGAATTCTGGATATATTCCATCCACTCCAGCCGCAGTTCCAAGTTTAATTGAATTCAAGGCATCGTTCACTTCTTGCTCTGTAAAGGGTCTTGAAAAACTATCATTTGGGATAGTGGATAATTTGAGAGTTCTATATTCGTATTTTATAGTCCTTACCTTTACCTTTTTCATCACACTTAGCTTTTGATAGCTGCACTATATGTGAGGCTATGATATTTGGATTTATTGTTGGCTTGTTTGGTGGAGGAGCGTTGAGCGCTCCCAAGTTTACGCAACAATCCCCATGCCTTACGGCAGGAATGTATAAAGTCCATGTTTGTGACAGATCTTGGCCATTCCTCCTTTCTCGCTTCGTCAAGGCTTAATAGTAATTCGTCTGCTATTTCCGGATTTTCCGTTAAGCAGAATTCATTATACAACCTATCACTATCTTCATTCCAACAAGGAATGTATTCCTTACGGAAACCTCTCGGGATTGCTTTCTTTGCTGAAGCAATAACTAGACCAACAAATAGGTCATAATTCGATGGTAAGGGTGGAATAAATCGAATTGCATCATCGATTAGTTTTGAAAATGTGCTCCAGTTTGCTCTCCGAAAGTTCCACCTTGGCTTCGGGATGCTTTTAACAATTGGGATCTTAGTACCTATATCGATGATAACTGGACGGTGCTGACTTTGTGGGAAGCTACTTAGGGCGGTTCGAGACGCAGGTACGGGATTTGAACGTGATGAAGAGATGAAGCACAGATCTGGGTTATAATCACGGTTCCATCGTGCAGAGTGGAAAGTACCTCTGTCTTTAGCAGCGAAAATTAAGTGGAGATTTAGTGTTTCAGCCCAATCTATAAGCCATAGACCATTGTCATCGTCATTGTGGTACCGCCACAAACTGTGGTGGCTGTTAAAGTCGCCTGCATATACTACAGGGTGGTTATATTTTGGTATAGCATTTATTGGCCACTGAGAGATTGGTGGTTTATATATGTTGATAATACTTACACCGTTTAGTATGACTGAGATGATGAAAATATTATTATTATTTCTGCATTCGAAAACTCCTGCATCGGATATGTTATTATACCCTACACCACACTGTGGTACAGGGTATTATAAGTTTGTTTCACGGCAGATGTTTGTAACCCCTGAAAATAACACAGCTAGACCCACCTTAAAGTATACCGATCGACTCAGAATCACTAGCTGAGTCGATTTAACGATGTCTGTCCGTCCGTCCGTCTGTCCATGTAAAGTTGTTCGTCGACTACAGGTCGCAATTTCACTCCGATCGTTCTGAAATTTTGCTGTGTAGAGTATTTAGCGGCTGTTAAGATCGCTATTGAATTTGGTTGAAATCGGTTCAGATTTAGATATAGCTCCCATATATATCTTTCGTCCGATTTGGCCCTTTAGTCCTATAGAAGCTGTATTTTACATCCAATCGTTTTGAAATTTAGAATGGTAGAGTTTCTTGATCTATGAACCAACATTGCCGAATTTGAAGAAAATCGGTTCACATTTAGCTATATCTCCCATATATATGTTTCGTCCGATTTGGCCCTTTAGTCCTATAGAAGCTGTATTTTACATCCGATCGTTTTGAAATTTAAAATGGTAGAGTTTCTTGATCCATGACCAACATTGCCGAATTTGAAGAAAATCGGTTAAGATTTAGCTATAGCTCCAATATATATGTTTCGTCCGATTTGCTCTTTAGTCCTGTAGAAGCTGTATTTTACATCCAATCATTTTGAAATTTAGAATGGTACAGTTTCTTGATCTATGAACCAACACTGCCGAATTTGAAGAAAATCGGTTAAGATTTAGATATAGCTCCCATATATATATTTCGTCCGATTTGGCCCTTTAGTCCTATAAAAGCTGTATTTTACATCCAATCGTTTTGAAATTTAGAATGGTAGAGTTTCTTGAGCCATGAACCAACACTACCGAATTTGAAGAAAATCGGTTAAGATTTAGCTATAGCTCCCATATATATATTTCGTCCGATTTGGCCCTTTAGTCCTATAAAAGCTGTATTTTACATCCAATCGTTTTGAAATTTAGAATGGTAGAGTTTCTTGAGCCATGAACCAACACCACCGAATTTGAAGAAAATCGGTTAAGATATACCTATAGCTCCCATTTATATGTTTCGTCCGATTTGGCCCTTTAGTTCTATAGAAGCTATATTTTACATCCAATAGTTTTGAAATTTAGAATGGTAGAGTTTCTTGATTCATGAACCAACATTGCCGAATTTGAAGAAAATCGGTAAAGATTTAGCTATAGCTCCCCTATATATGTTTCATCCGATTTGGCTCTTTAGATCCAATCGTTTTTATACCCTACACCACACTGTGGTACAGGGAATTATTTAAGTATAAAATGTCCCAAAAGTAAATTTATGTAAACAATTTATACATGAATTACAAATTTTATATATCAGAGTTATTCAATATTACGAGAGTGGTGTAGGATATTATATAGTCGGCACCGCCCGACTTTAGCCTTTCCTTACTGGTTTTTTACATATGTTGCTATGTCATATTAGCGGTGGTGGATTGCGGCAAGGAGCTTAAATCCATGTATTGTACCCTTATTAACCAGGGATTCATGTGACACTGTACGTGTCTCTTGATGGAGTATTACGTCTAAGTTCTCAGCTGTCATAATCCTTGACAGGTAGTCAGACTTAGAGCTAGCTATACCTTCTATATTAAGTTGGCAGATTCTTACTGCAGGTCCAATAGTCCTAACGGACTGATTTATTTACATTTCAATTGCTCTGTGCGCGCTTAGTTTTTGTAGTTTCGTAAAGATTATTTGTTTGTATGATTTGTTTATATTCTTTCTTTGTATGTATAGCCAGGAGATCAATCAGATATTTGTGTTGACAAAGTTTGGCTTCCAATCGCTGTAGTTCAGTTAGCGTTACCCAGGTTGCACCACGAGGAGGCGAACTACTTTACACCCCAATTCCAAAAGTTTAACGTCACTGAAAACTTAGTACTATTTCTAATGGTATAATTAGTTTTGCGGTAGGTGTTCATGAAACATATAATATTACAGTTATTTCATGAAACAAGTTAGTGAGACTATCCAATTTTTACGCAGTGTAAATAATTTTATGAGCGATACCATCTAGATTCTGTCGTTTGATCTGAGCGTCGACGAGTCAAATCAGAATGTTGATAAATAAAAAATCGTGCAATATATATCAATGGCGGTATAAAATTATCTTTGAAAAAAATTGCAATTATCTTATAATCTGATACAATTTATTACCTCCCTTTATTTCGAAACAATTTAATTAATCGCTGATCACGAAAAAACATCAATGATATTGGCATGTTTCCATTTACCATATTAAATATAAATTTTATTCGGTTTTCATGTAAAGACAATTAACTTTATTATTTAATCAATAGAAAAACAATTTCAATTAATTGTAGTTTAAAATGAAACGTTCACGTAGACATACATCCATGCATAAGGCTTCCTAAGTACCGAGAATACATGAAAACCGGCTCATTGATCTTATCATTTCATTCACTACAGAGACAGACGGACAGAAAATAATTCAATAACGAATAAGATAAAATGTAATTAACGTAGGAATTTAGAGGAAATGAGTCGTAAGCAAGAACAAGAAAAAAAACACACACACTGAGTAGAAAAAATATTTGCCTCTCGGAAATTTTCAATTACGTTAAATGTTAAATGTAACAGAATTTTAAATTTAAAAATGAAATAATATTAAGAATGCGCGTACAGAACCTTGAAAATAGATTACAATCTCCAAAATGAGACTCTCGCGTATTTTTTCATAATGTCAATGTCAAAATGCATAGACATTGTTTTTATTTTTGCTAATGTGGGCTATTTTACTGATATTTTCCCCCCCACATTCGATAAATTGCCAAAGGCAATAATTCACCGAGAATTTCAAAGAGTGGGCGCTCCTTAGCGTAGAAACAGCAGCAAACCGACCACATACCACGTCATACATATTTCTAAAAATTTCATTTCATTTGTGTGTACAAAACAATTATATATTTTATTTTTGTTTTAAAAAGAAAAGAAAAAAACATTACCCAAAAAGGGGAGGTTTACTTATGAATGCAATTTTTTATTGGAGACTTTGGGTGCATTTGAATGTTTAATTGCCCCAAAGGGTGGAGGCGAAGGCCTCACAAGTGCAATTGTCACTTGCATGCGAACAATTTGTTTGCAATTGACAGTGGCAGTGGCACTGTTAGAAGTAGTGCTACTGCCGCTGCCATTGACACCCAATCATTTTGTCGCACCAGTCATGTGTCATTGGCATAATTTGTATATTTTCTCCGGCATTTACTTCGATGGGAATGGCTTTAGGTGGATCGTTTATTTTATGAATGCATATGCATATTTTCAATATTTATAGAGCTTAGTGTCACTATTATAACGTTTTATTTGATAGAATCAATTTGGATGTGCAAATTTTTAGATGTTTTGTATCACTTTGAATTGCTAATGTCTGACACGCGACAGAAATTGCAAATGTTTCAATTTACTGGCAAAAGTGTGCTAATTTGCAATTGTAAAGCGGATTGGAATGTCTCACGGGAAATTGGTAAGGCATAAAAACAAATGTTTCCGCTTTTATTGGTAATAAAGATACCTAACCTAAGATAATAGGAGGAGATTGGGATAGGCCGAGATTGCACAAGAGAAGCAAATTGTACGTTCGAAAAAAAGTGACCAGGCATTTTCTGGTGTAATATGGTGTCCTTAACACAAAAAATAATAAAATAAATTTGTATGTATTTTTTTTAAAATGTTTCTTTAAAATTCTCATTTTCCTAGAAGGTTCCTATACGATTTGGATATCCTTGACAATGCCAGGATACTCTCTAAATTAAAGAAAATTATGAGGACTACAAATGTTAGTAATGACAACTTTAAGTGAAAACAGAACTTTAGAAACTGTCGTTTACATAATTAGAAAAAAATATATTTTTCAAAAAGACGCTTTTTATTGGCACGGAAAATGCCATAACAAAACCAGTAAGGAAAGGCAGAAAGTTGGGCGGGGCCGACTATATAATACCCTACACTTCCCTAACAATGCGATAAGGGTCATTGGGATAATTATTTGGAATAATTGGTAAATGGGTAGGAACATATTATCTAATTCTAAACCGATAATCGCTAAATTTAGCAATATTCGTTCCTAAATTAAGAAACATCTTTCTGGAAAATTTAAATGATCGGAAGTAAAGTACAACTTATATAGCGCTTTGATACCAAATCAGGAGGAACATATATATGGAGGTTATATATAAATCTGAACCGATTTCCCTGAATACTCATTCATGTAAACAAACCTCTTTCTGTCGAATTTTGTTCTAATCGGACATAAAATACAGTCACTGATCGGATATAAAATAACATTTTTACAGGGCTTACATGTCAAATCGGGGTAACTTACATATGGGGGCTATATCTAAATCTGAACCGATTTCTTCCAAATTTAAAAGTGTTCATTCATATAATAGGAAACCTTTTTCTGCCGAATTTCATACTGATCGGATATAAAATGCATTTTTTACAGCGCTAACATATCAAATCGGGGGTAACATATATTTGGGGGCTATATCTAAATCTGAACTGTTTTTCTCCAAATTAGGCAGTATTCCTTCACGTAATAAGAGACCTCTTTCTGCCGAATTTCGCACTGATCGGATATAAAATACAGTTTTTACAGCGCTTACATGTAAAATCGGGGGTTACATATATATGGGGGCTACGTCTAAATCTGAACCAATTTTCTCCGAATTTAGCAGTATTCCTTCATGTAATAAGAAACCTCTTTCTGCCGAATTTCATACTGATCGTATATAAAATGCATTTTTTACAGCGCTAACATATCAAATCGGGGGTAACATATATATGGGGGCTATATCTAAATCTGAACTGTTTTTCTCCAAATTAGGCAGTATTCCTTCACGTAATAAGAGACCTCTTTCTGCCGAATTTCGCACTGATCGGATATAAAATACAGTTTTTACAGCGCTTACATGTCAAATCGGGGGTAACATATATATGGGGGCTATATCTAAATCTGAACCGATTTTAACCAAATTCAATAGGGATCGTTCTTGGGCCAAACAAATGATATGTGTAAAGTTTCGTCGCGATCGGACCGTAATTGCGACCTGTGCTTTGATTACAAGAATACATGCACAGACGGACAGATGGACAGACAGACAGACGGACATAGCTAAATCAACTCAGAAAGTGATACTAAGTCGATCGGTATAATAAACGAAGGGTCTATTTCTTCTCCTTTTGGGTGTTACAAACAAATGCACAAAGTTATAATACCCTGTACCACAGTGTGGTGTGGGGTATAAAAACAAATTCGCCAAAAAATTGTTAAAAAGCAATTATAGCACTTTTGGTAGAAATAGGAGAATTTCAACATAATCCGGTTTTTATACACCCACTATTGTGAGCAAGGGTATATAAGTATATCAGATACTGCGGGCCAAAATGTAACACATCAATGGAGTAACCTTAGAGACCCCATGCATATTGAATTTCAGTTTTGATGGGGATTTGATGCGGTCTTCGACATAGTCTTTCATTTGAGATTATTATTGGCCAGAATATTCTCTAAATTCTGCGTAATCAACGGTTTGTGAATGTTTGAACAGCGCTTATGTCTGGCTAAGTCGTCTTAGAATTTTACGACGATTAAGAATATATATACTTTATGGGGTCTCAGATCAATATTTAGAGGTGTTACAAACGGAGTGACAAAATGGTTATACCCCACATCCTATGGTGGAGGGTATAAAAATAATAAAAAATTAGCCTTTGTTTTATTCTATTTCCCTTAGCGATAGCGGCAACTTTCAGGCGGATTGTTCCAATAACTTGCACAATCTGATCCACGTTTAATTCACACATCATTTTTTTCCAGATCCTCTCCATTTCCTACTAATAGCTATGTGGTCTATTTGGTTCTCGGTTATGTTTTCGGGAGATATCCATGTAACATTGTACATTTTTTTTATGAGGAAATTGGTCCCACCTACAATCAGGTTGTTTTTTAAGTAGGTTTCAATAAACATTTCACCATTTGGTTCATCTCCCAATACCTTGTCGTCCCAACGCTCTTTCAATTCCTAGATTGTCTGATCCCAACTGGGAATTGAAGTCGGCCATTAGCAGAAGTATATCACAACGATTTACTGAAGCGGTTACTGTGGTCAGTTGATTGTAGAATTATTCGTTAATATAAGTGATTTCGGTTGGCGCATAGCACTGAACCACAGACATGTTGCGGGCACAGGATCTACATACATCTGATTGTAATTATTCTGTCTGAGATGGGTTACCATTCTATGGGGGCATCTTTGGCAGGATTTAACAGCAGAATGCCAACACCATTAATCTTTGGCAGATACGATGGTTTTCCGGAGTATACTAGAGTACACGGAGAAAAAAACAGTAAACTAAATATTTTTGAGAGCAAATTTTAAATAAAATATATTTTTGTGCAAATATTTGATATATACATACCTAAAAATATGTTTGAATATCTCTTTTATCAACATTATTTTTTCGGTGTTTCGGTGCAAATAATCTTAAAAAAACGTGGAAATACTTAAATAAGTTACAGGAATATTTTTCCGACTTATTGGAAAAAAGATAATTTTCCCGAAAATAATATGTTTCCCCTAAATATACTACAAAAGCGATTTTTTTCTTAGGGTAGTATTGAGTGATGTTATAAACTCTCAGCATTCCGGCTTTCGAGTTTCACAAAGGCCCATAAAGAGTAGATTATATCTTCGGAACTCACTGCAGACCTGAGCCAGTAGTTGTAAAAAAAAGCGTATGGACGTTTCATGTTCCAAATCTTGTCAATTTCTTGAAGCTGAAGGTCGCCATCGGCGTAGTCGTTAGATTATTATTATTAGTGGTTTCAGTGATTATCGAGTTTAAGATGAGTAGCTGGTTGGGTTTCTGATTCCGATCCTGGAACTGGACAGCAACGCCTCCAGGATAGCTATTTGTAGTGTATTTAGTTTATACATATTGAGGATTATAGGGCCCAAGGTCGGTAGTCAAAGGCTCGTCTGTTATCAGCAGGATGTACCACACGCTGGTAAGGTTGTTAGTTGGGCAAGAGAGGCTGTAGTCTGCGCTCATCACTACCCCATTTCCAGTAGCATCTTCGTTACGATGCTAGCTTAAAAAAAATATTTTTTGCAAATTAAAGGAAAGGAGCAAAAAAGATTTATTTTCAATAAAATCTAATTTTTTAACAACTGTTACTAAACCACTGTTTCTACTTGAAAGGAATATTTCCAAATTTGTTGTGATAGTATCTTAAATTTAAGGCGTAGCCGTAATTTTTTGATGTATAACCCAGATAGAGGGGTTATACATCAAAAATTATAGCTCAAATACTTTCCATGAAAATTAGATTTTTTTTTAAATATTAAAAAATTTTATCATTACATTTTTTTCAATTGGTTTCGGACTTAGGACACCAAATTACATCGGGAAATGTTATGTACATTCCTTTAACAAAATTTTTGTAAACTAGTGTAATCGATGAGTCTATCTTATGTCCATTTGGGCGTTAAAAATAATTGAACAAAGTTATAATAGCCCGTACCATAGTATGGTGTAGGGTAGTTTTCTACACCATACTATGGTACGGGCTATTATTTCATAGTTTTCTGTAATTCAAAGTTAGTTGTTTTAGACTTTATGCGGAAATCTTCGTAAAATTGCTTTATAATTGAGATTTCATAATCATGCATACATTTATTGATGAATTACTCGTAACAACAAAAGATAATTAGAAATTAAAAATTATAATGTTAAAACAAAAAATTATGCTAAGAGCTAAAAGAATACTGAAATTCGAAAAAAAACTGCAAAACTTTGAAAACTCTCTTTTAAACAAAATTTATTTACAGAAATTCCTATACAATAATTTTATTTGTATGAAAACACATATTGAATTTGAAAAAATTAGCTCGCTAATAAATTTAATTGAATTTCAAACAAAATGTAACGTTTAGCTACTTTAACTATACTTTGGGACAGATACATCCGATCAAGTTTAGGTCACTCTCAATTTCGAAATAACAAATGGCTTAAACATAGATTTTTCATCGACACAATGGGTTAAGTACAATGGATAAAAAGGAGGGAATAAACAGTTTTGTGCAAAAAAAAACCTGTAGGGAAACAAAAAGAATTACAATCAACAAGTTTTTAATATCACTTTATTTTATTCAAAAAACGTATCAAAAACTTACGAACAAAATAAATACGTTAAATTGGATGACTCCAAATCGCATAATATAAAAGTACAACATTTCAATCAAAATAACATTCAGTCTTCAGCCCAAGGACGACGAAAAAATCCAAAGAGAACCATTTTAGGTGATGAGTCAATTTCTTCTACTTTTAAACCAAAAAATTGGATGAAAAAAAAAAAATAATTAAAGATCGAAAATTAAGATTTTCGTCATAGATTCGTCATACGAAATACATAAATAATAAATTTCGAGTTAAAAACAGACACTCATCGGACAATGGTAAAAACATTTCCAAAGTTTTAAAAATGCAATGTTCTGATTAAATCAACTTTACAGATAAATATCATAATATCAACAAACAATTTATGCAGTTCCGATTAAATTAACTTCACATATACATAAACATCATAATTTCCACAAATAATTTATGCCCTTAAGATATGCATAAATAAATTAATACTTTATAGACATCATCAACAATTTTATGTTATTGAACGAATGAACTAAGTTCATAAAATCTTAAGAAGTTCATATCTATTATCTACTATACAAAACTAACAATAATCTCCAATGTATGTGTTTGTTTTTCAGAAAAGTGTGTTTAGAATAGAAGTGCGAGAAACCAAAACCAAATGAAATGCAATTACGGAAGTGTTGAAATTCAAAGAACAGACCCGAAAGGCAAAACAGGAAATTCGCATGCAGAACCGCCGCATAAATTAACGTAATGTGAATGGGCGAAAAAATATTAAAAACAACAAAAAACAACCAACGTGAAGTAAGAAATTAAAATGCTGAAATAGATATGAAAACATAGAAAATAGCATCACAACGACAAGGCGTGAAAATCTAATTGAAAAAAGCTAATAAAAATAGAAATCTATTTATTTGCATAAATTGCATTCAGCATTAAATATTAAAAAAAAAACAAGGAAATAAATTCAACAACGAATTTTTATTTAATAAAAATACCAGAAACAAGTGATTTTTCAAAAATATATATTTTTATTAAAACACAAAATTTTACGGCTATGACGACAGCTAAATGGATTTGGCATTTAACATTAACGATATTCGGTAAGTTTTAAATGTTTGAACAAATTTTGATTACCTTAATCTATGTTAAAATCTCTTGTGCCATTTTAAAATTTATATTTATGATTGATGTATGTTGAAGGCAATAAAATATTTATATATACATATGTGCAATTTGGCAAGTCGGACAGATGTTTCAATTTTACGTTTTGTGAAAGGGTGTGAATGTATTGTGTGTCATAGAAAATACCACAACATTTTTTTACTTTTATTTAAAAATTTTTCTGCGATAAGAAAAAGATTTGGATTTCACAGTCAACGATTCAACGTTTTTACTCAAAATTAGTAATTATGATTTGAACTAGGATGATTAAAAAACGCACGGTTAATCGGTTTGCAAAAAACGTCAATCGGTTTTCATGTATTCTGCATTTTTGAATAACTACACAGAGAAAACAATTTAGTTGCCTCAACCGAATTTTTTGCCAAAAAATATCTCCGAATGTATTGATGGTAGAAAAACGAGGTTTGGAACACACGTTGGTTGAGGTATTATCTAAAACTTCCACCAAAAAGATCGGGATCAAATTATTGGGTGTGGCAAAAGTGGGCGTAGCATTAGTTACACATTTATTATCTCAGACACTTTGGATTGTATGTTATTGGAGTCAATATTTGTAATTTAAATAAAAGTGGAAGTACGAGTATAATAACTTTTTTGTATAAACAAGTTTATATGTCCATTATATACATTGAAACATTCAACGTTATGTGGGGAGCTAGAGGGTTAAAATTTTCCACAAAAATATTGGTATTATCTACAAAGTAGCTGAACATAACCTAGACCAAAACCGGTAAGGAAAGGCTAAAGTCGGGCGGTGCCGACTATATAATACCCTACACCACTCTCGTAATATTTAATAACTCTGATATATAAATTTCATAAATTCATGTATAAATTGTTTACATAAATTTACTTTTGGGACATTTTATACTTAAATAATACCCTGTACTGTGGTGTAGGGTATAAAAACGATTGGATCTAAAGAGCCAAATCGGATGAAACATATATATGGGAGCTATAGCTAAATCTTTACCGATTTTCTTTAAATTCGGCAATGTTGGTTCATGAATCAAGAAACTCTACCATTCTAAATTTCAAAATGATTGTATGTAAAATACAGCTTTTATAGGACTAAAGGGCCAAATCGGACGAAACATATATATGGGAGCTATAGCTAAATCTTAACCGATTTTCTTCAAATTCAGCAATGTTGTTTCATGGATCAAGAAACTCTACCATTCTAAATTTCAAAATGAATGGACGTAAAATACAGCTTTTATAGGACTAAAGGGCCAAATCCGACGAAACATATATATGGGAGCTATAGCTAAATATTAACCGATTTTCTTTAAATTCGGTAGTGTTGGTTCATGGATAAAGAAACTCTACCATTCTAAATTTCAAAATGATTGGATGTAAAATACAGCTTCTACAGGAATAAAGAGCAAAATCGGACGAAACATATATATGGGAGCTATAGCTAAATCTTAACCGATTTTCTTCAAATTCGGCAATGTCGGTTCATGTATCAAGAAACTCTACCATTCTAAATTTCAAAACGATCGGATGTAAAATACAGCTTCTATACGACTAAAGGGCCAAATCGGACGAAACATATATATGGGAGCTATAGCTAAATCTTAACCGATTTTCTTCAAATTCTGTAATGTTGGTTCATGGATCTAGAAACTCTACCATTCTAAATTTCAAAACGATTGGATGTAAAATACAGCTTCTATAGGACTAAAGGGCCAAATCGGACGAAAGATATATATGGGAGCTATATCTAAATCTGAACCGATTTCAACCAAATTCAATAGCGATCTTAAGAGCCGCGAAATACTCTAAACTGCAAAATTTCAGAACGATCGGAGTGAAATTGCGACCTGTAGTCGACGAACAACTTTACATGGACAGACGGACGGACGGACGGACAGACATCGTTAAATCGACTCAGCTAGTGATTCTGAGTCGATCGGTATACTTTAAGGTGGGTCTAGCTGTCTTATTTTCAGGTGTTACAAACATCTGCCGTGAAACAAACTTATAATACCCTGTACCACAGTGTGGTGTAGGGTATAAAAAATATTTTAGTTGTAGAGTTACAAAATAGTGAAATACTAACATTTTGAGGTACAATGTGGTCTTGTTCAGATTAAGTTGTTCAGATATACCGTGGCTTCAATTTTGTCAAATATTGTGAGTGAAAAATAAGGAGTTTCTGTAAGTAATGCTGACAATGCTTTCAGAAAAAAGTGCAGGACATTTTTTTAATGTTAACAGACTTCGTTCAGCATATTCTTAGCTACATTATTGCCAAATATATTTAAGCGGTATCACCAAGTCTAAATTAGCTGTTGAACAAAAGCCGATAACACCGTTTCGAGGGGCCCACTGTTTTTCAGAATATTCTGGGGCCCATAAAAAAAAATTGGTCAGCAATTTCGCCAAACCGAGTATAGGGTTATACTACCCTTTGGTAGTAGAATCATACCTATGCTGTCAAGTGCGTGTATTTTTCTTACTGTTGCACAGTGTTATTGAAGTTCTAGAACAAAACTTTATATTTTTTAATATAACTTTATTCAAATACGACTTATATAAAAAATAATAATACCGAATTTATTTAGAACACTTTAATATTTTTTTTACAAAATGTCATTTAATTGGATTTTTTTTAGAAATTTTTTTTTTGAAATTGCTGTTCTGTAAAGAATTATGTTGTAATAAAATGTTTCTACACTATTTCATTGAAATTAAATGTTTATAGAAGACTGCAATTTTATAGAAAATTTCTTCATAATTACATTTTCTATAAATTTCCTTAAAATTTTATTTTTCTAAAAAGTTTCGTCGAAATCGAATTTTTCTACAAAATTATGTTAAATTAATTTTTGTCTACATTTTTTCGTTGATGTTGTAGTCGTCTTAAAAATTTCTTCGAAATTAAATTTTTCAACAAAAATTTCATTAAAATTGCATTTTTTTGTGTTGAGATTTTTATAGAAAACACATCGCATGTGTTTAATTCAATAAAATTACGTTAGGGACAACAGAGTGCACAGGGTATCCGCTAGTTTCAAATAAGATTAATTAAATTTAAAAAATTCTCTTGATCAATTAAAAAATTTCAAATGAAATCTAAAATTTCCATTTAAGGTTTTTTAAACTTTAACTGATTTTTTTATTTTTATTTATATGAATTACAATACAAAGTAAATGTATATTCCAATTTAACGGCCCAGTGAAAAAGCCGGGTGACAGTGAAAAGCCGGGTTTGGTGGGAATCGAACCCACGTCGCCCAAACTCATAGGCGAGCACGCTACCACTCGCTTAATGGGGCGCTCAACTCAACTGAAATTAAACAAGTCATAAAGAATTAAATTAAATCAAAACAAATTAATTTCAAATGATTTTATAACAACTAAGAAATTTCAGTCGGGTAAACCGAATAAGGTGTACGACGTACCCTCCCTCACTTTGTGATATAAAAAAATATTTGAATTTCAAAAAAATCTATTTTTTCTATCTCAGGCGAAGTTCGAAGATGGGCCATATCAGTCCACTCCTTTTTGTACCTGCCACACAAAATCTTACAATTTTGTGAAATTTTGATTATCTAAAAACTTCTATCCTCCCTATCAGAATCGTTGTAATTCCGCAATTTTTGGATTTCTTGGAGTTTTTTGATTTCAATTTATATTTTTATACTATCAACCATAGGAAGGGGATATCCTAAGTTTGTCATTCCGTTTCTGAGACCCTACTGGGTAAATATTGTTAACTGTTGCAAAATTCTAAGACGATTTGGCTATATCTGTATATCTGGCTGTCGTAGTACAATCCGTAATAATAGAGGTGGATTGATTAAATTTGGCAAAAAATATTTTTAGACTTGCAGGTCGTTTGGGATTGAAAATGAGCCATATCAGTTAACGCTAATATATAGCTCCCCTATAGAGTTCGTTCATAAATATTTTTCTTTAAGCCATAGAAATCACTTTAACACCTGATTTTGGGACTCAGTTCTGAGAATTGGACCTGAAAGTAGTCACAAAAACAGAACTTCTACATCATTCGTTTAGTCAAGTTGGCTCAATTAATGATTTAATGGCCAGTCGATTTTTTTTTGCTTAATGTGGATTTTTAGCATTTTTCTATATTTTTTCTATGTATGTATACCGTACAGAATATCTCGTTTGTGTTGGAAGCAAAGTTGTAGATATTGAAAAGGAGAAAAAAATGCGGAACAAAGTGCATCCAGTGGCTTAAAATCGCAAAAATGACCACAATTCAAAAAATTTGTCACAGTAAAATGTTGAAAAAAAACAGAACTTCATAAAACAGGACAGAACATTTTTGCGACTTTAAGGCACTGGGTGCACTTTTTTCGGGTAGGTTTGTTTCGCATTTTTTCTCCTATTCAATATCTGCAACTTTGCTTCAGACACAAAAGAGATATTTCGTTCAAAAAATTCAACTTAAGCAACAAAATTCGTATGGCCATTAAATTATTAATTGACTAAACAAATGATTCAGAAGTTCTTACTTTTGGGGCTACTTTCACGTCCAATTCTCAGAATTGAGTACCAAAATCATGTGTTGAACTGTCTAAGTTTGACGATTTAATTTTTTAGGATTATTTACATAGGAATTTTTTTATACAACAAAATTTTTAAAACGTAAACGTAAAAATTTTGAATTGAATAAATTTTTAAAAGTGATATCTTCTGATCGGGATGAAACTTGCACTAAGTTTGGTCCTGTTGGATAGTAGTAATGACACTAGATTTTAACGAGATCGTTTAAAGACGACGCACTATGGAGGGAAACTGAAAAATGCGGCCGAAACTTAAATTTTATGACACATGTAATATTGAAAAAATGGTTATGCCAATCTGTTGAGCACAGTATATTTTATCCATAATATAAACAAAATATCTTAATATTTAGATGATCAAACGACTGCCCAAATTATGCATATATTTGTATCTGCATTTATAGTACAGTTTGCTAAAATTTGAACTGTTGAGAAGATAGAAATGAAAAACAAATTGGACCAGAATACATATTAACTCAGGGCATACTTTATGAGGCATGAAATCATAGCCACTTGTAATATTAATTGTTAAAATCCTTGTTAAAATGTACATGGAAATATAGTCCGTTTGTAGGCAGACAATTTTTATTTGTTTGTATAAAGTTTCCTATAACTTGTAAACTATGTAGCCTTCATCATCTTCTAAAAAAATGTTTTCATCCCATCAGTGGTTTCGACTATATGTTGCGAAAAATCCTACATATGAGAAAATTTTAGTAACTTTTAAATAAAAGCCTCATAGAAACGTCTTAAAACGCACAGTTGTTTAATTTTTATGATTTTATCGTAAATTCTGATCGGTCTTGAATAAAATGAGACCATTCTGAAGAAAATCGATCGATAATTTCTCGATAAAAAATATAACAACGACATCTAATGAATATTATTTGCAAACCATCTGAGGCACCTTTATGCGTTCTTGTCTTGTCACAGCCACCAAAAGAAGGTCGTTTTAAAGTATTCTTATATTAGCCAAAAACACCATATTTTCCAGAGGAGTTAGCTGAAATTATGTAGTTTGGGTTGCATATCAAAAATTTATCATATTGATACCTGTTCTGATGATAGTTCAACTATAGAGATCACACTTTTATAGAGATCGCTCTTAAATGTCTTAGGTTAGACCATAGAAGTCACGCTTTCCGAACAATTTTGCTAGAACTTTGAAGCTTTCGTTTTATTTTTTTTTATAATTTCCTACAAGAAAATTATAACGGTTTATAGTTTGCTTGTTTTCCACATCAACGATTTTTTTCGGTTATAAACTTTAATGCAATCCTTGATGGAGAGCATATAAGATTCGGCCTGACCGAACTTACCGCCGTTCCTAATTGTTTGATTTACAGCAATTTTGTGAAAAAAAATCTTTGACATAATTGTGAATAGATTTATGTAAGCTGATCATATGCGAATGATTAATATTTCAATAAGATATAACAACATGTATACGCCAGGACGAGTTTGACCAACTCCAGCTGTGTGACATATAAATCGTCAAGCTATGTTGTAACCACTCATACGCATCGAAATACTGACAAATATGTATGCATATGGCTTATTAGAATATATTACTTATATAGATGGAATTGAGAGTCTTTATTAGCGATTTATTCTTTATGCGTAGACACATTTGCGATAGATATGTAGTTCTCTAAATCTTCTGATATAATTTTTATACCCTCACTTTAGTGTGACGAGGGTATATATCATTTGCTACGGAAAAAAGTGTAACACATCGAAGGAGTGATCTAAGACCCTAAGTATGTTCGGAGGAAATCCGTTTTGGGTCATTTTAAGTCGAATGAGCAATGTCCGTCCGTCTGTCTGTCTGTCTGTCTGTCTGTCTGCCTGTCTGTCTGTGTGTCTGCTTGCTGGTGCGCACGATAACTCTCGAAAGGATTAACCGATTGACTTCAAATTTGGTATGTGGTAATATTTTGATCTATCTCCGGATGAGTTCGAAGATGGGCCATATTGGTCTACTCCTTCTGGTACCTCCCACACAAAGGGTTAACATTTAGTGAAATATTGATTCTTTAATAACTTCTATACTACTTATTCGAATCTTTTGAAATTCTGCACATAATATTAGTATATTAGTCGCTATTAACTCGAGAAAAATGAGTGAAGTTGGCATGCCCCTTTTGGTACCTCCCACACAAATGGACCATTTTGCATCAAAATTTAACTGCTTATAACGTTAATACAAGTGCATAAAAATGCTTGAAATTTTCTACAGTATAATGTTTTTGTAGCGCCTATAGTCCGGTAAAAAATGGGCATTATTGTACAGCCCCTTTTGGTACATCCCACACAAATGGACCGTTTCGTACCAAAAGTAAACGGCTTGTAACTTTAATACCAGTGCATACAAATACTTGAAATTTTGTACAGTGTAATGCTGTTATAGTGCCTATAGTCCTGTAAAAAGTGGGCGTTATCACCCCGCCCCTTTTTGTACCTCCCACACAAAATGACCAAATCATACCAAAATTACTTAGCTCGTAACTTTAATATACCAGTGCACACAAACGCTTATAGTTCAGCACAATGCAATGTATTTAAGAATGTACTGTTTACCGAAAAATATGTGTATTTGGAAAACCCCTTCTGGTACCTCCCACACAAATTGACAGATTTATTGGTGTAATGTTATATATTATATTACTCACAAAGTGAGGGTATACCTTAGTCGGTTTACCCGACTGAAACTTTCTTACTTGTTTATCATACCAAACCTCTAATGCCCTTTCAAAAAGATTATAACATCATATGTATTTTTCTTTCCAATATCACCAACAATTACGTACGAGAATTCCAATTGCTTTCGAGAAGAAACAAACAACCAACCGAACGATCTTGATGATGTTCTTACGTGTACAAAATCACAAATAAACAAACAAACAATTTTCAAACGTCACACACTGCGTTTGGGTTCTTCGCCGAAAGCCCAAATAAATATAGATTTCTTTAATTTTTTCAAATCGAAAGAAAATATACATACATAATTATTTTCTCTAAATATATGTAAATCCCATGCCCATGTGTGGATTCAAAATAAAAAAACTAGTTTACCGGGTATAATTAACAAACAAAAAATTTCATCATATGTTTCATGTCATAATTTGTCGCAAAACGTTGACTATCGTATGTTTGGAACGTACATTAAACAATTGAAATATATGGAGTGAAACGGTTTTTGGCCAAATGTTCGGAGGGTTTTCTTTTGTGGGCTTTGGAGGCTGCTCTGTTTTGTTGTCTACTTTCCCAATGATGTGTATTTTGTTGTTGTCGGTTTTTCATTTGTGGTCAATGGAATCTATATCGTCAGAGCACACTCCCATCGGAGACGTCGTGCTGAGTTCAATGAGTTATTATCTTGCCGCGTCGGCGGTGGTGGTGCCATGGAATAAATTGATCAGTTAATATCACTTAATTGTAGAGAACTGTTGGTCGAGTCGTATTCGGTAGACTGAAACATTTATAAATAACATCGCATAGTGGGGTACTTTGGAAATGTTTTTTTAAATTGCAATGAAAAATGATCTTAAAAGAATAAAGGTAACAAATCAAAAATTAAAAAAAAATCATAACCCAATGCTTTAGCTGGAGAGTGGCAAGCAAAACTTGTATAGCCTTTTACAGAATTTGTATAAAGTATATTCGTATATCGAATTGAAAGAAATTACAAATACTACATTTGAAGACTGTGTCCTAAGATGACCCTCCATTCAAATAAGGTTTTTGTAATTTCTTTCAATATTTTAAAATCCAACATTTTGATATTCGGCATATTTTTTTCACTTTCCGCAGAAATTATAAATCAAAATTAAAACAGATTTTTAAAGGGGGAGGAGAATCTCAAAGTTAATGAAATTGTCACAGTTTCATACAGTGAATTCCAGTTAGATGATTTGTAATTCGAAATACATAATTTGTAACTGGAAACTAGTAAGAAAAGGCAAAAGTTGGGCTGACGGACTGTGTAATACCCTCTACCATTATTAGGCAAGCAATGTCCGGAAAAGTATGTAGGGGGTATAAGTGGTGGATAATTAAAATTCAATTCGTTTCAATCATTCGTTTTAATTTAATTAATAAATCAAATCGGAAGGCACTTTTATATGGGGATAAAAGCTGGACCTTATAGCTTGACCTATATTCCCTTTCACAAGGGAATATGTGGCTCGAAACCATTCCCATGCGATCCATGGTGGAGGGTATAAGTATTTGTTTTGCGTAAGTCTTGCTACAAAGCTTTACTCACGTGCGTAGGCGCAACAAGGGCACGTTACAATGCGACGGCCAGCGCCCCTTTGTGTTAGTAATAATAGGCCCTTAGAGGGTGGTAATCCTCCACAGGGATACCATTACTAATACGCAGGTACCAATTTGAAGGCATACATATGGGTATACACTTCCCTCTTGGTAAGGGGTCGAGGTCTATCTAATACCTCTGCTATTCTAAGGGTCATAGCGCCCGGTTGATGAAATGCAACTCCACACCGAGTATAAAAACTCTCCCCGCGATTTGGGTTTAAACCACAGCCACCACAAAGCTCCCAACAGGGGCCACACCAATAGCCAGGCTGGAAAACAAGTTCCAGGGGCTCCTGACTCCCGCGGTACCAGAATAAAGCCTCTGGTCAGACTTCGTAGAATAAATCTACTACCAGTTGCACCCCATACGATGCTGGACTGGTCACTGTCTATGTAAGTTTTCAGCTGCGGCCGTGGGATGGTTAGCGTAAACACGCAGTTGGAACGGTCAGATGCAGACAGCGTAGATATTCATCTCTCACCGTGAGGAGACGAGGTCCATCCCGACCTCTTCCGTTCGGAGGCGGTGAACGGCCCCCAATATAAGCTTAGCCCGGCCGAGCCCCCAACAAGACCTAAGTCTATAACACATGGGGAGTCAAGACTCACATCCATGTGCCCGTTGTACCAGAAACCTGTGGTCAGGACCCGTAGCCGAAACTACTCCCAGTTTTGGCTCTACGCAACACCGGGACTGGTCACCCAAAGACACATCACATCAATCACCTGTTCTCGTTCATAAGGGTTCGTCGAACTGCAAACAATCGGTGAGCAAAATCTTCAGCACGTGCCAGAGTTTCAGGAGATGAAACTAGGCCCTCAAAACGCCACTCAAGGCCATCAAAAAGAACACCCATACCTGGGAGATTCCTGAAAGCACAGGCAGTCGCAAAGTACATGCTCAACATCCTCACATGGAGCTCCACAACAACAAAATGGTGTGGGACTTAATGCGCGCCTAAACAGAAAATCATTCAAGGAACCGTGTCCCGTGAGTAGGAAACCTAATTTCATACTGAAATCAAAGAAACCGTGCGATTCAGCAAACAACACATCCGGCAGAAAACGGTAAGTAACCCTACCACTAGTAGAGGAATCCCACCTCTCCTGCCATTTCAATTGGGACCACCCATTCATCACTGTGTAAAACAGCACCTCTACTAGCCCGAAAGATAAGACCTCTCCTCAAAACTTCTAGATCCAATGGAGTCGCCCCCATTAGGACCTGTAATGCATCAGTTGACACGGTGCGGCACACTCTAATGCACGCCAGTAAAGCCACTCTCTGACAGGATAAAATCTTCCTCTTACCAAAAGCTCCCCTGACAATATCACACCACACGGACGAGCCGTAGGTGACGCAGGATAAAAATAGGCCCTTGTATAACTGGCGAATCGCCTTTCTACTCAGACCCCAATCACATCGAGTAACTCTGCGAACCTGACCGACAACGGAGACTAACTTGTCTCGCACATAATCTATGTGCGGCAAGAAATTCATCCGCTCGCCCACTACAATGCCCAAATATTTCACCTTGCGGGCATACGACAGAGCTCGATCATCAATCTTAACTACCGGGTGCCTGCTGGAAGACAGGGTGCCCTTAAGCATCATCATCACTTATCAAAATTTATACTGATGCCCACACTTTCACTCCAACTCTCAACAATTCTCATCTCTCTCTAGCTACAGTCTCGAATTGGCCTCAATCAGCAAGAGCAAGTCATCAGCAAATACACAAAAGTTACAAGATCCATCTAGCTGAAACAGCAACGGGTCCATCATCAGATTCCAAAGGATTGGATCTCCAATGGATCCTTGTGGACACCCTCTCTCGACCTGGACCGTGACTGAGTTCGTACCACTCATAACAGTGACAGAACGATCACTAAAATAACTTTTCCACAAAGACAACTCCTGACAACCTATCTCCCTCAGACGTTCCATAATACTGGACCAACCTAAATGGTCAAACGCCCCACGAAAATCAACGAAAAAAATTCCGAAGCATCAACTTTGCCTCTAACATGAAGCCATGCATCCTCAGTTGAGCTACCCTCTCTAAAACCAAACTGGTAGCGATACATTCTATCCAGCAGCCTATCTTGAAGTCTAAACACCAGCACTCTCTCCAGAACTTTTCCAAGAACTGGGAGGAGGCTAATGCCCCGATAGGATCGAGGATCACTCCTGATCTTATCTGGGGACTTCAATAAAACCACTACTCTCGAAGGATGGCATAACTTATCCCCAGTTATGCCATCCATGCCAGGAGATTTCCTTGACCGAACCCTTGCCATGGACAGGTCCAACTCACCCCGCTCAAAAGCCGGAGGACTAGGAGTACGCTCAAACGGCACAAAAAGCTCCTCACCTGCCCTCGGGAAAAAAGACTCCATTAGAGCTGTCCAAGTGGTAAGCGTTTCACCGCCCACCCTCAGACCTGTCAAATCGGCCACGTTTCTCTTCGTGCGACAAATCTTATAAACTTGACCCCAGGGATCGGCGTTATTTTCAGTGACAAACTCCCTCCAATGGCGTTCCGTGGTCTCTCTCAGCATCAACTTGTACTCCCTAGAGCATCGTCTGTAAGAAATCTCAAGCTCTTCTCTATCTGGCAGTTGTCTACGTCGCGACCTTTGCAGGCGCCTACGTAAGCGTCTCAAAACAACTCTCTTGTCATGGAGGTCCCTGGTTCACCATCTCAACTCACGGAGATGAGGGGAACAGCTCACTCGAAACACCCTATCATTGACGTCAGTAACTAACTGATTTAGAAGACTAATCCTATCAACTTGTAAGGCTGCGAAGTGCGTCAAGGGATAGGACGAAACACCTCACGAATCTTTTCCTCATAGAATGCCCAATCAACATTCCTCGTGGACCATCGCTTATGCAGCGTAGGTTGCGCTCCTCGTCCTTCAGCAGTCTCAGCGTCAATGACAATGAGATTGTGGTCACTGATCCCAAGTTCAGGCCTAATGCTCCACTCAAAGCCATATTTGCCACGTGAAGACTCCTACTAAAGAGCCATTCACTAAGATGTTCCCCTCTGTGGGAGCTAAGATAACCAGACGCATATCTGGACATCTTGCTGTGCCACATCGGGGAGGCAGCATTGGCATCCATACCCACCAAGAGCGGCTCACCCTCAACAAGCTCAAAAATTCTTTCCAGATAGGCCAAATAAGGATCAAGAAGCTCCTCAAATTTACAATGCACACTTACAACAAAAAGTACACCAAAACTACCCTCGATTCTCACACACACACCATGGTCAGACTGGACGACAACAACTACATTGACATTGTTGTTACTAATAACAACGGCAGCATTTAAACGCAAATCACAATAAACACGAAATTCCAAGGGGAGACCCCTCACCTCATTCTGGGCCACATACGACTCCTGTATGAGTGCAACACAACAATCTGATTCACATACACACTGGCCCAGATCGTACATTGACGATCTGCTTCTCTGACAATTTAATTGCATAAATCGGACGGACATTAGAGTCTCGCATTTGCACCGGCGATCAACGACTGGACAAGCTTGGGACAACATACGATGCCCAGAAGGCTTACCCTTAAACGCACAATTCCTACAGTTGGGTAAACAATCTCTAGCTATGTGACCAGGTTGCCCACACTGGTCACAAACATCTTGGGCCATCCTGCAATCTTTGACTAAGTGGTCAAAGCCCAAGCATCTTCTACATGACTGTACCAAATCAAACGGACGGACACAGAAACTAAACCACTTAAAATATCATCTTCCCTGGTGCAATATATGCTCCATCGCTGTCTCACTGCCTTCCAACACAACTGTGACCTGACCATTTGGTGAAACAGTCCATTACTCACAATCTTGACTGCCTTGACAAACTCTTCTCTAGAGAGCCTATCCTTAAGGTTCTTCACATACAACTCCTCCATGAATTCATCAGGGGTGTGTGAACACCCTGGACAACAACCCTAGGGCCGAGCTTGTCATCGGCACTCACGACTAAGCCAGCCTCTCTGAACTTATCGTTCCTCACAATCTTATCTCGCTCAGCATGAGACGGAGCGCGGATAACCACATCACCTCTTCGCAATGCTCTTACATCAAACACTCTCGCATCTAAATGAAGCCCTACTTCTCTCATCACTTTCTCAGCCACTTGCTTTGCAATCTCAGTTGCAATCGTGCTCTTCACCTTGCATGCCCAAGTTTCCACTACCGGATCAGGCTTAGCCGGCGCTGGCGTCGCTGGAACTACATCCACTCTCGCAGGGACAGCACTCACGGGAGCCGCTCTCACTGGGGGCATCACCATTTGAGGAATTCCCTTGCTCGAGTAGACATCTAGCCTACCACGCAACCTCTCATTCTCAGAGACAAGTCCCATCAACAGCGACTCGTACTCTCCCGAGAGTCCCATCATCTCTCTTACCAAAGAGCCATCCACTCCATAAACATCAATGAGAGTGGTCAACGTTCTCCCTGTGATCACTTTCATCTTCGCAATGAGGCTCTCAGCTGTACCACCAGCAGCCGTGACGCGCCTATGCGTACGCGATTGCCTAGTAGCCCTCTCAGCAACTTCACTGTCCGAAGGTACGCTCTCAACAGCCTTAGAGGCGGCTCCCTTAGCTGGAGCTCTTACAGGCTTAATCGGCTTGCCTCTCACTTCCGCAGCCTTGACACTCATACTCGCCGTCTTACTATATACTTCCCTTACCACTACCACCAACACTCTCATCCGAAAACAAGTTGGGGCCATCAATTGGCCCACCAGCACTTCTCAGACTCGATGCCACACTCTTTACCCTCTTCTCTGGACTAGTCATCGCGTCAACTCTCTTCGCCGCATTTTCCTCCTCACTCTCCATGTCCAAATCATACTCCTTCTCTGCTCCCGTCGTCTCACCAGAGGGATCTTTCCTCCTTCTGGTCATCGACACTCAGAAAAAATCATCCTCCTCCTCTGCTCCCGTCGTCTCACCAGAGGGATCTTTCCTCCTTCTGGTCATCGACACTCAGAAAAACACCGTAACGAGACAAGTAAACAAAAATATGACCGCCAGTTTATAGCAACAAAATGCGTTGCAAACTAATCTATAAGCACACCAAAGTTACTTGTTTGTCACCAGAAAATAACTACCGCTAAAAAGTAGCAACAACTCATATACAAAGGCAACTCTTGACTTACGACTCTGACGAGTCAGCAGGGAAGCCTTGTAGTATCAAAAACAATCAATTCAAATAAGTTCCAAATCAAAGCAATATCACAACAGGTATCAGGTTATAAATTGATCGACTAATCAAAAAATTAATTAATCTATCGCTCAATCAATTAAACAATTTTAATTAATTGAGCAATAAACGCACGAATTCTTTATGAGACAATCAATCGATAACCAGTATCCAAATATCACAATCCAAAAATCAATATAAATATCTCACCAGATCCAAAATCAAATGATTTATTTATCAATTAATCAAAATAAATTCAATTAATTAACAAATAAATAATTGATTACCTGTCCACAAACAGATTAACGATCAAAACCACTATCAATCACCTTTTCCGCAAATTAATTACTCAACGAATCACTAAACGTGTTACTTAAGGGAACGATTCAATATGTACACTCAGAAGTTCTTTCACAATTTTCACTCTAATATAAATTTTTCCGCTAGCAAAAATCACGTCCGTTCACTTCAAGTGCTCGATTGCGAGTGGAGGGTATATAAGATTCGACATGGCTGAACTTAATCCGTCTTCAATTGCTTGATATTCTTTCCTGTTTTTTTAACAGTACATATCGTCGGTGCGCCGACGAAAATTCCTATGTATTTATACCCTCACTTTAGTGTGACGAGGGTATATATCATTTGCTACGGAAAAAAGTGTAACACATCGAAGGAGTGATCTAAGACCCTAAGTATGTTCGGAGGAAATCCGTTTTGGGTCATTTTAAGTCGAATGAGCAATGTCCGTCCGTCTGTCTGTCTGTCTGTCTGTCTGTCTGTCTGTCTGTCTGTCTGTCTGTCTGTCTGTCTGTCTGTCTGCTGGCTGGTGCGCACGATAACTCTCGAAAAGAGTAACCGATTGACTTCAAATTTGGTATGTGGTAATATTTTGATCTATCTCCGGATGAGTTCGAAGATGGGCCATATTGGTCTACTCCTTCTGGTACCTCCCACACAAAGGGTTAAAATTTAGTGAAATATTGATTCTTTAATAACTTCTATACTACTTATTCGAATCTTTTGAAATTCTGCACATAATATTAGTATATAAGTCGCTATTAACTCGAGAAAAATGGGTGAAGTTGGCATGCCCCTTTTGGTACCTCCCACACAAATGGACCATTTTGCATCAAAATTTAACTGCTTATAACTTTAATACAAGTGCATAAAAATGCTTGAAATTTTCTACAGTATAATGTTTTTGTAGCGCCTATAGTCCGGTAAAAAATGGGCATTATCGTACAGCCCCTTTTGGTACCTCCCACACAAATGGGCCGTTTCGTACCAAAAGTAAACGGCTTGTAACTTAAATACCACTGCATACAAATACTTGAAATTTTGTACAGTGTAATGCTGTTATAGTGCCTATAGTCATGTAAAAAGTGGGCGTTATCACCCCGCCCCTTTTTGTACCTCCCACGCAAAATGACCAAATCATACCAAAATTACATAGCTCGTAACTTTAATATAGCAGTGCATATAAACGCTTATAGTTCAGCACAATGCAATGTATTTAAGAATGTACTGTTTACCGAAAAATATGTGTATTTGGAAAACCCCTTCTGGTACCTCCCACACAAATTGACAGATTTATTGGTGTAATGTTATATATAACATTACTCACAAAGTGAGGGTATACCTTAGTCGGTTTACCCGACTGAAACTTTCTTACTTGTTTTTTACTAGTTTTTAGTAGAAAAAAAACCTTGCTATTTCGTCAAATCGCGATATTTTTAATATTTCAGATTTTTTAATTTTTATACCCTCACTTTAGTGAGGCTAAGTATGTTCGGCGGATATTCGTTTTGGGTCATTTTAAGTCGAATGAGCAATGTCCGTCCGTCTGTCTGTCTGTACAACATTTCATTCGACTTAAAATGACCCAAAACGAATATCCGCCGAACATACTTAGGGTCTTAGATCACTCCTTCGATGTGTTACACTTTTTTTCGTAGCAAATGATATATACCCTCGTCACACTAAAGTGAGGGTATAATTAACCAGTTCATTAAATAGAAAAAAAGTTATTACATTTTTTTTAGTAGCAGCTTTCATCAGCCCCCCTGTACATTTGGAAGAAGAAGATGACGACGACAAAAGGCTGCTGTCACGCGATTATAACTGTTTTCTTTTTGTTTGATTTTATTTTTATCTTTTTTATACCCTACACCACACTGTGGTACAGGGTATTATAACTTTGTGCATTTGTTTGTAACACCCAAAAGGAGAAGAAATAGATCCATCGTTTATTATACCAATCGACTTAGAATCACTTTCTGAGTTGATTTAGCTATGTCCGTGTGTCCGTCTGTCTGTCTGTGCATGTATTCTTGTAATCAAAGTACAGGTCGCAATTATGGTCCGATCTCGACGAAACTTTACATATCTTTTTTTTGACCCAAGGACGATCCCTATTGAATTTGGTTAAAATCGTTTCAGATTTAGATATAGCCCCCATATATATGTTATCCCCGATTTGACATGTAAGCGCTGTAGAAACCTTATTTGATATCCGATCAGTATGAAATTCGGCAGAAAGAGGCTTCTTATTATACGAATGAACACTGTTAAATTTGGAAGAAATCGGTTCAGATTTAGATATAGCCCCCATATATACGTTACCCCCGATTTGACATGTAAGCGCTGTAAAAATGTTATTTTATATCCGATCAGTGCGAAATTCGGCAAAGAGAGGTTTCTTATTACGTGAAGGAATACTGCTAAATTCGGAGAAAATAGGTACAGATTTAGATATAGCCCCCATATATACGTTACCCCCGATTTGACATGTAAGCGCTGTAAAAACTGTATTTTATATCCGATCAGTGCGAAAGTCGGCAGAAAGAGATTTCTTATTACATGAAGGAAAACTGCCAAATTCGGAGAAAATCGGTTCAGATTTAGATATAGCTCCCATATATATGTTACCCCCGATTTGACATGTATGCGCTGTAGAGACTGTATTTTATATACGATCAGTACGAAATTCGACAGAAAGAGGTCTTTTTACGTGAACGAAGATCGGTTCAGATTTATATTAAAGCTCCATATATATGTTCCTCTTGATTTGGTATCAAACCGCTATAGAAGTTGTATTTTACTTCCGATCATTAAAATTTTCCAGAAAGATGTTTCTCAATTTAGGAACGAATGTTGCTTAATTTAGCGATTTAGATAATATGTTTCTACCCATTTACCAATTATTCCAAATTATTATGGCAATGACCCTTATCGCATTGTTAGAGAGGTGTAGGGTTATTATATAGTCGGCCCCGCCCGACTTTCTGCTTTTCCTTACTGGTTTTATCTCCTGAGGATGTTCTTAGATTAAGAACGAAATATTGAGGATGAGAAAAATAAACAAATAAGAGCAACAAAAGCTCCATGACGTTGAGATTGAATATCTAACAACAAAAATTATATTAAAAAGTTTTTTGAAAATTTCTGACTATTTCGAATTTTAGTTTCAACTGTTCTTAAATTTCGTGTTATACGTTATTACTCCTTGTTTTGAACATTTTTATTTATAGTGTTGCCACGCTTCTCAAAATTACACATTTTTTTACGAAAATGTCAAAACTTGGTCACATTTTCGACAATCACGAACCTAGGATATGAAAACGTTTACCATTTGTATACCCTCACTACATATTTATCATATGCTACGGGCCAAAAGTGTAACACATCGAAGGAGTGACCTAAGACCCTAATGCTCGGCGGAAATCCGTTTTGTATCATTTTAAGCCATTTGAGCAATGTCCGTTCGTCTGTCTGTCTGCTGGCTGGAGCACACCATATTTTTGAATGGGGTAACCGTTTGACTTAAAATTTGGTATGTGCTAATATTTTTATCTATCTCAGTCTAAGTTCGAAGAAGGGCCCACTCCTTCTAATACCTATCTCACAAAGGGTTACAATAACTTCCAAACTACTTATTCGAATCGTCTGAAATTCCACAAATAATATAAATATATTGATCGTTACCATCTTCAGAAAAATTGACAGACGCCCCTTTTTGTACCTCCCACGCAAATGTACCATTTTTCACCAAAAGTTAACAGCTTATAGCCTGATTAAAAATGCAAGAAAACACTACATATGTAAATCTCCTTAACAATATTTTTTCCTAAAAAAAATTTCATCATTTAAAATATTTCCGAATAGACTAAAAACCAAATTAAATTTTTTTACACTTTTCCTAATACAAACCGTAGCAAGTAGCGGAACAAGCTTTTTAAATCGCAAATTTAACTGAATTATGTATAAATATGTATAATCCACATTAATAAAATTTTAATATGTTTCTACCAATTTGTTTTCTAAAATCAGTCTGACAATTTATGTGTGACGTATGTACATATGCATATATATATATAATTGGAATAGCCATAAAATTAACACGCTTCCGTCATAAAAACTGTCAAATGTTTTAAGGAAATTCATAAATTTGTATACTGAGAAATTCCCCAGCAAAAAAAGTTCTTTGACTCCCAAAGATGACTAATAAAATCCTGGAATTTGCCCAAAAAACCTCAGTCGCATGTGTCGCCTTTTGAATTTTATACTGAGTGATTCACTATTCTAAATTCTTGAAAGGTATTCATAATTCTGACGAAAATTCAAAGTTTTTCACACAATTTTCGCCATTTGTTTCAGAATTAAGAGAAAATTAAAAAATCCCCAAAAGAGACCAGATATTAGAAATTATAATGAAAAATTCTCGGTACGATTTCACATTATATACGTATTTGTATTTTTTTTTTTCTGAACAAAAGTGCTATGTATGTTTTCGATTTGGCATTCACACATGACTGATGGTAGTGAAGTCAAGTCAAGAGAGAGACCAAATAAACAAATGTATCCATGACCAACACCACCGGCATCTGAATCGTTCATATACATATATATGTTGATATACATCTAACGTTGATACTGAAAGTAATCTAAGTTACATTTTCACACAAGAAATTATTTAAATTGATATTAGAAATTATCTTTACCAAAGAGTTTCTACCTTGAAAAAAACAATTTTTTTCTAAAAACCAGTAAGGAAAGGCTAAAGTCGGGCGGGGCCGACTATATAATACCCTACACCACTCTCGTAATATTGAATAACTCTGATATATAAATTTGGTAATTCATGTATAAATTGTTTACATAAATTTACTTTTGGGACATTTTATACTTAAATAATACCCTGTACCACAGTGTGGTGTAGGGTATAAAAACGATTGGATCTAAAGAGCCTAATCGGATGAAACATATATATGGGAGCTATAGCTAAATCTTTACCGATTTTCTTCAAATTCGGCAATGTTGGTTCATGAATCAAGAAACTCTACCATTCTAAATTTCAAAACGATTGGATGTAAAATACAGCTTCTATAGATTTAAAGGGCCAAATCGGACGAAACATATATATGGGAGCTATAGCTAAATCTTAACCTATTTTCTTCAAATTCGGTAGTGTTGGTTCATGGATCAAGAAACTCTACCATTCTAAATTTCAAAATGATTGGATGTAAAATACAGCTTCTACAGGACTAAAGAGCAAAATCGGACGAAACATATATAAGGGAGCAATAGCTAAATCTTAACCGATTTTCTTCAAATTCGGCAATGTTGGTTCATGGATCAAGAAACTCTACCATTCTAAATTTCAAAACGATTGGATGTAAAATACAGCTGTTAAAATACAGCCAAATCGGACGAAAGATATATATGGGAGCTATATCTAAATATGAACCGATTTCAACCAAATTCAATAGCGATCTTAACAGCCGCGAAATACTCTAAACTGCAAAATTTCAGAACGATCGGAGTGAAATTGCGACCTGTAGTCGACGAACAACTTTACATGGACAGACGGACGGAAAAATCGACTCAGCTAGTGATTCTGAGTCGATCGGTATACTTTAAGGTGGGTCTAGCTGTGTTATTTTAAGGTGTTACAAACATCTGCCGTGAAACAAACTTATAATACCCTGTACCACAGTGTGGTGTAGGGTATAAAAAGGTACCTTTGGAATATTTTTTTAGTATTCCTAAATATTTAAAAGTAAGGAAATTTCAATCGATTCAACAGAACAGAACTCGAACTTTAATCTTAACTTTAGGAGAGATTAAAGCTACACAGGCATGGAACACTGGGGGCACGTTGGTATGGGGTCTATATCAAAACTTGGACCTATAGCGACTGTTGTTCGTGTGAAGGTCTGGGTCTAAATACACCCAAAATACCAATTTTCAGTCGGCTCAGTTGAAATTTAAGGTATATATGGCATTAAGAAGTCAAATCGGACAGATTCTATATATGAAGGATATACTCGTATCAAAAATATGCTATTACCCTTTTTCAATCCCAAGTTACCTGCAGCTATCTCTTCCAAATTTCAGTCATCTGGCTCAATTAATGTAAATAGATTGTTAAGTGATTACAGCAGATGGATAGACATGGCTAAATCGTCTTAGTATTTTACGACTACGATTTTTAACATTATGGTGTCCCTGATCAACATTTCGAGGTGTTACAAACGGAGTGACAAAATGAATATGGGGTATCTCATGTCAATTGAGTCAATTATAAAACGCCATGTCTTCTGATCGGGATGAAGCTTGCACCAAGTTAAGTTCTATTAGATAGTATTTATGACCCAAAATTTGAACGAGATCGGTTAAGGACTGTCCGATTGGAAGGACTGTCCGAGTTTTTGATTTTTTTTGGTCAAACGGTCCTTTTTTCGCATCCATATAACAAATTACCTATTGTATTTAGAAAATTTTGCCCAAATTATTTTCGGTAGCTATTTCTTCAATATATTAATTATTATATAATTTTCTTTCTGCAAATACGCGAATGTTCTTTGTTCCGCTTAAATATCAATACTTTTTTCAGTTATAATTATCATGTTTTTATACAGACGACACATGTTTTGCATTTTTATGTGAACTTATGGGAAATAGCATAAATGGGAAAAATAGCCAAATGGGAAAAATAGCATAATGGTGTTTGCTTTTTCTAGATAATAATGTATTTTTAAATGTTCTATCATTCTATAAAAATGTAAATTTTCATAAAATTGGATTTATCAAATTTGCATGTTTAGCTAACGATTTTCTTTAATGCACAAAATAACTGCTTATTTATTCATTAAGGAAAATCGACACTACACTACATACCCACATTTACGGTCTTCTGCATTGTTTTCGTCAAAGTAATAAATTCGTAAACGCACATAAATTCCACTACTCTAAATGTCCAAGACAGATTTTATGACTCTTTTTGTTATCAATTCGCGTAACTAAGGGGTCCGCCATCTAACGTTTTTTTTTCAACTAGTGCTTATTTCGTGAAGGGTAACACTTAGCTCATGTCTGATTTGACAGGTAATTAGTTTTATCCTTCCGCTGAACGCTTGAACAACGCTGGGAAATATTGCGACATTACTTTGAAAATCTTGGTAATGTTGCAGAATGTGTGCGAAGATTTGGAAGAAGAGCGTCAGCTCCGTATGTTCGTTATCTTGTGAAAAAAGTGAAAGAAACTGGCATCCTCATCGATAAACCAAAGGGCCAAAAACAGTGCGTACACCCGAGAATATTGCTGCTGTGGCAGAAAGTGTGCGTGAAGAGCCATCAACATCAATTCACCGTCGTTCTCAACAATTGAACATTTCGGAGACATCATTGAGACGAATTTTGCATAAAGACCTTGGTATGACGCCATACCTTGGTATGACGCCATCCAATTGGTTCAGGAGTTGAAGCCAACAGACCATCCAATGCGTTTTCGCATCGCTAAGCTATAGCATTTTCAAAAAAAAAAAATTATTTGCGGACCCTTTACAACGCACACACTCACCTTTTTTATGTACCCCTTTTTGTATCATCGTCGTATGAGCAGCCAATCGAAATTTCCAGACAATTTGTTTTCGATTACCTGTGAAATATCATCGCCACTAACATTTTTCTAGATGGCACACACTGCCGACAAACAGCCGCCAAAATTGTAGCTATAGCGCACACAACCTTTCCCTACAACCGCTCCACAAGAACTGATTTAAAAAATTCTATACAAACTTCACTGTTACTCTCACTATTATTCTCAATTTTGCGAACAAAAAGAGTCTAAATTGTCCTCTCGCAGTTAAAAATGATCTCTTTACTTAAAAGATAAATAATTCTTAATTCAACGTTACCAAAAAACAGGACTGAAAACTTAAGTTATATTGTCTTTAAAAACATGACATTAGAATTTCTAAAATTTTAAGGAAAAAATCTTACAACCTATTAAAATTTATACTTGAGCTAATGACAGTTGTACTACAATCAATTATTTTTTCTTTAATTTTATTACATAACGTTAAAGTCAACATGACATAGTGTTATGAACATCTTATCATAGAAGTAAGGAATTTTACTTTGAACGAATGAAAATTTCTTTGATATTAAGTAAATTTTCATAAATTGAAAGAAATTTATTATTCAAACAAAGACATATTAAATCTATGATTTAAGGGCAAAATTGTTTTTAATTTCAGGTCAGTATTTTTTCAGTGCAGTTACTAATTTTTTGTTTCTACGTGAAAGTGATATTTTCAACATATGTAGCCCTCATAATTTCTTTTAATTTAAAGGTTATCTCTGCTTTATTGAGCTTGTACTTAAAAACACACAATAAATGCAAATATTAAGAAAATTGGAATTAAAAAAAAAGTTACCATGTATTTTTTTAAAATATTTTTTTCATATTTAGTACAAAATATTACAACAGAAAATCTTATGCACAAATTTGTTATTGGATAATTTACCGACAATGCTGTAATGACGCAAAACTGATTTTAAAAACAGTACCTTAGGTCATTTTGAAAATTATTGGTACTTGTATGTATGTATATATGAACATACACTTAGATATTGGAAATTTATTTGGAAATGCTGTCAACTGAATGTTGGTGTTTTCATCGCTCATTTTTCTTCAAATTCGTAGTATTGTTGAAATGTCATGCAAGATCATCAGCTATTTTAACACAAGCTCACATCTCATTGCGTCACAGTGATTCGAAACGAAACAAATAATAAATTGCCGACATTATCAATTTTACAAATAGGTTTACAGTCTGTGGCGGTCATGTTGTTGTGATTGTGTCCGGCAGATCCGTTTTTCATTACTTAGTCACTGACGCGAAAGCAGTATGTCATATTACAGGATTGATAACGTTCAAATAGAAATGATAATTTTTATTTCCAATTCCTTATGCTTTGTACCATTAAACTTAACTTCAAAAAAATCATTACAGAGGAAAAAATTCAATTTTTCTGAACTTTGAACTCGCCCCCTGCCACCAATTTTTATTTATTTTTTTTAATATTGTGGGTCATTACTCCAACATACGAGCCTAACAATTTCCGAGAATTTGAGAAAGATCTAATTTTTGAGCTGTGACCTACATATATAGATTTTGTTTAGAATAGTCAGTAAAATCGATTGGGCTCTTAATCGTCAAATCTAAACATAAGCTGGCCATTTTCATAGATTTGTCAAATAAGAGTCTCTGTGAAAATTTTCTCTAAAATCAGTACATCCACGGAGAAATCGACATTGATTTACAAATATGGAAATATATTGCTTATCGTTTTGTATATTACAAACATGATAACATATAACCCTTCTAGTTATAATTAATATTATTATCCAGTGTTTTTATAGTTATTATAATTAAGAATTAAATATTTTTCCATTTTTATTTTCAAAAAATATTCGTATAATTTACAGACAAAGCTGTAATGACGCCAAACTTTTTATATCTCGTTTTTAAAACAAAGTAAATTAGACCATTTTGAAAATTTTTGTTACTTCTGTATACGAGTATACTCGTAGGTATGTACATATATATACTTAGAAATTGAAAATTTATTTGGAAATGCTGTCAATTCAATGTTGGTGTTTTCATCGCTCGTTTTTTCTTCAAATTCATAGTATTGTTGAAATGTCAAGAAAGATCATCGGCTATTTTAACACAAGCTCACACCTCATTGTGTCACAGTGATTCGAAACGAAAAAAAATAAATTGCCGACATTATCCATTTTACAAATAGGAAAGATTTTCTTCAATAGGGCGAATCCATGTTAGGACGAATCCATCCGGCAGATCTGTTTTTCATTATTTAGTCACTGACACGATAGCAGTATGTCATATTTCAGTATTGATAACGTTCAAATAGAAAAAAATTATTACTAAAATGCGAATCTGTGAGCGCAACAAGAAGCATATTCGTGTATTTGTAATCCAGTTATTGAGTCCAAAAGGGAAAAATGGTAAAAAAAGCAATTTTTGCGATTTTTATGTCACTGGATGCACTTTTCCGAGAAGGTTTGTTCTGCCTTTTTTTCTTCTATTCAATATCTAAAATTTTTCCTCAGACACAAAAGATATATTTCGTACGGTATACCTAGATATAACCGTGTTAACATATAGAAAAGTGCTGAAAATCCACCTTGAGCAAAACAAAATCGTATGGCCATTAAATTATTAATTGAGCCAACTTGACTAAACGAATGATGCAGAAGTTCTTAGTTTTGAGTCCCAAAACAATGAGCTGAAAAATGCTAATTGATTTCGAACCTTGCGTTTCAATGATACTGACCAGTTGCAATAGTCTTGCATTTTTAAAATGTATTTTTTTAATCAGTTCAATTAATTATTCCACTTAATATTGCTCTTGGACGCATAATTTACAAATATTTTTTTTTACATTGTTTATCACCACTGTAAGATATTTGACAGCTTCGATACATTTGACATGAACTTAAACTGACATTTCATTTAGCATTAGTTTCCTGACATTTCTTGGCACTAGCTGATCACTGCTACAGAAAGAAAGTGATCAGCCGTGAAGGGGAAATGTCGCCAACGAATATCGCAAACCTAAACATGAGACTTTGTAGTCAAATGTAAATCTATTTTTTATGGTCGTGGGAAAAATTACTCGTGTCTATGACTACCGCGGGCCAACTTGCGAGATTTTCACATTTCCCCCCATTGGCTGGTCGCTGATTATACAGAGCAAACGTTGTGACGCATGGGCGTTTATTTTCGTTCACAAAGATTTAATGTGTAGTATTTTTTTAAAAGTGTTGTTTTTTTAATATCTCTAAAAATATAAACAAAAATGCTGTGCGTGCAGCAGAACATAGCCGCTGAAAGAAGAATGGTGTCCGTCTGCCGTCTGTTTGTTTGCATTCTTTTTAATGAGTTGAAAAATTGTTTCCTCTAATTTATCGGCTATATAATTGATGGGGAAAAAATGTTAGTCTTGAAATTAATCTTTACGTTTAGTATTTGGCAAAAAAAAGTCTGTAATATTCATGCAACTATTGAGACACCAAATACTATACGGCTCATTATGTGAAAAAGTGTCACAAAGTCGGAAATTTCATCTAAAGATGATTATATTTTTTAAAGCACACGAAATATGAGTGGCTTACTTGGTATTTCTGAATTTTAGCACATGACTTCTGATTCAGTTGACGGATAAACTCGAAAGTTTTACTGAATATAATTTTGATTTTGATTAAGTTGACAGATAAACACCAAAATTTGACTAAATATAATTTGGAATATTCTGAATTAAAAAAACATGATATGACTTAGCATACTTTGGTATAATGGTATCGATATAAGTTATATAAATGGTATCGATATATACAAATTTTGCAGGAAGTATGGCCTCAGCATAATGTTTCCCATTTCTGCCTCCCATACAAAGTACCACATTCCATATTTCATTACTCACAAAGTGAGGGTATACCTTAGTCAATTTAATCGAATAATATGTCCATACTTGTTCAATTATATTATAACCCCAACATCATCAGCGCAATTATAAGTATTTCTTATTTAATCACTTAAAATATTATCCCTATTTCAGTTCTATTAATTCACACAACAAATGGCAATCGACCGCAGGGATACTTCCGGGAAGTTTGTCAGTATCGAAGGAGTCATTTGGTAAATATCATTAAATGGAAATTCCGCATTGCAGCAAATAATCTAATCGACTTAAGTTACAGCCGGTCAGTGAGCCACGACGTCATTTAAATGCCATCCGCGAACAAATGCAAATCCGTGCGAGACTGCAGGGCCCCGAGATCGATGCGTACATTTTACCCTCCTACGATGAACATCTCAATCAAGAGATCAGTGTGCGCGATCAACGTCTAAAATACTTGACGGGGTTCAGTGGCACTGATGCCTTTGCTGTGGTAACGCTGAAAGGAGCGGCGTTATGGGTACAGAATCGTTATGTTCAACAGGCGGATGGTGAATTGGATTGTGATTGGGAAATATATCGCATGAATGATACCGTGACGATACCAGATTGGTTGGGGGTAAGTTTCACCAAATCATTTTTAATTCATGTTAAGAAGAAGAGCATTCATTTCATTAGGCGCTAAAATGTTTTAGATTTGTGACAAATTGAGCACAGATGACGCCAGCGAATATTTTTGCGCCTGAAAGTTGGCTACACGGGGTACTACTATATAAAGTTTAATGTAGATCAGACCGAATGTGTTTCATACGCCATCATAGCCCAAAGCTATGTACACACGATTGTCAGATCGGACATCGTTATCAACCCTGTTAAAGTGCTGCCAAAGTACGGACAATGACAGATTGTAAGGCAAAGGTTAATTGACAGTTCAAACGATTGCAAGAAATTGTAAGGTTTTCATATATTTACAATAGATCTGACAATCGTGTGTACATAGCTTTAATAAATAGCAAAAACAATTCCAGGCACACTCAAACACTCCTACAACGCATATCTCTCAAAAACAAACTAAAACGCAAAAATAATTATGGCTGATAATGCCAACTTATGCAAAATATGAAAATACACATTATTTCATTTTGTAATTATTAAAATTAGACGATTTGACATTTTGGGTGGCGGTAGAAGTTTGAAAAATATTACTTTGTTTTAGTTGTTCGTTCAGCTTGAGGCCATAAATAAAACAATGTTATTTGTAATATTATTGTTTCATTAAACATTTTTATTCCCGATATTTCGAACAACTTCGTCGATCATCTTCAGGGGGTTACACTAAACAAATATACATTAAAATTAGTAACAATATACACGAATTTTCACAAAAGGGCATAATTACATTTATAAAAACGAAACAAAAATAAGGTATCCTTTCTTTTTCACTTTACAATGACAACTAAGTTAAGTTTTACTTGCTATTCTTGTGTATTAAATGTCTATATATGTGTGCGCATTTATCTGTATCTGTTTTAAAATTCAGTCTCTTCTCAGTAGGTACGGCAGTGATGTGTAACATCTCAAGCATGTATCTCCTGTGGTAGTTGCTCTCTTCTTCTAATACGTCAACGTCGTCAAAGTTCGGTTGGTGACCAGTTAGTGTGCAATGTGCCGCGAGAGCAGTTTTCTGTTCAAGTGGTTTGTCAAGAGCTTTTTGGTCTGATCTATGTGAAGAGAGTCTAGTTTTTAGTTTCGTTCGTGTAGTGCCAATATATAACTTGTTGCATAAGTTAGACTTGTCCCCGTTGCATTTAATTTTGTATACTACGTCATGTTTTTCTTCTTTTTTAAGTTTTGATTTTGTCCTACTAAATAAACTATTTACTGTACTATAGGATTTTTGTGCCAATTCGAATTTGTCCCTGTGATGACCTTCGGTTGAAGGTTCGTGAGCTAGCCGAAGTCATAGGCATTTCAATACGGAAGTCATATACATCGCATATTGACGGAAAATTTTATGATGAGAAAGCTGTGCGCAAGATGGGTGCCGTGTTAGCTCACAATCAAGACAATGCACCAGTTCACACATCCACTATTGCGATGGCCAAAATCAATGAATTAAAGTTCGAATTCATTCAGCACGCACCTTATTCGTCAGATTTAGCTCCATCGGATTATGTTTATACCCTCACTTTAGTGATACGAGGGTATATATCATTTGCTACGGAATAAAGTGTAACACATCGAAGGACCTCAGACCCCAAGTATGTTCAGCGGATATTCGTTTTGGGTCATTTTAAGTCGAATGAGCAATGTCCGTCTGTCTGTCTGCTGACTGGTGCGCACGATAACTCTCGAAAGGAGTAACCGATTGACTTCAAATTTGGTATGCGGTAATATTTTCATCTATCTCCGGATGAGTTCGAAGATGGGCTATTTTGGTCCACTCCTTCTAGTACCTCCCACACAAAGGGTTAACTTTTAGTGAAATATTGATTCTTTAATAACTTCTATACTACTTATTCGAATCTTCTGAAATTCTACACATAATATTAGTATATTAGTCACTATCACCTCGAGAAAAATGGGCAAAGTTGCCACACCCCTTTTGCTACCTCCCACACAAATGGAATATTTTGCAGAGTTAACTGCTTATAACTATAATATCACTTCATGCTAATACTTGAAACTTTGTACAGTGTATTACTTTTATAGTACAAATAGTCCAGTGAAAATTGGGCGTAGTTGACACGCCCCTTTTGGTACCTCCCATACAAATGTACTATTTTGCACTTAAAGTTAACAGCTTATAACTTGAATACCAGTGCATAAATATACTTGACATTTTGTGCAGTGTTATGCTTTTATAGTGCCTACAGTCCTGTTAAAAACGGGGATTATGTACAATTTTATACAAAAAGTTAAGAGCGTGAGTACCAATGCACGAAAATACAACCACATTTTGCACAGTTTTTTATTTTTAAAGAACATATAGCCCTTTGAAAATGGGCGTTATCAACACGTTCCATTTGTTACCTCCCACACAAAATGGCCAAATCATACCAAAATTTAATATACCAGTTCACATGTAACTTAGTGTAATATGTATATAGGGTGGCTGATATGTATTGCAACCAACTTCAGGTTGCTATCATTTCTAAACCGCTAGTCTGATAGCTGACAGATTTATTTCAGTGACTGTTCATTTTATTGTTTACAAAAGCATTTTGATCTATTGCATTCAGAAAAAAGTTATTCGTGATGGAATTCAAGCGAGATAGTGTGATTGCTTCATATTTGGGTGGAAAAACACAAGTGGCTATCGTTAGAGCCCTCCAGCATTTAATTGTGAATAAATCTTTTGTTTCTCGTATTATTGCTCGTTACCGTGATACTGGCAGTGTTGCATCGCGTCCAAAAAGTGTACAAAAAAACGGTAACAACACCGGAAATGATCCGAAAAGTGAAGGCCAGATTTGATCGAAATCCACGCCGCAGTGGTAGAAAAATTGCTCGTGAGCTGAACATATCGCGAGAACGGATACAACACATATTAAAAAATGAGCTTGGACTAAAGCCATTGAAGTTCCAAAAAGTGCAAGAGCTCACCGATGCACAAAAAAAGTTAGACTGGAAAGAGCCAAGGAGTTGCTTCGCTTGCACGATGAGAAGACATTCCAAATTGAGCAGTTCGTGAACAAACAAAGTGATCGGGTTTACTTGCCAAAGAGGTCAACTGAAAATTTACTCCTTCGATTGGCCACCAGAACTCAAGCGCCGCAGATGGTAATGGTGTGGGCCGCCGTAACGGCCGATGGTCGCTCCCCGCTCGTATTCATCGACGATGGGGTCAAAATAAATGCCGAATATTATCGGGAAAATGTTCTAAAGACAGTATTGAAGCCCTGGGCAGACAAACATTTCGGCCGCAGACCATGGACATTCCAACAGGACTCAGCACCATCGCACTCAGCACGCGTCAACCAAGAATGGCTTACAAAGGAGGTTCCTCGCTTCATTTCTACCGCACAATGGCCACCAAGATCTCCGGATCTCAATCCGTTGGACTTTTGCGCCTGGGGCATTTTAGAGAGTAAGGTTCGCACTAAAAAATACCAAACTATCGATCATCTCAAGACGGCGCTTCGCCGGGAATGGGCCAAAATACCGCAGAGCCACTTTCGTGCAGCGTGTGATGGCTTTGTCGGTCGTTTGAAGCCCATAATTCGTGCCAAAGGTGGCCAATTCGAACAAATCTAAACTGTTTCTAAAATTTTATGTTATTTCCGACATTTTTGCTTTTGAACAATAAACTTTAAAAAAAATTAAAAAAAATATAGCGCTTTACTTTGTTGCATTACATATCAGCCACCCTGTACATGTAACTTAATGTAATATACAATATTACATTACTCACAAAGTGAGGGTATACCTTAGTCGGTTTACCCGACTGAAACTTTCTTACTTCTTTTTCTATCACTTGTGTTTATTTCTCTCCCCATCACTAGCAGTTGTCTAAAATCTTTCAAGAAATGTCTATTTTGAAGGAATTGCAGCAATTAATCAATGCAATTTTTTACAAAATGTGTTGAATTCTTTTAAATTGATCTAATTTGTATTTGCTATACCGATAAGTAAAGCTCATTGTGACAAAATATTTAGTATTTTAAAGAATTTTATTTCGGTCCTTAAACAATTTTATACGAAATATATAAACCGAGTGTCTTTTAACCTCAGAAAGTCTGAACTAATCATAAAATGTAATATAGATAAAAGTTGTCAACAATTCCAGGAGTAAAAATAGTGAATTTCGTGAAGAGTAACACAAAGTTTTTGTGGTAAAAATAATATTGACCTATAGTGTATATATAAGTTGTTTGAATATTCTTATCATTGACTTTTTTGTTATCCATTATAATAATGGTTTGTTTAGTAATAAACTGCAATGAGTTTTTCAAGTAAAAAATGCCAAAACCGATTATATATGATATTTTCATTTGTCACGACTAAATCCCGCATATTAGGCTCGGTTTTTCAGACTTTTCTAATTCGGTGTTTGGCAAACGTATTTCAGTGTATTTTGAAACATTAAAAAAATTGGTTAAGGTCTCAGTCTAACCAACATTAAAACAGGGGAAGTTGACCATTTGAGGTGTCCAGCCAGAAATGTTTAAATAATCCAAAAATTGTATTCGATGAAGGTTCCTGAGCTAGCTGAAGTCGTAGGCATTTCAAAAAGTGCTGCACATCACATATTGACGGAACATTTGATTATGAGAAAGATGGGCGTAAGATGGGTGCCGCGTTTGTTCACAATGCACCGGTTCATACATCCACTATTGCGATGGACAAAATCAATGAATTAAAGTTCGAATTGCTTGTTTCCAAACATCAAAAAAATGCATTGACGAAAACAGATTTGCCAGCAATGAAGAGGTGGAGGTTGCGGTTGATGGCTATTTTCAGGAGCTAGACAATTCTTAGTATAGGGTTTTCCAACAAGAGGTGTTATTTTGAATCACCCGGTATTTCGGTAGCTGTCACTTTTGAAACTTTTATTCTTTGACGTTTGACAAGTAGAAACTACGCCATTACTAAAAATGGAACGACACACGATCATCGAACGATACAAAACGATCGAACAAAAAAACGATACGAACGATACAAAATCATCTTGACTACGAGGCCCATTTTCACCTCGGTGGCTACGTCAACAAGCAAAATTGTCGCATCTGGGGCTCGGAAAACCCAAGAGTTATTGTTGAGAAGCCTCACCATCCTCAACGTGTGACTGTTTGGTGCGGTTTATGGTCCGGCGGTGTCATTGGACCTTACTCTTTCGAAAATGAGGTTGGATCAACAGTTACGGTGAATGGATTGCGCTAACGAGAGATGAATAATGATTTTTTATGGTCGGAGTTGGGTGGTATTCATCTGGACAACGTTTACTTTCAACAAGACGGCGCTACGTGCCACACAAGCAACGAAACCATTGCTCTGTTAGGGGAAAAGTTTCCGGACCGTGTTATCTCTCGATCACAATTGGCCACCGAGATCTTGTGATTTAACACCTTGCGACTTCTTCCTTTGGTGCCACGTGAAAGATAAGGTCTACGCCAACAGCCCAGCGTCGATTCAAGACCTCAAAGATAGAATTCGTGAGGCTATCGAGGACATAGGGCAGCCACTTTGCGATTTGGTTATGGACAATTTTATGAAAAGAATATGGTCCTGTAAGCGTGGTCGTGGTGGCCATGTGGCTGATGTTGTTTTTCATTATTAACGGCATACCTTCCACTTCATTATGAAATAAACATCCGATCATTTATCTCAAAAAATGGCATTTTTCTTTGAATACCACAATAACACCTCTTGTTGGAAAACTCTTTATAACCGGGGTATCGAAGCTAATTTTGGAACCGCCAACGTATCTACTGCTATAACAAGTCACCTGTAAATTTATTTTACATTCAAGCGTCTTAGAAGTTTACGACGATTAACAAAATTTAAACTTTCTGGCAGGGTTTCTGGGCAGTTTTGGCTCTGCGGGAACCTCAAAGCCCAGCGAATAGGTTAAGCAAACTTTCTCACATAGAAAGGCTCTGTACTTAGCTACTATATTATACAAATATTGCATTTCCTAACTCTTCATTATTCAACCAATTTGCGAAATGTAGAAACTGACGTTATATCTTGACTAAGGCTGATCTCATTAAATGTTGGACTGACAGGTCCTAGTTTTGATACAGACCGCATATAATAATAATTTCCGATTTAATTTCTTAACATCGTAATTTTTATACCTTACTGTTATCTTCGTCCTGGACAATGTGTTAGAACAGATTCCCATCTGACCCCCCACCATCTGTGGTGTAACTGAAAAACCGAATGATTGCCCAGGTGACTTCTTATCTGCACAATTTTCGTCCTGCACATCGTGTTGGAACAGATCCCCATATGACCCCATCATTCGTGATGCAAATGGGAATCCTTAATATACCTACTGCTGTTAGAAGTGACACCATTTGTAGCGGTATTGTAACAGAAGGACAGACAGAAATGACAGATATTTATGGCAAGGTTTCACAGTGGCTACGAGTACCTCAAAGACTTCGAATACGTTTATTATGCTGTTTTATAAAAGTTTTCATTTCTTAACTCATCACCTGCCAGAAATGTAGAAGTTCATGTTCTATTTCGACTTAGGACGATTTCAGTAAAAGTAGGACCTGCATGTCCTAGCTCTGATAAACACGCAATAAAACTTTGTAACTGTTTATACTTCCAGTATCATCTTCGTCCTGGACAACGTGTTGGAGCAGATCCCCATCTGATCCCCCATCATCTGTGGCGTAAATGGGAAATTGAACTGGAGGAGAGAGTTGTAAAACTCAGAAATGTAAATAATAATCTTATAGATTTAGTTTGGAAAGATCGCCCAGAACCGGATTTAATAACAATTCAAGTACTATCGAAATCATATGCCGGTGAAAAATGGGAAGATAAAATCAAGGAGCTGCGCCAGAGACTGCATCATCTGAAATGTGATGCAATGATAGTGACCTCTTTGACAGAGATAGCATATTTGCTGAATATAAGAGGCAAAGATTTGCCATTTACACCGGTGATAAAGGTCAATACTCAATATGCATTTATCTAAAGTGAATTAATTTATAACAGTTTGCTTAAAATCCCTTAGGCCTATTTGATTGTTAGTCATCATGATATCTTCCTTTATGTGGATCGCTATAAGATGACAGCTGAAGTTTCGGCTCAACTGCATACGGATTGCTTCAATTCGTTGTGTGTCAAGTAAGTACGATTTTAATTAGTTCTAGAGAACTTTTGATTCATTATATTTGTGTCTTTTCAGATCCAAAGATTATGAACAGGTCTGGAATGATATACGCACTTATTCACAGATCTGGAAGAGTGTTCTGGTGCCAGCTCCTTGTGTCCAGGAACAGGGCGCTTCAGAACTGGTCTATTCTTCGTTTCCAGAAAAAATCGTATTTGAACATATGTCACCCATTATTATGATGAGAGCCCAAAAGAATTCGGTGGAACAGGAGGGCATGCGCATGGCCCATATAAGAGATGGAGCGGCCATATGTGAGGCCATGAGTAATTTGGAAACAAGGGTAAGTAGCAATCATATAGAGTAAAATTGTCAAACATTTAGAATATACATATGTATATTCCTCTTCTATCTTACAGTTCTACACCGAACAATGGACTGAGGAAAAAATCAAATACGAAGTTGAACGTTCTCGTTTGTCCCAAAAACACGCCAAAGGTCTTTCACTGCGTACCGTGGTGGCCTATGGCGAACATTCTTCGTATCCCTTCTATATCTCAAGTAATGTCACCGATATCGAGGTAACCGATCAAAGTCTTTTGGTCATCGAATCGGGTAGTCAGTATTATGATGGCACTACCGATGTTTCGAGAACCTTCATTTTTGGCCAACCCACGAATGACATGAAGCAGACCTATACCATGGTATTGTCAGGCATTTTGCGGTTGTCTCATTTGAAATTTCCCTCAGATCTGAAAGTTTCAAAATTGGACGCTTTAGTGCGCAGCCCATTGTGGGTTACGATGAGTGATTACCCGGGTGCCACGGGTCATGGCATTGGAGTTTATGGCGCTGTCGAAGAACGTGAGTAATAATATTTAAATATTTCGAATTAGTTTTGGTATTTTCAATACTCAAATAACTAAAGAAGCGACAGAGATAGAACTATGTTACCCGGATGGAACTCAACCGCCTCCCGAAATAGTTCGGTTTGAACTGAGATAATACAAAATACGGATTTGTATGTCGCATAGTGGTGGTCTAGCAGTAGTAGCTATTGCTGGCTTATTATGGAGCATTGTCTCCTTACAGATATCAGCTTAGCATTGTGTTGAAGGTATTCTCCAGAGTTTTGGATTGGCAGCCAGTAGCAACTCTGAGCGCGGTGTTATGGTCGGACTGTGCATTGTTGTTGCAGCCTTTTTTAATATATCGTACTCTTATGTATGGAAAATAAACAAGGGCATAGCTTGGATAGGATTGCTCTTGTTTCCCAATGCAGAATTTTCTCAGCAGAATAATTAAAAAAGATCGTCTAGCTGAAGTTGGGATGATCAGGTTGTTCGAATTTTTGTAGGTTTTTCCAGATTATAAGTGCGCAATGTCTTCTTACAATGCGGAGTGATAGCCTGGAGCGACTCTGAGAGCAGGACATGTACTACACGCAAGAGTTTTCTGGACATTGTTGCTCTGGCTTTGATCTTTTTGGTCACTTCCTGTGTGTGCCTACAGAATGCGAAGAGGTTTTCGAGGGATACACCCCGTATTTTGGGGGTTTTGAACCGTTATATTTGTCGGTCCTCGAAGTGAATGTAGTTGTACCGGCATAATAAAAAAAAATATTGCAGTAGTGGAAGATAGCATTTAATGTCGGTGGTTGGATATTCGACGTTTCATCCTGTTGAAATTATGCGTAAATCATGTGTTTACGAGGTAATAATGACATTTGGAGGCGATTGGTGCTATGGCGACGTACCAATTAAATAGAAGCCGAGAAAGAACTCCTTCCTTTGAACTCTATAAAAGACTAGTACTTGAAACCCATCATTTGAGCAAGCTCGGCAGGGGAGATTCAAGTACGTCGGGCAGTAAGGCGATGTGACATTCCGTTTCAAATGCTGTTTTTTGAGATTCAAGGCGACCAAGACTGATCTTTCGCTTGGGCGATTGCGGTTACTAAAAGGTTCCAAATATGGTGCTCTCTCCCAAATCGAATATCGAACTTCTTCTTGTAAAAATGTATTAAAATGCCCTATACATGGTACGTCATATCATGCATAAATAAGAGAAGAGGGAAAAAAAACGCCTAAATAAGGTACAATATCCTAGAGATTAAAGTTCATTTTGTAAGTTGCTTCTTAGGCGTTAAAAAATACTAAAGGGTTCAGATTGCTGATAAAAAATACCTATTCTTTTAAATTTGTGCATATTGAGGAATGAATGAGCCAAAATTGGCTAGAGATTCAAAATATAAATTTAAATTTTCAAAATGTATATTTTTTGAGATAATAACCTTATCCCAGAGACGAACTTATAGCGAATTTCTGGCATTCGTTCTTTTGGGGGTAAATAGTGTACATAAATGCTAATGGATCCTAGTGAAAGCCTTTCTAAATTCGTATTTGTGGGATTAAAAATGATCAACAATAACTCCAAATCGGTTTTCTCTCCCTGAGGCGGTTTTGGGGTGAAGAGGGAATTTCGTACTTTTTGGGTTAAATAGAAGATAATGTTTACCCAAATATGGTACCTTATCCTAGAGACGAATTAAGTAATAAAGAGTGTGGGGTGAAAAGTTGACCAAAAATATCAAAGAAATTAAATTATCATGTATTTTACATTTAATAAATATAATACTAATTTTTGTAAACGTTGACAGTTCAGACGATTGCAAGAAAAAATTACAATTTCATATATTTACAATATATTTTGTAAATATTTATATGTATGCAGGATTGCCAATAAAAATACATTATAGACAGTGTTGCAAATAAAATGTTTTTCTGGCAATGGCGCCGTTGTCACATGCATAAACTTCGCACATATAACAATCTACAAATTATCTCGCAATGACTTTTCTGCTATCGTTGCAAAACAAAAATTGTATGTTCACACGGTTGTAAATTCACAGGGTTGCATTTTTCCGCCATTTTTCTGGCAACGTTGTCCGATCTGCAAATCGTGTGTACTTACCTTAACATACCTTAAATAAGTCGTAAAATTGTAAGACGATTTAGCCATGTCCGTCCGTCTGTTGTAATCACGCTACAGTCTACAATAACTGAGCTAGATGACTGAAATTTGGTATAGATACTTCTTATAGCTGCAGGTGACTTTGAATTGAAAATGTGCAATATCGGTCCGTTTTTATACCCTCCACCATAGGATTGGGGTCAAAGCCAACAAAACCACATTGAGTGCAGATTGGGATTGCTATAAGGAATCTTCCAAACAGTACAAGAATGAGGTCAAAAAGGCTAAGCGAGCCTCTTGGATCAACTTATGTGAAAGTATAGAAGGTGTGAATGAGTCCTCCAGATTCAGACGACTGCTATCAAAAGATCCAAAGGCGTTGGGTAGCATTAGAATGAGGTCAAAATGAGGTGAGATTTTAGACACCGCGAATCACTTATGTGGCGCAACTCAGACTGCGGACACTCAAAGGTCCTTAATGAGGCATCTAACAGGACAAACTGATTATTTGCCACCTGTTCTGAATTCATCCACAAGGTTGGACACGACGATCCCTTCTAGATCAGATTGGCTGGATGGTGATCTCATCGTTCGTGGTCACGCGATTTACACAGATGGATGTGGGAACGGCGCTGGCATCTTTAGTGCATCTCTTAGCATTAGCAGATCTAATAAGTTGCCAGACACCTGCAGTGTCTTCCAGGCGGAGGTTTTTGCCATCCTGGTTACCTTGCTTTTAATTAACGAGGGTTTTTCCTGACTGGGTGAAAGCATAACTATCTATGTTGATAGTCAAGCTGTTGGCACTGTTCTGAAGGCACTGAACTCCAAAATCATTAAATCCAAGTTAGTGAACGGTTGCATATTAGAAATGAAAAATGAACAGTTAACGTCAAGCACTGCTGGCTTCCAGGACACTGTGTCATCGACGGAAACGAGAATGCTGACTCGCACGGAAACCACTAGTGCGGTGTCATCACTGTATCCACCAATGTGTGAGTTCTTCGGCTTGATAAAGGGTTTTCCAACAAGAGGTGTTATTTTGGTATTCAACGTTTATTTCATAATAAAGAGGAAGGTATGCCGTTAGTAATGAAAAACAACATCAGCCAAATGGCCACCACGACCACGCTTACAGTACCATATGCTTTTCATGAAATTTTCCATAACCAAATCGCAAAGTGGGTGCCCTATGTCCTTGATAGCCTCATGAATTCTATCTTTCACGTGGCCCCAACGGAAGAAGTCGCAAGGTGTTAAATCACAAGATCTCGGTGGCCAATTGTGATCACCTATTCGAGAGATAACATGGCCCGGACACATTTCCCGTAACAGAGTAATGGTTTCGTTGCTTGTAGAACGCTTCTACAGGGATCAAGTTAACCAGAATTGGTCAGCCAAAACCGCTAGGTCTCTCTGGCCTCTTATGTCACAATTCGAAACCAGGGACTTGTTGAACCTCACAAAGAGGGATTTACGCCTGTTAGTAGACGTCTTCACAGGCCACTGTAACGTTAGAGCACTTACATCAACGTGGCAACGGGACAGCGAAGACTTCTGTCGTCTCTGTACAGACGAAGAGGGACTTGAAACGATCGAGCACCTTCCTTGCCAGTGTCCTTTTCTTTCTAGAAGAAGACACCGCTTCCTAGGTGACTTTACGATCGAATGTCTCGAAGCTCTGTCATCGCATAAAATCGACAGTATCCTCAATTATATTAGTTGCCAGAAATGGCTGGGGATGACAACCGCTCATCCATCTGCCCAAAACGGCATTGTCTATCGCAATAACTTTTCTGCCCTCTCCACTTTTAATTCAACATTTCTTTTTCCGTTCTCCTCACTCCTTATTAGGGCCCCTTCCACGCCCCCTCATTTTTCAATCTATTATTTTTTCTACAGTTTCTCCAAATCTTTTATTCTTCATAGGACTAGCAGAAAATAGGACTTTCGATCTCCAAGTGGAGTCCTTTAATCTAACCTAACCTATAGGATTGGGGTATACTAACTTTGTCATTCCATTTGCAACACCTTGAAATATTGATCATATATATCTTTTGAATATGAATTTTTCTAGAAAATTTCTTTGATATTTTTTTTTTTCTAAATTTTTTTGTTGAAATAACATTTGTCTACAAAATCATATTTCATATTTTATGGAATTTTTCCAAAAAATTGCTTTTTCTTTTGAGCTACTTTGAAATTATTTTTTTTTAAATTTTGTTAAAAAAACAATTTTTTAATTCAACATTTCTTTTTTCCGTTCTTCTCACTCCTTGTTAGGGCCCCTTCCACGCCCCTCATTTTTCAATCTATTATTTTTTCTACTGTTTCTGCAAAACTTTAATTCTTCAAAGGACTAGCACAATGGACCTTTCGGTATCCGAGTGGAGTAGTGCACTACGCGTCCTTTAATCTAACCTAACCTATAGGATTGGGGTATACTAACTTTGTCATTCCATTTGCAACACCTTGAACTATTGATCTGCGACCATATAAAGTATATATTCTTCATCGTCGTGAAATTCTAAGACGATATAGCCATCTCAGTCTGTCTGTCTGTTGAAATCACGTTGCAGTCCGTAATAATAGAGCTAGGTTGCTCAAGGTCAAGGTCATGGACCATATCGGTCAATGTATATAGCCCCCCTACAGAGGTCGCTCCAAAATATGGGTTTTGAGCCATAGATACCACATTTTTAAAGCAATTTAGGTGAAACTTTGCTGTTTGTATTCGTTTTTGACAAAAATTCATCACAGCAAAAATTTTACAAATCGGTTCATATTTTGTTATATTCACCCTACAGAGGTCGCTCCAAAATATACGTTTCAGACATCTTTGCAGTTTGTATTTTACTTAAGCAAGAATTCATCACAGTAAATATTTTTTAAATCAATTCATATTTTGTAATATTCCACCCATAGATGTCGCTCTTAAAAAAGCTTGCTTAAGCCATAAACACCACATTTTCTAAGCAATTTAGCTGAAACTTTGCAGATAGTATTATATTTTGGCAAGAATTCATGTCAATAAAATTTATACAAATAAGTTTATATTTTTATGCAGTCCCCGTGTAGATGTAGCTCTCAAATATGTTAATTTAAGCCATAAATACCACTTTTTTAGATTAAGAGTTTGGCTAAAGAGGCCTAAAATTTGCCTAAAAACTGTGGCGTTCGTTTTTTCAATAATTTGCTTAAACAAAAAGGATCTTTCCATCCAAAGATTTGCCAGATATAGATTTGACTTAAAATTACCCAAAACGGATAATCGCCGAACATACATAGGGTCTTAGGTCACTCCTTCTATGTGTTAAACTTTTGACCCGTCGCAAATGATACTTATATAAAAATTCCAAAAATCTTAAAATGTAAGTCAGTAAAGCTAATTTATATTACTTGATATTTCAGTTCTAGAAAACTGAAATTTTGACACAATTTTCTAGATTCAAATTAATTTTTTTTTTAAAAAAAATCATAATTTTGTAGACAAATGATATTTTAAAAAAATTTTCTAGAAAAATTTAATTTCGAAGAAAATTTCCAGAAAAAATCATATTTTATGAAATTTTTCAAAAAATGCTTTTCTGTAGTAAGTTACGTTGAAATTGCGTTTATTTTACAAAATTTAGTCAAAAATATATTTTTCTACAAAATTTCTTGAAATTTAAATTTTCTACAGAAGTTGAAGTTGAATTTTTCCAGAACATTTTGAATTTTTCCAGAACATTTTATTAAAATTGCATTACAAAATTTAGTTGAGATAGCTTTTTCTAGAAAATTGTACTGAAATGCAATTTTCTACAAAACATTAAAAAAATTTTCTAGATAAGAATTAAAAAAAATGTATTTTCGAACAAATTCTCATAAAAATGAAAACGGAATTTTTAGAAAAAAAAAATTTATATTTTTAAAATACCAATTGTGACAAATTTATTATTAATCTACGATTTCTAGTAAATTTTTTGCATTGAATTTTGCATTTAAAAAAAAAATAAATTGTGCTCAAATTGTATATAAAAGAGAAATGCCCACTGCAATATTGATGAAATTTACAAAAATATGTGTAGCAATATAAAAATATTTAATTAAATTGTTTTAAATAAAACTCGAGCTCGAGGTCTTGGTTTTTATAAATTTATTTTCTTTTATTCACTATTTCGCCTTTCATCGAAACGGACAGTATGACCACGGACGACAACGACGTCAGATCAATACTCATACAATTATTTAATTTCTCCCTGATGATGCCTTTCGATGAAAGGCGAAATATTGAATAAAATAAAATAAATTTATAAAAACCAAGACCTCGAGTTCGAGTTTTATTTAAAACAATTTAATTAAATAACAATAAAGATCGAATAAACGAAGATTACTCAAATTTAATATAAAAATATATTAATTTAGGCAAGATTTTCAAAACAAATACAATTTCGAGAATTTTTAAGAAGTTTAGGAACATTTTTCTATAAAATTTGGCTGAAATACATTTTTTCTCAAAATTTCGTTGATTTTTTAAGGAATTTTTTTTCAAAATATACCTTTTTTCTATATTATGCTGAAATTGTTTTTTTTTTACAAAATTTTACAAATGCAGTTTTTAGATTTTTTTTTAATCACATTTTTCTAGAAAATTTTGTTGAAATTTCATTTCAATTGCAATTTTCTAATAACTGAAATTTCGACAAAATTTTCAATAAATTTTTGTAAAACAATGCAATTTCCACGTAATTTATCACAGAAAAGTATATTTAGAAAAAATTTCTTTGAAAAAAATCTACGAAATTTTGAGAAAAACTGTGATTTCAGCCAAATTTTATAGAGACATTTAATTCAAATGATACATATTTTATTTTATTAATCATATTAAAAAGTAATATATTTTCAGAAGATTTTTACATGGTTGTGGCCGTATGCCAAGATTTTTATTTTTATTATTTAGAAAATGTTGGCAAAATTTTTTAAAAAATTAATTTTAAACAACATTTTCTAGAAAAAAGAAATTTGAACAAAATTTTCTTGAAAAATGCAATTTCAACGAAATTTCAAAAAAAAAAATCGAGAAAATGAAATTTTGTTAAAAAAAATAATTTCAACGTTTCAATTACTTGAGAAAAGAGTTTTTTTTTTTTTCAAAATTTGAATTTTTTCTAGAAAATTTCTTTGAAGTTACATTTCTCTACAAAGTTTTGTTGAAAAAACATTTCTCTACACAATTTCATTTAAAATGCATTTGTTTTAAATTTTATAAAACATTTTTTAAGAAATTTTCTATAAAAGATATTTTTCTCGAAAATGTTGTTAAAATCGAATTTTTCTAGAAAATTTAATTACAATTGCATTTCTCAGGAAATTTTGTTGAAATTGCAATTTTTTATGATAAAATTTAAAAATGAAATTAAAAAAACTTGAGAAAAGCATTTTTTGAAAAAAATCATCATATATATCTTCTTCTAGAAAATTGAGGACGATTTTTTTTTTTGAAAAATTTCATCAAATATTTCTTTGATATTTTTTTCTATTTTTTTTTTTTTGTTGAAATAACATTTTTTACAAAATCATATTTCATATTTTATGGAATTTTTCCAAAAAATTGCTTTTTCTTTTGAGTTACTTTGAAATTATTTTTTTTTTTAAATTTTGTCAAAAAACAATTTTTTAAAAAAATGTCTTTGAAATTCGTATTTTCTAGGAAATTTTGTTAAAGTTGCATTTTTCTAGAAATTTTTTTTTAAAATTGAATTTTCCTACAAAATTTTGTTTAAATTGCTTTTCTCTAGAAAATTTGATTGAAATTGCAATTTTCACGAAAACATTAATATTGACGAAGAAATTTTCAAAAAGTTCTTTTCTCTAGAAAATTATTCGAAATTTAATTTTTTTTAGAAAGTTTCATCAGAACATAATTTTTTTAATTAAATTTTTCTTAAAAATTTTCTTCAGATTTCATTTCAATTGCAATTTGTGGAAAATTACAATTCGAAGACATTTTCCAGGAAAAATCATATCTTATGCAATTTTTGAAAAAAGAAAATGCTTTTGATTTGCTTCTTGATATTGCATTTCTAGGAAACTTTATTGTTAATAAATTTTTTTAGATAAGAATAATATAATGACGCAATGGTCGGAATTTTCTTGAAAAATATAAAATTTACAAGATTTTTTAAAATACCAATTTTGCAAATTTTATACATAAATCAGCGATTTCTAGTAAATTTTCACTGAAGATATATTTTTGGATTTAATTTTTTTGTAAGTTGAATTTTTTTTATAAAAATTTAATTGAGCTGAATTTTTTGATAAAAAAAGAAAGTTCCACTGCAATATTGATGATTTCGAAAAGAATACAATTTCGTGAATTTTGAAGCAATTTATTTAAAATGTTCCTTAATAAAATTTTGTCTAGAAAATTCGGTTTGAATTGTTTTTTGTTTTAAATTTCATCAAAAATAAATTTTTAGATTTTTTATACCCTACACCACACTGTGGTACAGGGTATTATAACTTTGTGCATTTCTTTGTAACACCCAAAAAGGAGAAGAAATAGACCCATCGTTTATTATACCGATCGACTTAGAATCACTTTCTGAGTTGATTTAGCTATGTCCGTCTGTCTGTCCGAAAAGCCATTCAAATGAGTCCGCGTATAAATAGAGCGAGAATTTTGCTACACTGAAAAAAAATTGTCATAAAATTAAAGAAATGCTCCAAAGACGTCCTTAGTCTTCAAAATAAGTACATTTTGTACTTAAAATTAAGAAAATTTACTTAAAATTAAGTAAATTACTTAATATTATTAAAATTATCTATATTTTTGCTTTCTATTCTTTGGAGCATTTCTTTAATTTTATGACAACTTTTTTTTCAGTGTAGTTATAATACGAGTATACATTTATTTTATATTGTAAAGTACTTACTTGTAGCTGCGTGATCCAAAAATTAGCATATTAATAGTAAAAACTATAATCATTACAATTGTTTTCCTATTTCATTTTTCAGCTCCAATTTCGGTGGATTATGGTCAGGACAGTAATTTCCACTTTAAAGAGGGATACTTTTTTTCAAGCGGTAAGATAATTTCAAATCTGTTCCTGTAAGAGATAGTTAATAATATAATACTTAAATTTTTATTGAATTACCTTTTCTAACTGAAATATATGCATAGATTTTTTAAATTTATTTATTATTGGTTTAATTTCAACTAGAATCTGGTCACTATAAAAGCGGTGACTATGGCGTACGCTTGAAAAATGTTTTGGAAGTGAAAAATACCCACAATGTCCATCCGTCCGGGGCCAGATATTTAGCATTCCAAGATGTGACCTTAGTGCCTTATGAGCCTAGACTGATTGACGGAACTCTGTTAAGTTCAATGGAGGTAAAAATGATTAATTTATTATTTAGTTTTGTAACTATTGAGTTTCTCATTATTCTCTCCTCTCCCCCCCAGAAACGTTGGCTTAACGAATACAATGCCAAAATCCGTCAATATGTTGGCGAAGAACTAAAGCTCCAGGGCAACATGAAAGCCTTCTATTGGATGATGAATAAGACACGTCACATACGTGAATATTTGCCCGAGGAGGAGTATAGAGCTGCCACTGCTGGAGGATCCAGTTCACGTGCCTTTTTAACCATTACAGTGCCGGCCATTATATTAGGATTAACTGTATTTGCTAGCTTTTTGCATTGGTTGTTATAAGAAATATTGCGTTTTCATTATGATTTTCTTTTTTTAATTTTGTTTTTACATTTATTGCTAAGTTAGTTTAACAAGTGATGTTGCATCTTACAAAGATACCATAGGGACCAAACAAAATTCTAAACAAAAATGTTTCTCTAAAAACATAAGCCAACAATAGATTTTTGGAAATATTTAGTTGGCACTAATTTAAAGGATTTCACTCGAAATTAGTTTAGAATAGCTAGCTAGATGCATATAAGAAGACAGAATGCAATGTGTAATAATATTACTGAGATGATATGTAAATTATTAATGTTTATATACATACATAGATATAGGATAAGTTCAAAATTGTATAAACAAATGTATGAAATAAATTGACAGAGAGATATGTATTATTTTTGTATCTAAGAAACTTTGTTTGAAAATATTTATTTGCATTTACACTAGTTGTAATCAGGTGCACTAGATAGCCATAATGCTTCTTGCTAACTACCTAAAGAAATGAGCACTCAAGGTTGAATGTCGCCTTCTAGAGAGAGCGAGTTACTGACACAGAAGGTGTTCTACTGATTTCTCCTTAGAACGGTGTTCGTCAATAATTATTAGATTTCTTTAATTGATCTTTTACAACAAATTGTTTAACTAAGGTAATCAGAACGCATATAAAACAGTACATTTAAGCAGAAACTATAATGTGATTGCTTCGTTTGATCATTTATTTATTTATTTATATGAATTACAATACAAAGTAAATTTATATTCTAATCTTAAGGTCCAGGGAAAGGCCGGGTTACAAAGACCATATGGCTAAATTTTTGCAACGACAGACCAGAGCCTCTGGTGGGAATCGAACCCACGACCCCCAAACTCATAGGCGAGTACGCTACCAATTCGCCTACTGGGGCGCTCTCGTTTGATCATATTTTCAGCAAAATGCCCAAATAAATCTTTTCGTCGTGGGAATGAAACCCTATCGTTCTCTCGACGAATTTCGAAATCACCAAAAACATGAATTGATGATTTATGAGCAACTAAATTTTATTTGAAAATCAATACAATTTATTTGGACGGCATATGGGTAGTTCTTTCTCAAGTGTCACAGGTCAAAAATTAGATTTTTCTCAAATTCTCAGAAAGTGTTGCCCTGTAGGTAATGACCCACAATATTAAAAAAAAAATTAATGAAAACTAGAGGCAGGGGCGAGGTCAAAGTTCAGAAAAATTGATTTTGTTTCTTTGTAATGGTTTTTAGAACTTAATTTTAATGCTACAAAGCATAGCACATTGAAAATAGAGAATATTGTAATGGTTTTTAGAACTTAAATTTAATGCTACAAAGCATAGCACATTGAAAATAGAGAATATTGTTTCTTAAAGGACTTTCCATGCTCTTTTCATAAAAAATATTAATTTTATCTTAAACAATTTATTTCGGTCACTTTTCGCGGAAATAAAAATATAAATTGCGGTATCTGAGAATCGATCTAATATTTATACCCTCCACCATAGGATGGGGAGGGTATATATTTTGTCACTCCGTTTGTAACACCTCTAAATATTGATCGGAGACCCTATAAAGTATATATATTCTTAATCTAAAATTCTAAGACGATTTAGCCATGTCCGTCTGTCCGTCCGTCCGTCTGTGGTAATCACGCTGCAGTCCGCAATAATAATCAAATTTGGTACACGTACTTCTTATTTATTTATTTATTTATATGAATTACAATACAAAGTAAATTTATATTTTAATTATAAGGTCCAGGGAAAGGCCGGGTTACAAAGACCATATGGCTAAATTTTTTGCAGCGACCATATGGCTAAATTTTTTGCAGAGCCTCTGGTGGGAATCGAACCCACGACCCCCAAACTCATAGGCGAGTACCCTACCAACTCACCTACTGGGGCGCTCAACAAATACTTCTTATAGTTGCAGGTTGTTTGGGACTGCAAATGGGCCATATCGGTCCATATTTAGATATAGCTCCCATATATAGCATCTAACTTGTTGTGATTCCTACTGTTCTCATCTACTATATTTTTTGTGTTTTCGGTCACATGCTATCCATGGTGGAGGGTATATAAGATTTGGCATGGCCGAACTTAACGCTTTTACTTGTTTTTCCTTAAATTTATTATAAAAAATGGTCCATATGTACTGGACCATTTTTTGAATTGAATTTGGTTCAGAAGTTACATTATAATAACTGAAAATCTTCTCCAAATTACGAGTACAAAGAAAAAATATTTGTATATCGATGGCTTATATCCATTTGTGGCTATATTAAAAAACCCAATTTTTCAGGAGAGCAAAAAAACTATTTTATTGTCACATTATTTGAGCTTCAGCGAATTTTTGTTCTACGATGTGTTTCACATATTGTGTTTCACCACGTGCTACAAACAAAAAAATTTTAATATAACCCATTGTACGCGAAGTTCTGAAATATAGCCCTTTTTTTCCTTCGGAAATTGTCTGTATAATAATTGTATGTAAGTATAGCAGCTTTTGTTGAAAATAAAAAATGTTGAACAGAATTCAAATTAAAAGAAATGTATTAAACTAAACGCCAAACTAGCTGGTCAGATAGGGCTATATACGCAGAAATTTTGCAATACTAAGTGTGGGTAGCCAAATGAAAGAAAGAATTTTGTCGCGATTCTATATAAACACCTTATATACGTTGGAAAGATCGCGAGTTTTCCTAGATACAATGTGAAGACAAAAACTTTTTATGATGGTATCAACGATTTTTGTATATTTGCAAATAGTACACGTAATTCATTTGTTTTCATAGTTTATGTTATCATAAAAGTAATGATAATCGGATGGAATCACAGACTTTAATTCCTGCAAATGCTTCCATTTGCTCGCAGAAATTGGAAGCTGACCGTGATGTAGAGCTTGTGGCTCCATGTAGCAATTGTAGTTTTTAATACGGGTAGGTAGAGCAGCGTATAGTTCATCATAATCGACTTTATATTGAACATCGCCATTTGGAAGATATAACAGGGATTTTAGATTTGAAACAGTTGCGTCATTCTTTTTTCTACCGGGTCTTATGCTGGAAAAACGGATAAGTTTTTCATCATTATACATAGTTCATGAAGAAATCATAATTTAAATACTCCGCATCAAATGGCAGGCTTATTTTTTTTACCATCAATGGTAACATATTTTCGCGCTTCTTTTGTTATTTTTACATAATCACATGGCAAATATGTAGACTTATTTTTCAACCGTACCTCTATTTTGGCATGAGCGCTGTCACACTCCATTTGAGTGTGACCTTTCTCGAGGTATTTTGTCCATTCGTTTTTCATCCTGAGCTCGCTGCTTTTTCGAAATATGAATGTTCCTTGTACTCTTCACCTGATATTTGCATTCGTCTTGTTGTGCGGAAAAATAGTTTGAAAATGTAAATATTGATACTGGAGGAACTTTGTTTTCGATACATTTAGCAATATAGTCATTAAATACTTCAACTTTAGTCGTGAATGTAGCTGAGACGTACGATTTTCTTCTATGTTTACGACAGTATTGACTTTCTACCTTGTCCAATTGTTGTAAATAATCTTGTAGGAATTTATTACTTGATTTAGTTTTAATACGTGGCATGGCAATTGGTTTTTTGATCAACCTAGATCTTACCGTGTACCTTGAGATTGCAAGCGTTGAGAGGAACATTGTTCGACATACTTGTAGCGTACTGCTCTCAAAAGGAAGACTAAAAATTAGACTTTTTTGCTTTCTGGAAGGTGGACCTCTTTGATTTCCTTTCTGTAATATTTTTACGTGGTCGTTTACAAACACGTTTTTTGCCTCCCAACTCATATTCCAAAACTTTTGAAAGAGTTCATTTCGTTTTACCTCATCAAATGAATTCCGCGGTTTGTTTCTATTTTTTAAATATATTAAAATGCTTGAACATTACTACCTTTACTGCGTTTCCCACATCAAGTTCTTTTAACAAATTGCATTTCGCGATTTTTTGCAAATACTCGTATTACAATGTAATTCGGACATTTTCTTCTTTTCCAGCGTTACGCACTTCATGTTTTTTTAAGAAAATTGCATTTCGCGATTTCTTGCAATGTTTTTGCAAATTTTTAAAAGTCATTTGAACATCGTGTTTTCTACCTTTTCTGCGATACCCATACCAAGGCAAATAGTTCAGACGTTTTGTAGATATCGTACATAGACATGCTTTTCTCATATATGCATTAATAATGCATTTTTATAACGTTTCGAATAAAACTCGCAATTCATAATAGAACTATTACTCTAAGTATTTTTCGATTTAAATATTTTAATATTAATACATTTTCTCGTGTTATGGCGTATTTTAGGTAATTCTAGATATTTTAGGATTCTGAAGTCAAAAGCATCAAATTTTCACTGTAAAGATGTTATTGTTTTCAACTATTTTGCAATATATTTTATGAAGTAAAGTCCATATTTCACAGTAGCCACCTTAAACTTCGCTTAAGAAGGTTTATGAGAGATCCGCGGGCATGCAAAATACATCAAATTTCATCAAAGCGGGTCAAAATCTACAGGAAAAGTTCATAATGCATCGAAAAATGATTGAGTTTAGGGGTTTTTAACTTCTTAGCAATTTGAAAATCAAATAAAAAATTATATAATTATATATATCGTAAAAATACATAAAATAACATAGCATAACAACAAAAACGTCAAAAAATCAAAATCTTTTTGATTTAAAACTGACACCATAGGTCAATCATGTGTAACAGAAGAATTTTGCATCAAAATCTCATTTTCGAAAATTTTAATATAGCACCTTTTAGATATAACCCATCGATATGCTTTCTTACTGGTTTTTAATTTATTTTTATTCCAAGTCGTCATTTTTTATCAACCCATCAAGCAATGTATCATTTCAATTACAAATGAATTTTACGAACATTTAAAATTTTTGAAAAAAAATGACGTTGGAATATTGAAAAGCATTAAACTTGTCTCAAAATTAAGGTATTGGACGAAAAGAAAGATTTTTAGAACGACATCTTCCGAAATATATAATATTTGTATATCGTTCATTCAATATAAAACCGAACGAATTTTGGAAAAAAAAATCTGGTGACATTGCCGATTTTTTTTTTCGTTTTTAAACTATGATAACCATTAAAATTACAAAATAGGCAGAATCATTTCAATAAAAAATAATTTCCATTTCTGAAATTTTTAAGTGAAAATGCTATTATATAATAACATCTTTGAAGCACCAGATTCAACTTTACAGGATCAGCTCAGATTAGATAGGGCTCCATGCCTATATTTCAAATATCTACGTTGGTGTTTTCCTGGTCCAGTATGCAAATTAAAGTTTAAGAGGAAAAATAAATAACCATATATGCAAATATTGGCGGAAATCCATTTTAGTACATTTTAAGTCATTTGAGCACTGTCCGTCAGTCTGGCTGGAGCGCAGGATAACTCTCGAAGGGAGTAACGGATTTACTTCAAATTTGATATGTGGTAATATTTTTTTTACATGGATATAACGATTATCTTTTATTTTTTTATTATCAGATAATCCGGTATCGAGTCATGAGGGGCACCGCAATTAAACTTTTTTTCGAGACGCTTCCGCATATATACTGTCGTTGCCATATTTGTTAATATTTTTTATGAAAATTTTACACAATAAACTTTGCAAATTATACTTTAATGTACCGTTGGTTTCAGTCAACAAATTTTAACCGCTTCGTCACAAAAAAAATCAAAAAAATGTCGGAGGGCCCGCCGAATACTAGAATTTTTGAATAAAACGACACAATGAAGAACTTCTTTGCACATATCAAACTTAAATATAACACCGAAACATGCACATTGCTCAAGGAATACTGCAGAACATTAAAGAAACAAGCTAATCAAACAGAAAGACTGAAATATCTTCTGACTTGCAGAAAAAATGGACTTTCTCCCACACACCTAATGAACACGACAAAAACAACGAAGAAATTATTCAACTCAACGAAAATATCACAGGAACTTAACAAAATAGAACAGAAATTCCACCTGAAAATTCTAAACTTAGAAATAAAAGAGACTAATATAACTTATAGAACAAAATATCAATAATAAAACAAGACTTCTACGATCTACCTTAAATGAAACTGAATACAAGGACTTCATGACAAGACAAAATCACAGATACAAGAATATTAAATCGTCAGTACAACAGACACACTCGACAAAGACACAAAATCTAAAACGAAAACAACTTGACAATTTCAACTTGAAATTTAATCCTTCGTGGTTTGTCAACAAAACCAACACAACGTTCCCTTTAGAAAGCATGTGGCTACTTTCCCTTGGATCGAAATTTGCTGTACCGGTTAACAATAAAAATTTTTGTACGATCAAACTTATTGCTGATCTGGAAGAATGGGTACAAACGCTTACAGGAGATAGAGAAAAAGACATTGTCAGGACCAAAATTGCCAATCGCATACTCACTCATAAAAGAACCATTAAGAATAGTCAAAAGGAAAAATTCATACTCAGCATTTACGAGGAAACGGAACGTATTTTGAAGAAACAAAAGGACATAATCATTACAAAATCAGATAAGGGAAACAAAACAGTAATAATGTATAAGAACGACTATAAACGAGAAATGGAAAAATTGCTAGACGACAAAACAACATACAAAACCATCCGTGAAGATCCAACCCAAAAACTTCAAAGATTGAATAACAAGATAGTTACAGATCTATATAAAGCAGGTCACATTTCAAAGCACGAAAAATACAAATTAAATTCAGATTCAGCCACAGCCCCCAGATTATATGGACTACCCAAGATCCACAAACCCAACATGCCTCTACGACCAATCTCATCATCAGTGGAAGTTCCATGCTACAAACTCTCCAAACATATAGGACAAATAATGAGCAATATTATATTAGATAAATATAACATAAAAAACTCATTAGAGTTAAAACGACGGTTAGATGAAGTATCTTTGGACGAAGATGATATTTTAATATCTTTGGACGTAGTATCGTTATTTACAAACATACCTATACACCTAGCAATTAAAAATATAATGACTCAGTGGAATATTCTGGAAAAACACACAAACATACCAAAGACTCAATTTTTGAAAATACTGCAATTTTGTTTAAACGACAACAACTATTTTATATATGATAACACCCTATACCATCAATCTTATGGAATGCCAATGGGAAACCCTCTATCGCCAACTATAGCAGACATCGTACTGGACACGCTATTAGAGGAAACAATAGCAGAGTTAAAGAAAAACAACATAACAATAAAACTAATAACTAAATACGGCGACGACTTATTCGCGATCATAAAAAGGAATGATGAAGAAATAATTCTAAAAACATTTAACAATTACCACAATAAGCTAAAATTTACAATAGAGAAGGAAACAAATAATTCAATACCATATTTAGACATGCAAATATACAGACAAAATAAAAATATTATAACCGAATGGTATACCAAATCAATTGCTTCTGGCCGAATAATTAACTACCACTCCACACAACCTTTGAAACAGAAAATAAACACAGCAAACAATTTAATTAAAAAAGCAATTACATTAAGCGACGATAAATACAAAACAAGAAATATAAACAAAGTGAAGGATATTTTATTAAAAAACTCGTACCCTTGCTATATTATCAATAACTTGATATCAAAAAGCAAAGAAACACCTAAAAACATCCCAAACCAGGTCAATAAAAATGACACATCTGGCAACATCACAAAATATTTAAGTCTGCCATACATTCCTAAACTAACCGAAAACAAAACAATACGAGACATCATAAACGACAGTGAAGCAACAATAGCACACAAAGCAAATCAAACGATAACCAAATTGTTTACGAAAACAAAAACGAAAATAGAAAAAACACAACAAAGCAATGTTGTCTACGAGATCAAATGCGTGGGCAATGAGAACGACAACTGCAACAAAGTGTACATAGGAACAACAAAGCGTAGCTTAGGCACGAGAATCGCAGAACACGAAACAGACATAAAAAAGAGAAAAATGACAACAGCTTTGGCACAACACTGCACCGATCATGGGCACAAACAGTGATGCCAGCTTTTGAAAGACAAAATGCGCGGGCGGTGCCTCAAATTGCGACAAAATGCGCCAAAACTCACACACATAAAGTGCGACAAAAAGAACCAAAGCTCATTTCATTAAAAGTCTTCAAATTTTTTATGAGTGTGCATAACATACAATTAATTTATACTTTTTAGCAGTTTTTTAATAATACTGGGAAGTGTTTTTTAATAACACTGGTCATAATTTGTCTTCGGCATAACATTGCATAGCGGATGTTGATATACATATACGATTATACAGTTCCCAGGATATAAACTGAATTCTTTGAATTGACTCTGTTTCTGTTGATAACAACTCGAGAACCATCCATCTCATTTGTTTAATAGTATTAATCATTTGGAAATTAAACAACCGTTAACATTTATTCATCAGAGTTGTCGCTAATTTAGCGTATGGATTTTCTTTTAAATTGCGCCAAATATTGCTGTTCCTCAGGATCACCCAAGCATGAATTATCCAGTTGATATCGAAATTTATATAATTTAGAGTTGTAACGCTCTTGCACTAAATGAGCGATATTATGGAGGGAATAGTTGTATACAGTTGTACAGATTTTCTGTAATTAACAATTGCACAAAAAAGGCTAAAGCCGCCAAATTGAAAAACAAATGGAGCTTCTCCGGCGCTTTTTTCTGTAAAAAGCGCTTTTTATAAATATGGCGCTTTTCGGGTATTCAAAAAGCGGTAAATATGGCGCGAAAAGAGCCAAATTGGCAACACTGGGCACAAAGCTGATTTAGACAGTGTGCGAATTTTAGACAGAGAGACAAGAGAGAACAAACGATATACTTTAGAGAGTTTGAGAATATCGCGTGTTTTTTTTAGGGGTATAGAACTTCGAATTGAAATAAAACACAAGAAAATCGTTTTAAGGTCCATCAATTTGGCTTTATTGGAAGGATAATTTTATGCCATTAATGTTTAAATATGATTTCGGGCATGTGGCCGCCGCGGCTGGCTCGAATAAAGCCAATTCTACAGGTCCAATTTTCAACCACTTTTTCGAGCATATGGGGCCGTATGTCGGCAATAACGCCACGAATGTTGGCTTCCAATTCCCCTAACGTTTCTGGTTTGTTGGCGTAGACGAGCGACTTCACATATCCCCAAAGAAAATAATCCAATGGTGTCAAATCACACGATCTTGGTGGCCAATTGACAGGTCCATTCCGCGAAATTATGCGCTCATCGAATGTTTCCTTCAATAAATCGATTGTGACGTGCGATGTGTGGCATGTAGCGCCGTCTTGTTGGAACCACAACTCATCCACATTCATGCCATCCAATTCGGGAACAAAATAGTCGGTTATCATGGCTCTATACCGGTCTCCATTAACGGTATTGCTGTGCACGGTGGCGAATCGATTCATTCGGGTCCTCTTCAACACTTTGCTCTACAGCGGCAATTGTTTCTTCGGTGCGCACTGTTCGACGTCTCTGCGGATGCGTATTATCACATAGAGTAAACGTAGTGCGAAAACGATCCATGGTTAACCGAATTAATTGTTCTGATGGACGATTATGTCGACCATAAAATGGACGGAGCTTGCGGTAAACTTTGCGAACTGAACCATTATTTTCGAAATAAATTTGCACGATTTGCAAGCGTTGTTCTTTTGTCAACCTGTTCATGATGAAATGGCAAACCAAACTGAACATAAATGACATTAGAGTTGCCAGATTTGACCACAAAATGCCAGTTTTATCTCTATTCGAAAAACAAAGCTGTAAAAAAAACACCCATTACAACAAAAGCTACAAAGTGCAATAAACAGAAAGGAGGACAAAGAACAACACCAATGCAATCTACACCATAGCAATAGTTTAGTTTTTAGTTCAATTTCAACTGTGATCGTAGCTATAAGGAATTTCTCTGTGATATTTTAATATTTTAGTAATTATTTTTGCAATTATTTATTAATTTTATGTTTAATGTTGTACTGTGTCGTTAAATATTAATTTTTATAAATAATTAAAATAATATGACGAAAGATTAAATGTAAGTGAAGTATTCTTATAGTGTTAAAACGTATCATGGCTACTATTGAGTTCCTCTTTCTGTCTTATAAATATGTCGTTGCCAGATTTCAATAAAATTCATCCCTGAAGATGTTGGAAAAATCCCAACGAAACGTAGGATGTAAAATATGAAATAAAGTCTTTTATTTGAATAAAAACAATGACCTTGAAAGCCCATTTAGAAATATTCTAAAACTAACAAAAAAATAAAAATTTGCCTTTTTTGCAAAAATTAACGTTTATTTTTTCTCCCCGGATTTCATATTTATTTTGAATATGAAAATTAGTTGAAATAACTTAAGAAAATGTAACAAACTAAAGGGGTTTCCAACAAGAGGTGTTATTTTGGTATTCAAAGAAAAATGCCATTTTTTGAGATAAGTGATCGGATGTTTATTTCATAATAAAGAGGAAGGTATACCTTTAACAATAAAAAACAACATCAGGCAAATGGCCACCACGACCACGCTTACAGGATCATATCCTTTTTATGAAATTTTCCATAACCAAATCGCAAAGATAGCCTCGCGAAATCTATCTTTGAGGTCTTGAATATCTTTCACTTGGCCCCAAAGAAAGAAGTCGCAAGGTGTTAAATCACAAGATCTCTGTGGCCAATTGTGATCACCTCTTCGAGAGATAACACGGTCCGGAAACATTTCCCGTAACAGAGCAATGGTTTCGTTGTCCAGATCAATACCATCCAACTCTGACCATTAATCATCTCTCGATAGCGCAATCCACTCACCGTTACTGTTGATCCAACAGCATTTTCGAAAAAGTAAGGTCCGATGACCGGTCCAATGACCCGCCGGACCATAAACCGTACCAAACAGTCACACGTTGAGGATGGAGAGGCTTCTCAACAATAACTCTTGGGTTTTCCGAGGCCCAGATGCGACAATTTAGCTTGTTGACGTAGCCACCGAGGTGGAAATGGGCCTCAAGATGATTTTAGATTTTTCGAATTTTAGATTTTTCGAATTTTAATAATTTCAATGCGTTGTTGAATCGTGTATCGTTCCATTTTTAGTAATGGCGTAGTTTCTACTTGTCGAATGTCAAAGAATAAAAGCTTCAAAAGTGACAGCTACCGTAATACCTGGTAATTCCAAATTACATACACCTATTGTTGGAAACCCCTGTAGAAAGTTATATTGTTAATTTGTTTTTCCTTAATACTTGGTTGTTTTTGTGAATGTAAGCACGTAAAGGAACTGAAAACTAGTAAGGAATACCCTTACTTTGAGTACTGTAATATGAAATGTTCGATGTGTGAGACCAGGAACTGGAATTTTGTTTTGTTTACAGTCATTGCAAAATTTGTCTAAAATACAAAATATGAAAACATTGATGATTACTACAGAAGTTATGGGGAAATTGCGTACATTTATAGGACTTACGACAAATACATATTATTTACTTTAGCAAACAAAATTAGCGATGCCGGATGACGATAAACATAAAATTAATATGTATGTTTAAATGACATCTACCGAATTGAGAACGAGTGGATATGACGATGTAGATGGGAAAACTATTCATTATACAGACAACGGTCCATACTATCAAAACTTAGGGGTTCCCGGTATTGATAGTCAAAAATCCCGGTATTCGGGACTTTACGGGATCGGGAAATCCCAGGATTTACGGGATCGGGATTTCAGTTAGTTACTGTGAATGGTGTTCGCTATCGTGAGATGATAACGAACTTTTTATGGCCCGAATTGGAAGATATGGATGTGGACAATATGTGGTTTCAACCAGACGCTGCCACTTGCCACACAGCTAACGAAACAATGGCTCATTTGCGCAACAAATTCAATGGCCGTGTTATCTCACGTCGTGGCGATGTCAATTGGTCGCCAAGATCATGTGATTTGACACCGTTGGACTTCTTTCTTTGAGATTATTTGAAAGAAGAGGTGTAGGATGAGATAATTCCGCAAATTAACGGCATAGAACCTCAATTATGCCTCAGCGTCATCAAAAATTTGGACCATCGGATGGAGGTGTGCCGCCGTGGTCGCGGCGGCCATTTGGCCGATATTTTGTTCCATACATAATTGAACCATACCAATACTATCATAATAAAAACAAATGACAATAATTTCCTAAATAATTTGTGTTTTATTCAAAATCAACATCGGCCCTTAAAATTTAACCACCCTTTATTTCGTTAGTTCATTGGAAACCAGGAACTTAGATGTAAAACTTGAATGATATAATTTCATACATACTTATACTAACTATAACTAAAATATAATCTAATGGACTAGTGGTTGAGTGGTACAAGATAGATTAGAGTATATATATATACGTTAAATGGATTTCCTTAGAAATTGATAAATTTGAATTCTTCGAATGTCACCAATGAGATATCAGTATGTGATGTGTGACCACCACCGCAGTAAGACAATCTATAAAAGCGAATAGTTCCAAAAATTTGAACATGGTCGGAGAAGCCAATTGAAAACAACTGTACCCTCAAATCACAATGTTCGCGATAAATAAAATCATTGCAATTGCCATTCTACTGAGCTGCGTAGCCAGCCTTCAAGCGGATGTCATATTAGTTGCTCCCAGCAATCCTAACAATTTTGGAGTATTGAAACAACTGAAGTCAATAACACCGAAATCTGACGGACCCACTCTCTATACTTACACTTGCTCAGTGGGTAAAAATAAGACTGGTAAGGCGGATAATAAGTATACCTTTTTGTAATACTTCTATACACGACTATATATTCCACCTTGGTTAAATTTCCAGCATCACTTGGTTGCTCTACCGGAGATTCATTATGGTGGCAGAACGAACAAGATGTGGAAATGACTTTGTCGTGTGACCAGAGTAAGGTCGGAAAACTGTTTTCCTATGCCGAGGTTGAATTTGAGGTCTCAACACAGAATGTTGCGTGCGTTCTTTCTTCTGGCGGTATTGGACAAAGTACACTGGAATTGAAAATCAATATTTGGGGAACCATACGATTGCAATATACCCGACATTTCTATGTTTACTAATACTCGTACACATGAGGAGTTGCCAATAAATCGTCGATGGAAAGGATGAAATGACAGTTTACTAGTATTTGTGATAATTTTCATTAGCATAATTAATATTTATTTTTATTTATGGTACAACCAGTAAGGAAAGACCTCCCTAACAATGCGAAAATGGGCAGTGTTCATATATGTAATAAGAAAACTCTCTCTGCTGAATTTCGTACTGATCGGATATAAAAAACGGGTTCTACAGCGCTTACATGTAAAATCCAATAAGAATGATATGATTTCTTTAAAAACAACCACACTTATTGTTAAGGAAATTCAAAATTTTTTTATTTATTGTGAAGTACCATCGATACGATTAAGTTCTAAATAAAACGTCATTCAAAAAGCCTCAACGACTTCTTCTGCAAGGACGAATTCGATGAACCCAATTTTCGAGCACTTTTTCCACTAAATCAAGTCGTATGTCATGAATGGCACGTTCAATATTGATTTGTAAAGCTTGAAGAGAGTCTGGTTTATTTCGAAAGACCAATGACTTCAAATAACCCCACAAGAAATAGTCTAATGGTGTTAAATCACAACTTCTTGGAGGCCACTCAAATCTCAACAATTACTTGAAATAATCGAATCTCCAAACTTTTCTCGCAACAATTCAATTGTTTCATTTGCCGTAGCCACAATCGGCCAATGGCAGAAAGATAGCTCTTAACAAGAGCTAAAATATTGCTCATGAGTGTCAAGGTCGTAGGTCGACTGGAAAGTGTTGTTTTTTTATTTAAAAAGAAAATGACCTTAGCATTATTTTCAAATGTGAACGGAAAGTTTATTTTTGCTCTAGCTCCTTGACGGTACGTCGGATCGGGAATCGGTCAATGGCAAAAAGATAGCTCTTAACGAGAGCTAACATATTGCTCATGGTTGTCAAAGTCGTTGGCTGACTGGAAAGTGGTATTTTTGGATTTAAAAAATGGACTTAGCGCACGAAAAGTTGCAATTGGAGAACGATTATTTTGATATTAAAACGTAATCATTCCTAGGAAGTTCATATGTTGTAGAAAGTTGTTTATTGAGATCTTACATTTTTGTAGTTGATTGTTTCCTTGAATTTTTAACGGTTTGATACCTATGGACCTGCTCAGGGGAACGTCATCATTTGTTGTCAACCCATCTTGTATAGTGTATCGTAATGCAAGATTATACGATTTCAATTACTCGTGTAAACAAATTTTACGAACATTTAAAGTTTCCAAAAAAAGTTGAATTACTAAAAAACATAAAGCTTGTCTTAAAATAAAAAAATTGATATATTTTCTAAATACTTAAATGCAAATAAATATTTGTTTCGTAAATAATAGTCCCAAATAAAAAAAAATATTTAAACGAAAATAAAGATTTGTTTACAACAAAATCTTCTCAAATATATAATTTTTGTATGTGGCAAATATTAAGAGTATACCATAAAAATGTGTATACTTCAAGCAGAATATGTTTGGAACAATATACTACAAAAGCGATTTTGTTCAGCGTGTATAAAAAAGGTAAAGGTTTTCATATTCTAGCCTTGCGATTGTCGAAAATGTGGCCAAGATTTTAAATTGTCTTAAACAATAGTGTAATTTGGAGAAACATGGCAACACTATTACCCCCTTTAATGCACATGTTCCGATAGTCACATATGTAGCACATGTATCTGGCCAGACACACTATGTATTTTAAAGAAAAATAAAAAATGAAAATATAGTTCATTATTCTTCATACGAATTATGTGTGTATCTGGCCAGACACATCTGCTACATATGTGATGTGTAGATGAAACAATCCATATAAATTGTTTTTGTTATTTTTTATTTTAATGTGTTTTTTCGTATTCAATATTTGTAGAGGGTACCTGAAGACTTAAACCACTAGCTAAATTAGAAATATATTTAAATCACATTCGAATTCGAAAAATGTCTGGCTAGATACATGTGCATGGCGGAGGGTTAATACAACCTATTGACCCATTCTTTTCTTGAAAACATTCTCCGAGAAGTTTCCTTTACAACGAATATAAATATGTTATATATTCTTTTTTATTTTCCTCTACATCTGCAAAATTCTTCATATATCTTTTCGCAAAAAAATACAATAAGTAAACATTTTTTGAAAATATAAATTGATATGGCCATAACTTTTGTCTCAGTGGGTGTATCTGACTGAACTTTTTTACATCGTATAGCAATTTTTATTGTCAATTCAGAAAAGTTCATGTGAGAGAAATCGGTTTATTTTCTGCACTGATATTAACAAAATGCTAGGTCAGGAAAAAAATTAAAAAATCAATTTTCAAATGCAGACAGAAATTTAATAACGCTATAATATTTAATATTTACAAATTAATACTATATTTCAATGAAATTTTTTTGTAGTTTGTAGGTCTTGGCATCAAGAATCGAAAGTAATTTGCGAATCATTATATTTGCAATAGTCAATTCCCGAAATTGTTTAGAAAATCCCCAAAAATTGTATTTTTTGTAATTTTCCCCTATATACTATAATAAAAGCCGGACTCCAAATTCACTTTGCAACTCAACGTATTGCACCTTACCACATATGACAATAGTAAAAGTTATAATATTCTAGATTGGGCCGGAGAAAATGTGGCTTACTTTCGAAATTTGTAAAAAAAATGGTGTAAATGGGAGAAGCTTGGCAACCATACCAGTGAATGTTTTTGACTCATTTTTTTTCGAGAAAATTCTCTAGGAAGTTTACTTATTCACAAAATACTAGGGCAGGGTCGGGGAAAAATTGAAAATTAAATTTTAAATTGTAAATATCTCGGTAACTATATGAGCTTACTCTTAGGCGCAAAAAGTCTTTTGTAGGCCTCGGTTAGACTTTTGGAATCAGATGAAAGTTACACGAACTTGAATATTTTGTTCACCCGTGGTGGCCAACTTTAAAGCCCTGTAGCTTCGCCGCTCTATAACATAGGGGGTTCCAAATTAAAACCTGAGCTCTTTAATAACTCTTCTACAATCTTGAAAATCTTTTGTCGCAATTTCTGAGTTGATAATCCTTAAAGACCCAACTATAATATGCATGAGCTGACTTAACCAACTGTGCGAGTACGTATAAATCGTATGTGACAAACTATAATGTACTTAAGTGAACTTTTCGTTAAGTTTTGCCAGCTGTCATTTGCTTAAGCAAAGTGCCAAACTGAACGCACATTCCGTGCGGAATCAGCTGTTTGTGTTTTGAAAATGTTGAAAGAAAAAGTTGTCTTTTTTAGAAAAGATACCCTTTTTATTTCAACAGAAATGTAAAGGAACGGTTATGGAAGGAAATATCAGGAATTTGTGGCAAAAGTGTATGTATACAATACATTCATTGATCGTGTTATAATTTTTTTTTTGGTCATTTATAAGAGGCTGACTGCAAACACAAGTGGAAGTTGCTGCGGCAGAGATTTTGTAAGGAGATGAAAAGGAAGGAAGCACCATCAGGTAGTGGAATGTGCTACCTAGAAGAGTGGAGATTCCTGCAGCCCATGATATTTTTAAAGGATTCTCTCGCACCGAGACGTTAGGTAGAGTGCATTTGTTTTTTATTATATATTTTAAACGCACATTTTTATTTTTTAGTACTCGTGATAACGTTGAGAAACACGACACAGAGACGGAGTTCGAGTTCTCCGTATTCAGTGGAGACAGCATCTTGGAACCAGCGACTCCTTCCCCAACCCCTCAAAAAAAGTAAGGCAACTTTAGATAGTCTCTTTGAAAAGTTTGGTGAGACCATAGAGAATATCGAATAAACTTTGACAGCACCGCAGGAGGATACGACGGACAATGATTTCATGAAGACAGTTATTTGTCTGATGAAGGATCTGCCGATTAATATTAAAGATGACTTTCAAGCGGGCGTGTTGCAAGAGCTATAATATTTAAAGCGCATCCATAGGAACAATTCAGTTTTTTATACCCTCACTTTAGTGTGACGAGGGTATATATCATTTGCTACGGAAAAAAGTGTAACACGTCGAAGGAGTGACCTAAGACCCCAAGTATGTTCGGAGGAAATCCGTTTTGGGTCATTTTAAGTCGAATGAGCAATGTCCGTCCGTCTGTCTGTCTGTCTGCTGGCTGGTGCGCACGATAACTCTCGAAAGGAGTAACCGATTGACCTCAAATTTGGTATGTGGTAATATTTTTTTCTATCTCCGGCTAAGTTCGAAGGTGGGTCATATTGGTCCACTCCTTCTAGTACCTCCCCCACAAAGGGTTAAAATTGTGTGAAATATTGATTCTTTAATAACTGCTATACTACTTATTCGAATCTTTTGAAATTCCACACGTAGTATTAGCTTATTAGTCGTTATCAACTCGAGAAAAATGGACGAAGTCGCCACGTCCCTTTTGGTACCTCCCACACAAATGCACCATTTTGCACCAAAAGTTAACAGCTTATAACATAAATAACAGTGTATAAAAATACTTGAAATTGTGTACAGTATTATGCTTTTATATTGCCTACAGTCCAGGGAAAAATGGGTGTTGTTGTCACGCCCCTTTTGGTACCTCCCACACAAAGGTACCTTTTTGCACCAAAAGTTAACAGCTTATAACATAAAAACCAGTGTATAAAAATACTTGAAATTTTGTACAGTGTAATGTTTTAATAGTGTCTATAGCCCTGTGAAAAATGGGCGCTATTGCCACGCCCCTCTTTGTACCTCCCACACAAAATGCCCAAATCATACCACAATTTAATGTCTCATAACGTTTATACCAGTGCACATAAATGCTTATAAGTCGGCACAGTGCAATGAATTTAAAGTATCTAATGTTCAGCAAAAAAAAGGTGTATTTGATAAACCCCTTCTGGTACCTCCCACACAAATTGACAGAATAATTCGAGTAATATTCAATATTACATTACTCACAAAGTGAGGGTATACCTTAGTCGGTTTACCCGACTGAAACTTTCTTACTTGTTGTTTATCTGTTTTGTTATTTTTTAGTCACTGAAGAAAACTTTAATTTTGAATTTTTTGAAATTAGTTATTAAGTTTAGTTTTCTAGTCAAGGAAGACTGTTTTGTATTTTTTAATATAAAGGGCTTTTCAACAGGGACGCTACAAAAGTATACCGACAGGGACAGCAATCGACGCCATATTTTTTGCCGCTCTAGTGACATTTCTCTTCAGTAAGGTTTGCCATTTCATGATGGAAAGATATACGAGCCAACAACGAGTCGAAATTATCAGAATTTACTACCGAAATTCGGAGTCAGTGGCCTCATCGTTAAGAGCGCGAAAAATCATCATCTGCGATGAGGCTCATTTCTGGCTGAATGGCTTCGTCAATAAAAAAAAAGATGCGTTATTGGTCAGACAGCAATCCACACGTACTCCATGAGTCATCATTGCATCCCGACAAAATTACGGTTTGGTGCGGTTTATGGGTCAGCGGCGTCATTTGGCCGTACTTCTTCCGTGATGATCAAGACCGGCACGTTACTGTGAATGGGAATCGCTACCGTTCAATTATAACCGAATATTTTTGGCCCCAATTGGATGATATGGACTTGGAGGACATGTGGTTCCAACAGGACGGCGCCACAAGCCATGCGAATGCCACAATCAATTTATTGGATACCAAGTTTGGAGAACGTGTTATCTCACGAAATGGTCCAGTCGATTGGCCGCCACGGTCGTGCGATTTGACGCCGTTAGACTATTTCCTGTGGGGCTACGTCAAGTCTATGGTCTATGCCAACAAGCCATCGACGATTGATGAACTTCGTACGAATAGCGAACGTGAAATTGCAGCAGTATCGGCCGATTTATGCTTGAAAACCGTCGAAAATTGGGTTTAGCGTCTGGACTTCTGCAAGCGTGCCCGTGGTGGCCATGCAAAAGAAATCGAGTTCCATACATAATGGCATCGAACGTACTTTCACTCTTATTGACGGATCCGATACTATGTATATTAATACCCATTTTTTAGTCACTGAAGACAATTTTAATTTTGAATTTTTTGAAATTAGTTATTAAGTTTAGTTCCAGTCAAGGAAGGCTGTATTTTTTTATATACTATGTACCTACAAATTTTTGTTTGTGTTTTATAGTCATTGAAGACAAGTTTTAATTGATTTCTTTTTTCCCTAGTCAATGGAATTAGTAAGTAAGTTTATATTTTTCGAGTCAATGAAGACAGTTTTTAATTTTTGTTTTTTGTTAAATATACTATGTACATACATATATTAATACCCATCCATACATTTTTAAAAAATAAAAAAAAATAGTTTGATACATTTTGAAGTAAAGTTTCATTTATTTTGGTACGAAATATATTTAAAGAATGAAGATAAACATAAGCATACAAAAACTACAATAAAAATTATATCTTATGGTCCCTTAAAAACCTACACAAATTATTTCTAATTTCTGTTGAATTTTTCCACCGTAATGATGTAAAGGGTGACTCAAGTAGAGATACTTTTTTCAATAGCCTTTTTTGCAGGTAACGTGTGAGTCGTGTCATGCTGTCATTTTATTTTTGTTAAGTATTGTTTGGCATTTCATCATGGAAAGAATTAGGCCTGAACAAGGTTTACAAATCGTTCAACTTTATTACGAAAATTCACGTTCTGTGAGGAATGTGTTTCGTGCACTTCGCTCAACTTATGGTCAACATAATCAGCCTACTGAGCGTAATATTCGCAACACCATCACCCATCTTGAGATCCACCATTCATTATTGGATAATACTCGACCGAATAGACCACGTCCAGCATGCAGTGAAGAAAATGTAGCGGCCGTAGCTGAGAGTGTACACGAAGACCGTGGAGAGTCTATTCGGCGCCGTTCGCTGCAACTCGGACTGACGTATGGAACGAGTTGACGCATTTTACGTCGAGATCTTAAATTGAAAGCATACAAAATACAGCTTGTGCAAGAACTGAAGCTGCCCGACCTTCCCAAGCGACATCGATTCGCTCTATGGGCTCTTGAAAATTTCCAAGAAGTTCCGACGTTTTCGAGCCAAATTTTGTTCAGTGATGAGGCCCATTTCTGGCTCAATGGGTATGTAAACAAGCAAAATTGCCACATTTGGGACGAAGAGCAACCTGAAGAGATTCAAGAGCTGACACTTCATCCAGAAAAAACAACGGTTTGGAGTGGTTTGTGGGCCGGTGAAATCCTCGGTCCATATTTCTTCAAAAATGATGCTGGTGAGAACGTAACCGTCAATGGCGACCGTTTTCGTGCCATGATAATCGACTATTTGATGCCTAAAATTGAAGCTCGTGATCTCGGCGACATTTGGTTTCAACAAGACGGCGCTACTTCCCACACATCGTATCAATCAATGTATTTATTGTGAGGAAACTTCGGTGAGCAGATAATTTCACGCTTTGGGCCGGTTGATTGGCCACCAAGATCGTGTGATATCACACCGTTAGACTTTTTCCTGTGGGGATATGTAAAGTCTAAAGTTTATGCGGACAAACCCGCTTCGATTCAGGCCTTGGAGCAAAACATCACGCTTGTCATTCGCCAGTTACCAGTCGAAATGCTCGACCGAGTCATCGAGAATTGGACTGAACGGATGGACCATCTGAGACGTAGCCGCGGCCAACATTTGATAGACATAATCTTCCAAAAATAAATGCCAAATAATGTTCTTTCAAATGATAAACATACCCCCCATTCAATTTGAATTTTCTGTATTTTTTCTTTAAAAAAGTAGGGAACCTCGAAATGGATCACGCTATATATTTGAAGACGGTGAAATCGGTGTGATATTACTTGGAACATCATTTCGCCAGGACCCGGCCTGAACGTCACCATTTGAATCTTCCCAATCAACGTAGTTTCTCGGAATGTATGATGCTGCAATATCGTTAAGCATTATAAAATTGTGCAAAGTAACACATGGCAAGATGATTTTTTCGGTATTATTCGGAAATAAATGTAGCGTTGTTAGGAGTACTCTCCAGCGTGACACTAAAATCCCAAATGCATTTTCAATTGTACGACGAGCTCTTGATAGCCTTTTATTAAATACATCTTTATCATCTGGCAAAAGCTCTCCAGGGAAAGGACGCATTAAATTTATTCCCAAAGGGAAGGCAGAATCGCCAACAAAATAGTGCGGAATTTTTAATTCCGTATTCGGCAAATTTCTCGGCGGAGGAATAGGAAGCTTGTTGTTAAGCAGCCTCTTTCCCAATTTACTTTATTGCAAAAAGCCTAAATAAATTAAATTGAAAATTATAATTCAAACCAAAAACATTTGTCAAAAATTGCAACTCACCGCCATCGCTCTGACTCCAATGTCTATATGGGTGAAGCGATAACGTGCATCACATGCTGCTAACAAGACTTTTGAAAAACATTGTTTGTAGCAGAAAAACTGACTGCCAATGTTAGGGGGACATTGTATGGCGATATGTTTGCCATCAATAGATCCAATACAGTTGGGCATATCCAACATATTCCAGAAATCTTCAGCAATTTGCTTATAGTCTTCAGCGTTTGGTTCAGCAACATACACACTGCATAATTTGCTCCATATCACCACTGTAGTCTCTAGAATAATTATTCTTACTGTTTCTTTCCCCAATTTAAAGAACCATGCCAGCGATTGGAAGGATGTTCCTTGCGTTAAATATATTTTTGGATATTAAATTTTGTAAAATATACTTACAGCAATGTCACAGCCAATCGGCATTCCGGCTGCACGGGTTCCCTCAGCGAGTTTTTTTGAAGAAACGGACTGACGAGGTTTAGCAAAAGTGCATATGTTCGGGGAGCCATTCGCGTGTAAATGAAGAATTGTTCATGATCAATTTCCTTCATTCTCCAAAAGGATTGCACGAAAAAGCCATTCCTTCTCCTGTCGCGGTTTAGTTCTCGAACTGAACAGGAACGTATTCTTTTTTTATTTATTTCACTAATTTTATTAAGTCTGCACATCCCTCCGAGTACCAATTTTTTTAATTTCAGTTTATTTAAATACTTTAATTTTGTATTCATTTTTGTGCACACACAAAATACCAAAACGTCAAATGTTTCATTTGTTTTTACTTTCGTATGTACATTATAGCCACCTTAAAGCACAGACCTCAAATTATACAGATGTGCCGTCAGCCAGAAACGTCAAAATCTATCAGTTACGGACGAATAGGAATGAAATGTCACACGCGAAAAAACAGGTTTCCGCGAACATAGTTTGAACTCTTTTTGCACTAATCGATTGATATTAAATTTTTGATTGTGACAATTACAAAAAATTCGGGAAAATCGGTCCGAAATCCGCGGAAAAACTCACTCTTCGAACACCTACTCGTTGAAATTTCTATTCGTTCGTAACTGACAACTTACTCGCTCCGGGATGACATATCTTATTATTCATTATTTTTGCCTAAAAGTCTCGTTGAATCTGCTTAAGCATTTGACAGGCTTTTCGTTCATTTTTGACATTACCTTAAGTTTGCTTATGCACATTATAGTGGGCCTTAAGTCTATTTTCTATTACAGACTTCGTTCCGTCATGAATCCGATATTGCGGGAACATTATGTTGTTTTGATCTACTCAATGTTGTCTGGTTGTAAATTAACATTCGTCTGTTAATTTCAGGGAATGGATGTTATTTGAGTGTTGCCGTTTCTATTCTCCACTAGCAACGCTGCATTTCTGTTAATATTCGTCATGGTGTTATGTCTATTTTCAGCTTCCCTGTTGACTTGGTTGGTCCGATGTTGTTATAGTGGTAGTGCGACCTGTGAGTTATTTTTAGCTGAAAATGTTGATGTGAAATTTTTCCAGTGCCCTGGCTGGGAATTGAACCCAGCACCTTCGGGTTCCAAGTCTAATGCACTAACCACTGAGCTACCAAAGACAACTTTGGAATTTTATGTTTATAATTAGGAATTCAATGTACCGCAAACAAATTTTCTTAAGATTTAGCAGGAAGCATTATTTTAAGTTTAAAAATTGTGCACAACCTTCCTACCAGGTATTCATCCCATGATTTATATAAGTACAAGGTTAAAAATACACTTCCGATTTATGGTCTATATTCCTTCAGTGGAAAAGGTCTCCGACGCCGCAAGGCTGAGAAATGTACTATCCACTTCTCCTTGTACAGTGGGGTATTTTTAGGATGAGGCAAACAACTGGACAAAAAGCAGCGAGCAATCGCTAAGTGTTCTGCTCGACACACATTTCCCGGGGAACTCATCAACAGAACCCGAGGATTAACAGGACCAACAAGAGTGCGAGTGGACTGCGAGCGTCGCTAGCTTGTTGACTGAGAGATCTAGAATAAGCTGGGGTATAAACAGCTTTGAGCCCTTCAAGTCACCTAGACCAGACGGCATCACTCCAGCAGAAATGCAGAAAATGTTAAACTACATTATCCCCTGGCTGCAGAAAATTTATGTAGGCTGTATTAGGCTTTCATACATCCCGAATCGATGGAGGAATACCAAAGTGGTATTCATACCCACAGCGGGGAAGATATCGCACACTAGGCCAAAAGACTTCAGACCAATTAGCCTATCCTCTTTCCTATTGAAAAGTCTGGAAAGACTTTTAGATTATTTCATTAGGCAAAACCTGGATACAAAACTCCTGTCGGGGAACCAACATGCTTACAATAAGGGAAAGTCTACAGAATCAGCCACGCACGAATTTGTGAGCACTATCGAATCGTCCCTACATTTCGAAGAATTAACCTTGGTGGCGTTTCTTGACATAGAAGGGGCTTTTAACAACATACACACAGATGCGGTAATCGCGACGTTGTCACATCTAAAGTGGAACTCTAGCTTGATTAGATTAATTCAAAGAGTACTTAACAGAAGACGCATAACAGCATGTCTTGGGTCAACAACTCTAACAAGGTTTGTAAACAGGGGGACCCCACAAGGAGAAGTACTGTCTCCACTAATTTGGAACCTAGCGGTGAATGAAATCCTGCTAGATCAAGAACGTTGTGGCTGCAAGGTCGTGGCATATGCGGACGACCTGGCAATCGCAGTGAGTGGCAAATTCGAAAACATCCTCCGAGATATTCTACAGGTGGCTCTGAACAAGTTTAGGAATAATTTTGGATAGGAAACTGTCATTCAGACTAAACGTACTGGAACGTGTAAAGAAGGCCAACATCGCCCTATATTCCTGCAGGACGGCTGTAGGGTCGCGGTGGGGCCTCTCTCCTAACATTGTCCATTGGATATATATAGCAGTGGTTCATCCAATACTGTTATACGGCCTTGTGGTATGGTGGACGGCAACTGACAAACTAACCATCACAAACCTGCTATCAAGGGTTCAGAGAACTGCCTGCCTGTGCATAAGCGGAGCGTTAAGGACTACAGCGACTGAGTTTCTACAAGCCCTTCTCCATATACTGCCGATTAATGTTGTGGCGAGAGAAGTTGCAACCAAAGGGGCACTAAGATTAAACTGCCTATCAATGTGGAGGTACAAGAACTACGGTCACATGAGGATATCAAAGTGTAGTGCTATGGTAACCGACCGAGTGGACTATATATGAACGGTGCGCCCCTTTGAGAGTAACTAAAGGGTTTTCCAACAAGAGGTGTTATTTTGGTATTCAAAGAAAAATTCAATTTTTTGAGATAAATGATCGGATGTTTATTTCATAATAAAGAGGAAGGTATGCCGTTAATAATGAAAAACAACATCAGCCAAATGGCCACCACGACCACGCTTACAGGACCATATCCTTTTTATGAAAATTTCCATAACAAAATCGCAAAGTGGCTGCCCTATGTCCTCGATTGCCTCACGAATTCTATCTTTGAGGTCTTGAATCGACGCTGGGCTGTTGGCGTAGACCTTATCTATCAAGTGACCCAAAAGGAACAAGTCGTTCTCGGTGGCCAATTGTGATCACCTCTTCGAGAGATACCACGGTTCGGAAACTTTTCCCGTAACAGTGCAATAGTTTCGTTGCCTGTGCGGCACGTAGCGCCGTCTTGTTGAAAATAAAGGTTGTCCAGATCAATACCATCCAACTCCGACCATAAAAAATCATTAATTATCTATCGATAGCGCAATCCATTCACCGCCACTGTTGATCTAACCTCATTTTAGAAAAACTAAGGTCCAATGGCCCCGCCGGACCATAAACCGCACCAAACAGTCACACGTTGAGGATGGAGAGGATTCTCAATAATAACTCTTGGGTTTTCCGAGCCTCATATGCGACAATTTTGCTTGTTGAATTTTAATAATTTCAATGCGTTGTTAGATCGTGTATCGTTCCATTTTTAGTAGTGGCGTAGTTTCTACTTGTCAAATGTCAAAGAATAAAAGCTTCAAAACTGACAGCTATTGAAATACCGGGTGATTCAAAATAACACCTCTTGTTGGAAAACCCTGTACACCACTATGATACCAGCCAGGGATGAATGGGATGGCAGAATACCCGGAAATAGGAACCATCTCCACTTCTATACGGATGGTTCGAAGCTTGATGAAAAGGTTGGCTTCGGAGTACACTGTGAAGAACTTAATTTAACAGACTACCAGATAGCTGCAGTGTCTATCATGCCGAAATAATGGCAATATGGGAAGTCGCCAAGTGGCTGAGTCGGAACATAGTAACCAACACTGGCGTTGTCATTTACTCGGACAGCCAGGCTGCCATCAATTCTCCGGAGGCCACATCCCTAAATTCACAAATAGCCCTCGACTGCCGCAGATCTCTTAACGAAATGGCTGAGCAGTTTAATATACACCTCATATGGGTGCCTGGGCATAGGGATATCCCGGGGAACTGCAAAGCCGATGAACTTGCTAGGAAAGGGACGACTTTACAAATTCTCGAAGAATTTGCATATATCCACTATCCACGTGCAAGCTTTGGCTTAGGCAAGAGGCAATCAGGCAGTCCAACGAAAGATGGACACAAATCGGCACATGTAGGGTAGCTAGACAAATCTGGCCAAGGTATGACCTGAGAAGGTCAAAATATCTCCTCGCACTAGAAAGGAAAAGATTGTCTACGTTACTATCAGTTCTGACGGGATACTGCCTGATCGGCGAACACGCCAGAAGATTGGGTATTAACTCCAATGACTTCTGCAGAAGCTGTGGAGATGAGGAAGAAGTGGAGAGCATTGAGCACTTGCTGTGCGACTGTCCCGCTTTGAGTAAACGACGACTGGACCTACTGGGGTCGGCCTTTCTAGGCAGCCTAACAGATCTTTCCAGTACCAATATTCGTGCTATCGACAAATTTGTATATCAAACAGGTTGGTTTCGATGTTGGACATTTTAGCATTTAGCTCACATAGACCTAAACTGGTCTATGTGAGCTGAAGAAAAAAATAATGCAAACGGCTGCCACCCTAACCTAAACCAAAAGCTATGGTATATGCATGCTGCTATTGCACATGTTTAAAACACTACATGGAATCGGAAATACAAGACAGTCAAATGATATCATATTTTCAAGACGTAGACTCGAAATAACAAAACTGCGAATTAGTTATTCTGGACCAAGGCACTATAATGAACTTCTGTCACGGTTGAAGAACATGTCAACTATATCTTCTTTTAAACTGCAGTTAAAAGAATATTTAGCTCAAAATATTGAAACATACATATTAAGATAGAACAAATTTGTTTATAAAGAGTTGTCAGTTAGTTATCCTCTATAATGCATGCAAGGCGCTGGGACTCTAAATCAAAAAATATTACCGTTTTTTTGAAAATAAATAAATAAAATAAAAAAAGTACTATATGAATAGATTATAAAACGCCACTTATTAAAATGATGATGGATAGGATATCATATTGTCGGGTCCATCCTAATTTAGTCTTGCCATACTTGTTTTGTAATAAAACCAGTAAGGAAAGGCTAAAGTCGGGCGGGGCCGACTATATAATACCCTACACCACTCTCGTAATATTGAATAACTCTGAAATATAAATTTGGTAATTCATGTATAAATTGTTTATTCTAAATTACAAAACGATTGGATATAAAATACAGCTTCTATATTGAACTAAAGGGCCAAATCGGACGAGACATATATATGGGAGCTATAGCTAAATCTTAACTGATTTTCTTCAAATTCTGTAGTGTTGGTTCATGGATCAAGAAACTCTACATTTCAAAATGATTGGATGTAAAATACAGCTTCTACAGAACTAAAGAGCAAAATCGGACGAAACATATATATGGGAGCTCTAGCTAAATCTTAACCGATTTTCTTCAAATTCGGAAATGTTGGTTCATTGATCAAGAAACTCTACCATTCTAAATTTCTGTAGTCGACGAACAACTTTACATGGACAGACGGACGAACGGACGCAAAGACATGGTCAAATCGACTCAGCTACGCTGATAGAAAAAGCTTCGTCATGACGACGAATTTGTACATCATCACGATTATTTGTTCGTCAAAAGTCAGCCAACGTATGGAATAATCCTCTTGATGAATTTGTTCGTCACCATGACTAATCTCTGTTTCCAAAAACTTTCGTCCTCAGGATGATCACAGTTCATACCTACGCTGAATCGAGTTCATTACCACGACGAATTACATTCATCACCACGATGAACACCATTCATCCCTACAATTAATCGAGTTCATCACCACGATGAACACCATTCATCCCTACAATTAATCGAGTTTATCACCACGACGACTGCCATTCATCACCACGACGAATCCCATTCATCTCTACGACGAATCCGAATCATCACCACGATGAACTTCATTCATCAGCTCGACGAACTCCATTCATCAGCTCGACGAACTCCATTCATCACCACGACTAATTCATGCCCCCAACTATTTATATTTTTAAATTTTCAATAAATATTCTTCTGGTTTTAGACCATGAAAAACGGAATGGAAAATAAACTTGACTGCTTTGCCTAGTTCAGCTGTGATTATTCGGTTCGAAACGCAGTTCTTATCAGGAAAGGCTGAAAGAAAACGAACGAGAAGTATTCATTACTTCTGATATTTTAAATCAAAAATAATCTCATCAAGTAATGTATTTGCCAACAGACGAATCCCATTCATCACCACGACGAATACCATTCATCACCACGACGAATTCCATTCATCACCACGACGAATACCATTCATCACCACGACGAATTCCATTCATCACCATTAGTAGAATTTTTAAATTAAACTTTTACAACAAATTATTTAACTAAGGTAATCAGATCGCCTATAGAACAGTACAATTAAGCACAAACTATAAATTGATTGCTTCGTTGTATCATATTTTCAGCAAAATGGTCAAATAAATCTTTTCGTCCTGGGGATGAAACCTTATCCTTTCCTCGACGAATTTCGAAACCGCCAAAAACATAGGTTGATGATCGTGTTCGTTCTATTAACGTACAAAAACATCGCATGTACGAAACTTTTCGTCACCAGTACGAAGATATATTGACGAAACTGATTCGTCATGGTGACGAACGGTTTTTCTATCAGTGTAGTGATTCTGAGTCGATCGATATACTTTAAGGTGTGTCTAGCTGTGTTATTTTCAGGTGTTACAAACATCTGCCGTGAAACAAACTTATAAAACCCTGTACCACAGTGTGGTGTAGGGTATAAATACAAAAACAAAATATTAAAATATTCTTGCGATTATTATTTATTTATTAATGAGTGGTCAGTGATAAATACTGATCAATGGTTTACAGGATAGTGATATTAGGATAATGCTGAACTGATTTTTATCAATAATTTAAATTTTGCTAACGAACTATATCGAAAATTAACTTGGTCTGTTTGTGCTATATAGCGACTATTTAGAAATGGCTTCTCAAACAGCTTCAAACATAGAAATACGAAGCATATTCCAATTGCGAAGTTCCCCAAACATTGATTGTCAATTCCAGCGAACTTTGACCAATACCGCCAGAGGAAACAGCGCACGCAACGTTCTGCGTTGAAACCACAAATTCAACCTCGGCATAGGCAATCACTGCTCCGACATTACTCTTGTCACACCACACAGTCAATTCCACATCCTGTTCGTTCGGCCACGAATAGGAATCTCCGCCAATGCAACCAAGTGAGGCTGGAAATGTAATCAAGGTGGAAGATATAGTGATAGTACGAGTATGTTCGTGTATTACATAAAATATCCAACTTACCACCATTATTTTGACCCACTGAACAAGTGTAAGCATAAAGAGTGAGATCGCCAGATTTGGGGGTTATAGACTTCAGTTGTTTCAAGACGCCCACATTGTTAGGATTGCTGGGAGTGTGTTTTAATTTGGCATCCGCTTTAATGGCAGCTACGCAGCCCAGTAGAACGGCAATTGTAATGATTTTATTAATTGCGAACATTGTGATTAGAAGTTGTACTTGTTTTCAATGGACTTCTCCGACTGTGTTCATATTTTTGGATCTCTTCGCTTTTATAGATTGCCTTATTGTGGTGGTGGTCAATCAAATTTTGATATCTCTAAAGCTGCAGTCCGAAGAATTTCATTTTATCTATTTCTGAGGAAATTCATTGAAGTTGTTTTTGAACTTATAATCTTTCTTATCTAATTTGTACCACTGAACATTTAGGTTCTTTGGAATTGTACTGATTATACTTCTTTGTCCATATATTTTTTTAATAAAGATTTAAAATGTATTGATATCTTTAAATTATTTACAATTAATTCCATGGCATATTAGGGAACGGAACACGGGACATTTTTGTTGCAAAACCAACGGCGTGATAGGTGCATTAGGCAAAGGATTCTATGGTATGTTGTCCCAGCCTTTTCTGCTTGAAATATACAAATGTTTAGGGTACACTCTAAATATAGGGTGCCACACGTAAAAGTTGGGTTTTAAAATTGTTATAAGAAAGACGGATAAATAATTTTTCAAAGGCTTTATTTATTTGTGCCTTTATTGAAATGCCTCAACATTCCGGTTAATAATGGAACACCACTTCATTCATAATCCTGCCGCGGCTGGCCTTGTAGTAGCCAATACTTTCGACCCAATTTTCAACACATTTTCGATTGTGCGACCCTCTATGGCTGCAATGGCGACTTCAATTTCGTGTTTCAAGTCATGAGTCGTCTCCGGATGGTTGTCGTAGCACTGATACTTAACTGCTGCCCACAAAAGTAGTCCAACGGGGTCAAATCGCAGCTGCGAGGAGTCCATAATTAGCTGAAATCGCCGTTTCGGCTAATTATGGAATTTTCGAACACAGTGCATTACAGATCGATTGTAAAGTTGGCTGTGTGCCACGTAGCGTCGTCCTCTTGAAACCGCACATCGTTCACGTCATTCTCGGTATGATCGCCGTTGACGGCAACTATATTATCGTCATGGACGGAAACGGCAGCTCCTTCCTCCTTTGCGAAGAAAAACTATCCAATGATGTCGCCTTCCACATGCCGCACCAAACGGTTACTCGTTGAGGATGCATATGCTTTTCCATGATTACATATGGATTTTTGGAGTCCGCGGCAGTTTTTATTATTAACATAACCACGGAGGTGGAAGTGAGCTTCATCGGATAAGATGATATTTGATTTTTGTTTTTTGGACTCACTATTTTGGGTGTAAGTTTTTAATATTTCCCAATTTTCTTCAAGCGTAAACTTAATCATTTCGTTAATAGCAAACCTTTTACTGAATCTTTGCCACAGCGGGAATGTCAAAGCGCAAATAATCCGTTGTTCAAAAAGCAACCGCTAGATGGACCACGCTTTATATTATATTTGATAAACACACAGAAAATATACATTTGGGAATATGTTGTTCTAAACAAATATTTGTTTCCGTCCTAATATTTTTTTATACCCTCACTTTAGTGTGACGAGGGTATATATCATTTGCTACGGAAAAAAGTGTAACACGTCGAAGGAGTGACCTAAGACCCCAAGTATGTTCGGAGGAAATCCGTTTTGGGTCATTTTAAGTCGAATGAGCAATGTCCGTCCGTCTGTCTGTCTGTCTGTCTGTCTGCTGGCTGGTGCGCACGATAACTCTCGAAAGGAGTAACCGATTGACCTCAAATTTGGTATGTGGTAATATTTTTTTCTATCTCCGGCTAAGTTCGAAGATGGGCCATATTGGTCCACTCCTTCTAGTACCTCCCCCACAAAGGGTTAAAATGTTGTGAAATATTGATTCTTTAATAACTGCTATACTACTTATTCGAATCTTTTGAAATTTCACACATAGTATTAGCTTATTAGTCGTTATCAACTCGAGAAAAATGGGCGAAGTCGCCACGTCCCTTTTGGTACCTCCCACACAAATGCACCATTTTGTACCAAAAGTTAACAGCTTATAACATTAATAACAGTGTATAAAAATACTTGAAATTTTGTACAGTATTATGCTTTTATATTGCCTATAGTCCGGGGAAAAATGGGTGTTGTTGTCACGCCCCTTTCGGTACCTCCCACACAAAGGTACCTTTTTGCACCAAAAGTTAACAGCTTATAACATTAAAACCAGTGTATAAAAATACTTGAAATTTTGTATAGTGTAATGTTTTTATAGTGTCTATAGCCCTGTGAAAAATTGGCGTTATTGCCACGCCCCTCTTTGTACCTCCCACACAAAATGCCCAAATCATACCACAATTTAATGTCTCATAACGTTTATACCAGTGCACATAAATGTTTATAAGTCGGCACAGTGCAATGAATTTAAAGTATCTAATGTTCAGCAAAAAAAAGGTGTATTTGATAAACCCCTTCTGGTACCTCCCACATAAATTGACAGAATAATTCGAGTAATATTCAATATTACATTACTCACAAAGTGAGGGTATACCTTAGTCGGTTTACCCGACTGAAACTTTCTTACTTGTTATTTTGAACTATTGTTAACGATACAAATATTTATTTGCGTTTAAGTATTCAGAAAACATTTCAATACATTAATTTAAGACAAGCTTTATGTTTTCAGGAATTTAACGGAATTTTTTAATGATACATTATGCAAGATGGGTTCCACACGCTGAAAAAAAATCGCCTCTGTAGTATATTGTCCCAAACATATTCTGCTTGAAACATATATATTTTTAGGGTGCACTCCAAATATATAATATTTGACACATACAAATATTATATGTTTGTGAGGATGTTGTTCTAAACAAAACTATGTTTACATACTAATATTTTTTATTTGGATATGTTATTTTCCAAACAAAGATCTATTTGCGTGAATATATATCTATTCTTTAATTGTTTTAAGTTTTCAGCAATTGAAAGGTAATTTTTAGAAAATTTTTAATGTTAGTAAAATTTCTTTACAATTGAAAATAATGACTTGGAATAGTTAGAAAATAAAAATAAGTGGTTTCAAATAGAAGTTAATGCTAAGTATGCTATTTTTAATAGGAATGCATAATTCGAAAACACTGAAAAAATTAAAACTAAAATTCGAAAAATTCAGCAAAGTTTTGAAAACCTTTTTTTAATAAGGTATATTTGAAAATATTCATAAACAATAATTTTTTTGTATTTAAAGACATATTTTATTTGAGAAAATTAGTTCGCAAATATATTTTATTCTAATATATTAACATATGGGTTCTGAATACATTTTATTGATTTTCAAATAAAATTTATTTGCTCGAAAATATATAATATTTAAAAATTTGTGTTCCAAGTAAATTTTTTTTCGATTCAAACATATCAAAAAACGCGATTTTGCCCCGTGCATCAAATGATGACTTGGAATAAATAGAAATTAGAAGTTAGCGTTTTAAAACAAATGCTATTATATTATGCTACTTATGTCATTTTAAATTATAAGGTTTAAGTAGAAATCAATGAAAAATTCAAAAAATAAGCAACGTTTTGAATATATTTTCAAACAAGATATATTTGGAGAAATTCCTAAACAATCATTTTATTTGGATATAAACACAAATTTTATTTGAGAAAATTAGTTTGAAAATATATTTTGTTGTAATATATTAATATATGCGTTCCAAATAAATTTTATTGGTTTTCAAATAAAATTTATTTGGTCACAAATAGAATTAAATTAAACATTTGTGTTTCAAATATATGTTGTTTTGATTCAAGCGTATCAAAAAGGTGATTTTTCCCGGTGTGTATTTGTCATTGGATGAGATAATTTGCCACCTTGCGATAAATACTGATTTTAAAGAATACCTACAGCATAGGTTCCTTGAACAGCTTGGGTCACATTGGCAACAAATTTAATGTTTACTATCAATGAACTTCGAAAAATTGGTATCGCCTGGTCCTCTACTAATGGGTAGATAACTTGTGGGCTGCTAACTGTTCCTCTACTAAGGAGTAGATACTCCACCGGGTATTAATGTGTAGTTAACGCAACTTATCGTATACTAAGGAGTAGATATGTTTGAACTGAAATAAAATATATTTGGAAACAAAATTTTTAAGTATATTTGTGACCAAATATATTTTATTTGAAAATCAAGAAATTTTATTGGGAACGCATATATTAATATATTGGAACATAATATATTTGCAAACTGACTTTCTCAAATAAAATATGTGTTTTCACACAAACAAAGACATTGTTTAAGAAGTTTTCCAAATACTTTTTATTTAAAAAAGATTCGATCGATTTCGATTTTATTTTGAAAAGATCGAATTTTAGTTAAAATTTTTCCTAGATTGAGTTATACTTTATAGTCAACTATTTCATAGGCAACATTAGCTTTTGTTTTATAGTAATGATGTTTATCCCCTCACCTTAGAGAGGAAGGGTATATATCATTTGCTACGAGCCAAAAGTGTAACACATCGACACTTAGTATGTTCGGCGGTTATCCGTTTTGGGTCATTTTAAGTCGAATGAGCAATGTCCATCCGTCTGTCTGTCTGTCTGCTGGCTGGTGCGCACGATAACTCTCGAAAGGAGTAACCGATTGACTTCAAATTTGGTATGTGGTAATATTTTCTTCTATCTCCGCCAAAATCGAAGATGGGCCATATTGGCCCACTTCTTCTAGTACATTCCCCAAAAGGGTTAACATTTAGTTAAATATTGATTATTTAATAACTTCTATTCTACTTATTTGAATCATCTGAAATTCTACACATAGTATTAGTTTATTAGTCACAAGTACCTCGAGAAAAATGTGCGAAGTTGCCACTCCCCTTTTGAAACCTCCCACACAAATGGACAATTTTAAACCAAAAGTTACCAGCTTATAATACCAGTACATACAAAGACTTGAAATATTGTACAGTGTAATCTTTTAATAGTACCTAGAATGTAGTGTAAAATGGGCATTATTGCCACGCTTCTTTTGGTACCTCCCACACAAAAGAACCATTTTGTACCAAAAGTTACCAGCTTATAACTTTCATAACAGTGCATACAAATACTTAAAACTTTGTACAGTGTAATGCTTTTATAGTACCTAGAGGCCAGAAAAAATGGGCGTTATTGGCACGCCCCTTTTGGTACCTCCCACACAAATGGACCATTTTGTACCAAAAGTAAACAGCTTTAACATTAATACCAGTACATACTGTTATCAAATGCAATTTAAATTAATAACACTGTGCTAGTCCAAAAATGTAACAGAAAGGAGACCCTATGGATAGACCTATTTCGGCCATGCTGAATACAGTGGCATTAGCCGTTTTTCTATGTTAGCTGTTGTTTTCGCGATATTCGACCACAAAGTTTGTTGGGAAATTAGAGAGGTTACATATCTAATTTTGAAGTGGAAGACTTCAAAATGTGCGCTTCAGTCCAAAGGACGAAATAAAGGGAACATTTAGAGAATTATTTCTCTTATAACAGTCGTCCACGCTTCTCACCCCCTTACCCCTGAAAAAGTGCAATAAAATCTTATCATATGTTAAAAATCATATACTCGTATGTATATCATCGACATTTTTAGTAGGCATCGTTGAGAAAAATATTCCTCGGGAAAAAATACTATAAGTCCTTTCTCAACTTTTTTATGAGAATTAAGCAGATTTCGAGTTATCACATAATTTCTGTATTTTTCTGCTCATAGCAGAAAATATTTGTAATAAAGTTTTTTTACTTAAATTTTTGTAAATTATTTGTTGGTTAGTGTCAATGGAAATTTCAAAGGAAAGTAACAAAACCTGCTAAATTCTACAACCTGTTAATTTTTCATAAATATGTTGAAAGGAGACTCATAGTAATGTTTCGCGAGGAATATTTTTCTCAAAGACAAAAACTAAAAATGTCGACGAATTGTATGACGTTTGACATATGGTAACATTTGATTGCACTTTTGCAGGGGTAAAGGGGTGAGAAGCGTGGTTGACTATTTTTAGAGAAATAATTCTCGAAGGGTTCCCTTTATTTCGTTCTTTGTAATGAACCGTGTATTCCGAAGCCTTTCAGTTCAAAATTACCTTCGAGATAACTAACCTCTATGCTTTTTTTGCAAACTTTGAGGTTCAATATCGCGAAAACAAGAGCTAACCTAGAAAAACGGCTGGCACTACTGGATTCAGAAATGTCGAAATAGGTATATCCATAGGGTCTCATTTCTGTTACATTTTTAAAGTGTCAATTTCAAGCACAGTGTAATTTAAATAAAACAAAACTATAAATAAATTTACTAATATTTTTTTGATACTCAAGGTGAGCGGATTCATTAGTCGGTTTACCCGACTGAACTTTCTTACTTGTTACTAGGGAAGATTGATCCAATATAAAGTATACATTCCTAAATTTAATCTAATTCCTCTAGAGTGTCAAGCAGTGGTATTGGCGGGGACCTTCATATGTGGGCTATATCAAAACGTGGACGAATATGCCCCATTTTCAATAGTGATCGTCTTAAGTCTAAAAAGTCTCTGTAAAAAATGGATTTCGTAAACACCGGTTCGTATTCGATCTGTACTTTCATCACAAGAATATTGAATATGTGTTGTTTCTTCGCACTTCCACAGTTGAAATTACAATGTTTAATGACAAATAATTGTTTTAGCAAAATGTTTAAATCATAGAAATATATAGCCTTTGAAAAAAATGTCAAAGCCTATCCATATCTACGAAGTATCTGATTTGAAAGACAAACTTTTAAACATTTTTGTATAAATAAAAATATACTTATAAAGTCCTTTAAAAGTGGAACAGAAGTTGAAAGAAATATAAAACCCCCCTTTTTACGCTCTTTTACTATCTATGGTACCTAGTATCACATATATATATATATATACATTAGGGCGGGTCGACTTAAAAATCGCCCATTGGTCAGTGAAAATCGTATTCTAGGGATCGAAATAAGAAACTTTGCCGAAGGAAGCATACCTCTAAAACGAATTCTGATAAATTCGAATTCCCGGAAAAAATCCCACTTTGACCCATTTAGAGTGCTCCAATCGAGTCCAAATGTATGGAACCCCCAGGGGGTTCCAGGGGGTGTGCCACTGGCATGGGTGGGTCGGGCCTCCAAAGTTAGTGGGGGTCGGTCATACATTTGGACTCAATTGGAGCACTCTAAATGGGCCAAAGTGGGAGTTTTCAAAATTTGCCCCTACCCAAAAGTTCGACCCAAATTCCGGGACATCAGAATTCGTTTTAGAGGTATGGTTCCTTCGGCAAAGTTTCTTATTTTGATCCCTAGAATACGATTTTCACTGAGCAATGGCGACATTTTTTGCCTCCCCACAAATCGACCCGGCCTAATATACATATATGTATATATGTACATATATATAAGTCTGTGCGAGGGTCAAAAAAATTGGGAGATTGCTTTTTAAGGGGGAAAACTTGAATCGGTTGTTAATGCTTAAATGACATTCCCAATGTGTCAAATATTCAGTACATGGTTTGCGGTTTACAAAACGTTTACGGTTGAAGAAAATTGAGAAATATTGAAAACTTACATCCAAAATAGTGGGTCAAAAATAATCAAAAATCATATTTTCGGATGAGGCACACTTCCACTTCGGTGTTTATGTTAATAATCAAAACTGTCGCTTTGGGGCTTAGAAAACACACACGTAACCATGGAAAAGCAAATACATTCTCAACGGGTGACTGTTTGGTGCGATATGTGGACCGGCGGCATCATTGGTCCGTTTTTCTTCGAAGACGAGGAAGGAGCTGCCGTTACCGACAATGGCGATCATACCGTTGAAGAGAATGACGTGGGCGATGTGTGTTTCAACAGGACGACGAAATTTGGTCGACAGAATGGGCTACTGCAAGGCCAATCGCGGCAGCCATATGAATGAAGTCGTGTTCCACCATTAACCGGAATTTTGAGGCATCAATTAAATCAACAACAAATATATTCATTGATAAATTAATATCCGTCTTTTTTTATAACATTTTTAAAACCAACTTTTTTGTGAGGCACCCTTCATTTTTATGTACCCTAAACATTTGTATATTTTAAGAAGAATATGTTTGGGACTATTTACTACAGAATCGATTTTTTCCAGCGTGCATGTAAAGTTACCGGTTGTTTTCATAAAAAAGGACAATCCACGGAACGATCCCTGTCCATAATGTACAAGGTGGCGCAAAAGTAATCCTCCTATCAGTAAATTTTGCGATTGGCCCCTAATGTCAGTTCTGTTTTGACATTTGTGTAGTAAACACATGCGAAATACACGTTAATAAACAATGTTACGCTACACTGCTCCAGAACGCGGAATATTGCTGACTATTTATTTGACCAAGAGGAAGATGATTTTTCATCAAAAATAATCATGAGTGATGAGGCCCATTTCCATCTTAGCGGGTACGTAAATAAGCAAAATTTACTCTTCTGGGGCACTGAAAATCCACGTGTAACCCACCAAGAGCCATTACACCCGCTCAAAGTCACTGTATGGTGTGCTGTTTTCGCTGGAGGAGTCATCGGACCTTTTTTCTTCGAAGACGTCGCGGGCCAAACGGTTACTGTGAATGGTGAGCGCTACAGAGCAATGATCAACGAGTTCTTTTTGCCGCAACTTGATGAATTGGGATTGGAAAACATGTGGTTCCAACAGGACGGTGCAATGGCACACACTGCACGTGCCACAACCGATATGCTGAAGGATGCATTTCCCGGGCGCCTAATCTCCCGTTTTGGCGATTTGCACTGGCCAGCAAGATCGCCTGATTTGACCGCTCCAGACTTCTTTTTGTGGGGCTTTTTGAAGTCGCGGGTTTATGTCAACAAGCCTCAGACTCTTGCAGCTCTTAAAGACAATATCCGTCAAGAATGTGAGGACCTATCGCCGGAAGTTTTGGCCAAAGTGATGGAAAATGCCATAAAAAGGGCTCAAATGACGATCAACTGTGGCGGCGGCCATTTACATGACATCATATTCTCGACTTGATGTAAAAAAAATTAAAAGACCAAATAAAAATAATCCACAAGAAGAATCAAAGTTTTTCATTTTTTTTAAATTACAGCCAAAAACCATCGAAAGGTTACTTTTGCGCCACCTTGTACCTATCACGCGGTTGGTGTTGCACCGAAAAAGTGTTTCGTGTTCCGTTCGCTAATATAAAACCATGAAATTAATTGTAAATAATTTATAGATATCAATATATTTTAAATCTTAATAAAAAAATTATATGGACAAAGTTAAAAGGTTAGTATTCTGAAGTATAATCAGTACAATTCCAAAGAACCTAAATGTTCAGTGGTACAAATTAGATAAGAAAGATTATAAGTTCAAAAACAACTTCAATGAATTTCCTCAGAAATAGATAAATTGAAATTCTTCGGACTGCAGCTTTAGAGATATCAAAATTTGATTGACCACCACCACAATAAGGCAATCTATAAAAGCGAACAGATCCAAAAATATGAACACAGTCGGAGAAGTCCATTGAAAACAAGTACAACTTCTAATCACAATGTTCGCAATTAATAAAATCATTACAATTGCCATTCTACTGGGCTGCGTAGCTACCATTAAAGCGGATGCCAAATTAAAAGTTACTCCCAGCAATTCTAACAATGTGGGCGTCTTGAAACAACTGAAGTCTATAACCCCTAAATCTGGCGATCTCACTCTTTATGCTTACACCTGTTCAGTGGGTCAAAATAATGCTGGTAAGTTGGATACTTTATGTAATACACGTCCATACTCGTACTATAAATATATCTTCCATCTTGCTTATATTTCCAGCATCACTTGGTTGCATTGGCAGAGATTCCTATTCGTGGCCGAACGAACAGGATGTGGAATTGACTGTGTGGTGTGACAAGAGTAATGTCGGGGCAGTGATTGCCTATGCCGAGGTTGAATTTGTGGTTTCAACGCAGAACGTTGCGTGCGCTGTTTCCTCTGGCGGTATTGGTCAAAGTTCGCTGGAATTGACAATCAATGTTTGGGGAACTTCGCAATTGGAATATGCTTCGTATTTCTATGTTTGAAGACGTTGAGAAGCCATTTCTAAACGGTCGGTATATAGCACAAACAGACCAAGTTAGGTTTCGATAAATTTCGTTAGCAAAATTTAAAATCTTTTAAAAAATTGGTTCAGCATTATGCTAATATCACTTTGTTTGCTTTAGATTTAAATTTTGACAACAAATTATTTATCAAAATAAATTTAGTCAGTTTATCCTGTAAACCATTGATCAGTATTGATCACTGACCGACCACTCACTAACAATAAAATAATAATCGCAAGAATATTTGTTTGTATTTTTATTATAAAACCAGTAGGGAAAGACTAAATTGGGATGGACCCGACAATATGATGTCCTATTCTTCCATCAGCATTATAAGTAGTTTTATAATCTATTCATATAACACTTAACTGCTACTTCGGTATATTCAAAGGGTATATCAATATATTTTCCGACTTTCTTGAACAATATTAATGGATTGTTATGAGAATAAATCTCCTCAACATGTAACTAAGATTGGCTGTAAAATATGTTTTCTATGATACACAGATACTATAGGAAACGATTTTACTAAAATGAAACAACATCTGCCCTTGACTTAGAAGATTCCTACCCGCTAAATTTCAAACAGATCGGTTGAAGATTTTATTTCTTTATAGGACCACCCAACCATAATGCACGATGTTAATTGTGAGTCACAGGTGGCGAACATTTGGCCGATATTTTGTTTCACACATAATTTTCATAGATCGTTCTATCATAATAACAAATATTAAAATATTTCTCGGAAACCAATAGGGATGATATATGTATATGATTTTGAAGTGACGTTTCGGCCAATTGTAATATGTCATGATCTGTCTTTTTTTCTATGTATTCAGTAGTGTTTACAATTTCATCATGGAGAGATATACGCAAGAACAACGTTTACAAATTATTCAGTTTTATTATCAAAATAATCCTTCTCCAACTGCAACTTTTCGTGCGCTAAGTCCATTTTTTTAATACTTTCTTGTCTACCTACGTCCTTGACTCCCATGAGCAATATTTTAGCTATCATTAAGAGCTACCTTTTTGTCATTGACCGATTCCCGATCCGACGTATCGTTAAGGAGCTAGAGCAAAAATAAACTTTACGTTCACATTGGAAAATTATGCCAAGTCCATTTTTATACCCTACACCACACTGTGGTACAGGGTATTATAACTTTGTGCATTTGTTTGTAACACCCAAAAGGAGAAGAAATAGAACCATCGTTTATTATACCGATCGACTTAGAATCACTTTCTGAGTCGATTTAGCTATGTCCGTCTGTCTGTCCGTCTGTCTGTCTGTCCGTCTGTCTGTCTGTCCGTCTGTGCATGTATTCTTGTAATCAAAGTACAGGTCGCAATTATGGTCCGATCTCGACGAAACTTTACACATATCTTATTTTTGGCCCAAGGACGATCCCTATTGAATTTGGTTAAAATCGGTTCAGATTTAGATATATCCCCCATATATATGTTAGCCCCGATTTGATATGTAAGCGCTGTAAAAACTTTATTTTATACCCGATCAGTATGAAATTCGGCAGGAAAAGGTTCCTAATTACATGAATGAACTCTGTTAAATTTGGAAGAAATCGGTTCAGATTTAGATATAGCCCCCATATATACATTACCCCCGATTTGACATATAAGCGCTGTAAAAATGTTATTTTATATCCGATCAGTGCGAAATTCGGCAAAGAGAGGTTTCTTATTACATGAAGGAATACTGCTAAATTCGGAGACAATCGGTTCAGATTCAGATATAGCCCCCATATATATGTTACCCCCGATTTGACAGGTAAGCGCTGTAAAAACTGTATTTTATATCCGATCAGTGCAAAAATTGGCAGAAAGAGGTTTCTTTTTACATAAAGGAATACTGCTAAATTTGGAGAAAATCGGTTCAGATTTAGATATAGCCCCCATATATACGTTACCCCCGATTTGACTTGTAAGCGCTGTAAAAATTTTATTTTATATCCGATCAGTATGAAATTCTGCAGAAAGAGGTTTCTTATTATATGAATGAACACTGTTAAATTTGGAAGAAATCGGTTCAGATTTAGATATAGCCCCCATATATACGTTACCTCCGATATGACCAAATTATTATGGCAATGACCCTTATCGCATTGTTAGGGAGGTGTAGGGTATTATATAGTCGGCCCCGCCCGACTTTCTGCCTTTCCTTACTGGTTATTTTTAAATCCAAAACCTTCCAATCGACCTACGACCTTGACACCCATGAGCAATATTTTATCTCTCGTTAAGAGCTATCTTTTTGCCATTGACCGATTGTGGCTACGTGCCACACAGCAAATGAAGCAATTGAATTGTTGCGGGAAAAGTTTAGAGATTCGATTATTTCAAGAAATTGTGATATTCAATGGCCTCCAAGAAGTTGTGATTTAACACCATTAGACTATTTCTTGAGGAGTTTTTTGAAGCCATTGGTCTTTCGAAATAGACCAGACTCTTTTCTAGTTTTACATACGACTTGATTTAGCGGAAAAAGTGTTCGTTCCTGCAGAAGAAGTCGTGGAGGCCATTTGAATGACGTTTTATTTGGAACTTAATTGTATTATCGATTGTACTTCACATTAAATAAAAAACTTTTGAATTTCCTTAACAATAAGTGTGTTTTTTTTTCAAAGAAATCGTATCACTCTTATTGGAAAACCCTGTATATTGGCAATGTATCAATGCCTTAATGTAAAGCCAAGTTTTTTGTTTTACAGAAGTTCAAATTGATATTTTTAGAAATTTCATATGTTTGTAAAATTAGATTAAAATTTAAATTCTATAATCTTTATATTTGGAATTTTTATAAATTAAAATAAGTACTGTAAAACCAAATCTAATGCCGTGTTTGACATTTTTAACTATAAAGTAATGGCTGGTGTTTTGGAAACTCAGCTGTTTTCGTGAAACATGTTGCTGTCAAACATGTTCAGTTAGTCTATAATTTAACCATAAATCGACTAACAAACGAGTAACGCTTGCAGATTATTGAATTTTAGTATCAAAATTCATGCTTGGTGAAGAAAGTGCATCGTGCACTTCAGCGACGAAGCTCATTTCTGCTTGAATTGATACATGAACAAACAAAATTGCCGCATTTGGTGTGAAGAGTAGCCAGAAGCATTGCAAGAACTGCCAATGGATCCCGAAAAATGCATTGTTTGGCATCATTGGACGTACTTTTTAAAGACGTCGCACGATGGGAAAATATGATGAAATATGCGCGCATAGGACTTTGAAAACAACTTTCAAAAATCAGTTTTTTGGGAATGTTGTTTTATTGTGGATAACATTTAATGAAAATATCTTTAAATTTTATGAAAATATCTCTGGGCGATTCCGAGTTATGACCTTTCAAATTTTGCCTTTTTTACTAATAAATGCAAATCAAATTGCGATGATAAAATGTATATACTAAAATGCTTGTAGAATTCTCGTTTGTTGGTGAAATGCGACTGGACTCGTAACATATAATAAGGTTATATTCATCTAAATTTTTGTGTATAAAACGTATTTTTAACGTCTTTAAATGAAGAGATATTTCAAAGAAAAAATACAGTTTTTTTTTTTCAAAAAAACTTTTTTGGATCTCGTAGGATCACTACGATACGACACACAGTGGAATATTTTCACACAAGACGCGGCAAAAATTAGAAGGAATTGAGATAGGGCTTTGAAATTTTGTACATATCAGTCATTTCGCCTAATTAGCTAAAAACCAATTTTTTGTTTAAATCCGCGCACAACCACGCCTACTTCCCACATAACCTAAAATTAAAAATCTTAGTATTTTTCAAAATTTAGCATTTATATTATTACACATCGCTAGTAGAGAATGTATTTAAGTCCTCAATTATAAAAAAATTGCAAGTGCCACGCCCAACGCCCATATATCAATTTCAATTTTATACGATGTTGAAAATTACAGGAAAATTTTTTATAAAACGCTTCGTATCTTTTGAACCATGTAAATCAGTACATTGAACAAACTAAGTAACTAAAGCGTAATACATTAGCTCAACATTTGCAAAAAAAATCACGATGAAATAGTTTACAGTTTTTTGTTAATTAATCAATCATTCCAACTATCTAGAAAAAATCATCATTGATTTAGCAATGTGTTCATTAATAATACATCATTTTTAAAGCATACTTTTAGGAATATGTGGAAAGGACACAAACAATGAGGCACGCATATATAGTAGATTGATATAATCGAACAAATGTTCGATTATATCAATATTTAGCTTGTTCATGTCGGTTGCCCGTTTAATTCGGTCAGTAATCGTTGATTTAAACTAAGATACTCTCTCGGCTCAAGACCAACTTGCTTCTATACAGTGATAGAAAGCAAGTATTTTTACAAGGCAAAATGTATTGCAAGTATTTCATTGCGTGCCCACATTTAAATACATTAATATGTTTAAAAATTTTGCAATTTGAAGGTAATTTTTTCATACCTTTCAGGGTATTTTTAATAAATTGGAAATAATTTCTATAGTTTTGGACCGATTTTCACATTCCAAGGTTTGTTATAAAACTGCTAATCGGAACCAAATTTGTTCACTATCGACAAAAGGAAAGCACCCAAAAATTTAAGTAAAGAGTTATATAATGTTTATATGCCAAACCGAAAGGAACATACATATGAGGGCTATATCTAAATTTGAATCGATTTTATTCAAACCAGTCTATATTTCTATAAGGAAATACAATCGTGCAAAATTTCATAATTTTCGGATATAATCTATGGCTTCTATAGGTCCTAAATGCCCACTCGGAATAAACATATATTACATTGGAGCTATGTCTAAATCCGAACCGATTTTTACAATTTGCAGCACAGTTCTTCCAAATATTATATCACACATAAATATAGGGTGATCCATTTCGAGGTTCCCTACTTTTTTAAAGAAAAAAACACAGAAAATTCAAATCGAATGGGGAATGTTTATTATCATTTGAAAGGACATTCTTTTGCATTTATTTTTTGAAGATTATGTCTATCAACATATATCGATACCTCAATTCTAAACAATGATAATTGCAAAAAGGTTGTTTTTCAGGAGAGGCGATCAATGTTTGATGAATTTGTGTGGAAATCCTTTATAAAGCAAATCGAATGACTTGTACTGTTTCGTGAATAACTGTGCAGCGAAAATAAGTGTATTTGTTAAACCCCTTACGGTACCTCCCACACAAATTGACAGAATAATTCGTGTAATATTCAATATTACATTACTTACCTTGGTCGGTTTACCCGACTGAAACTTTTTTGTTATATTTGCAGTCAATTTATCATTTGCTCCTTAAGGTATGCTTTGGTAATGTTGTTCAACATAAACTAAAAATAACGAATTTTGGGTTGTTTTTTGCCGAGTAGGTTTAACCATTTCGTTAAATAAATCAACATAGGCAGGTATAGGCAGAATTTTCTTTTTGCAATGGTTAACAAAGTCCCTAGTTAATCATTTTTTGTTAATGACAATACCTCGGTCGGCCTCGGAAGTATAGTTTTATCCTGGAGAAAATGAAACACCCTGATTTTTGGCAACTTGCAAGTAAACCACAGATTAAATAGAAAAAGGACAACACAATTATATTTTTTTTAATGCAAAAGAACACTTCAAAAGGTTCTGTATAGTATGACTTAAACGAAGTTCCAATGCGTTTCATAGTTTCGGAGATATGGGCTTACAAAATACCCCCTTAAATGATAAACTTTGGACCTATTGTACCATTAATGAATTTCAAATGCTTGTACCGCGATATTTCGCCAAGATATCTGCAAAACCTTTAAAGATTTAGTTAATTGGAGCGTTCTTTACAGATTGGAGTCAAAAATGTTGAGATTAAGCCTCATGAAAATTGGGAGTTTTTGCCGCTCATAATACACTGTGCGACATAGAGAAGAGAGGTGACTTAGTTGTGAATCCAACGGTACCTAGTTTATATGCGACTTTTTACGATTATGGCCGATTTGTGTACTTTAAATATGTGCTTTTTTTACTTTAAATAAAGAAAATATGTGTGGGAGCTACATCTATCTATGAACCGATTTTCCCGAAGCATATGGACCTATTTTCTTGGTTCAAAAAAATAACTTTTACGAAATTTCGGCAAAATCGGATAATAAATAAGACCTGTACAAGTCCGGTTGCAAGTTTGTAGAGTTCTACGATCAAAATTATCGATCTAATTAATATTATTATGATTATATGTGTAATTTGTATAGTTTACTACTTCTACAAAAACCATAAAAATATAGTTAAACGCTTCTGCAGTTTATGTTTATTTGGGTGGAACGATTTTTTTTTTTGTTTTTAATTTAACTTTTCTCTTATTAACAGTTGACAACCCATTGTGTAATTGCATTAGTGCAAAAATTCAGCTTTCAAAAATATTGCAGACTGCATTTTTATCCTATTTATGTTGTTTTGGTTTCAATTTCAAAAACATTGCCCGGTTTTGTAGACTTTTATCGCAATTTTCACAAAAAAATGTTTGAACTTTAATGGTCTATGTGTTTAAAACGCAGCAACACAAAATTAAGTAACTCAAACAGATTTTGAACTAAATTTTGTCAGCTTTAATATAAAACCAAGATCACTGAAGTTGGTACGATATTCTAATTATCACACTAATTTCCACAAAGTCGCTTTTGTAGCCCCACATGGTAACAGTAAAATAAAATCTAGGACTCTATCTCTAACGGTATAGCCATGAGATAGAAAATAGTGCTATGCGCGCGTATTTATCCCTTTTCCCATTGTGCGTCGATGGTAGGAACATTACTGTGATGATGATTAAAAACTTTTTGTGCCTAAAATGGAAGAGCTGGACTTGGCTGACATGTGGTTTCAACAAGACGGTGCCACATGCCACACAGCATTCGAAACAATGGTCCAATTGAGAGTCGAGTTCGGCGAAAAGTTTATTTCACGTTTGGGGCCGGTAATTTGGCCGGTTACATCGTGCGATTAAACGCCTTTAGATTATTTGTTGTGGGGCTATGTGAAGCCATGAGCCTTAATATAGGGACAGGACCGCAACGGTTGACGCAGTGGAAGCCAACATTGTAAAATTTATTCGCGAGATACCGGCCGATATGTTGGACAGAGTATGCGAAAATTTGAACGCAGCGTATGAACCATTTGAGGTGCAGCCGCGGTCGTCATTTACATGAAATCATCTTTAAACTTTGATTTATATAGATCGTTCTATAGATTCAAATAAAGATTTCATGCATTTCTCTAAATTTGATGTTTTTCTTTTAAATCAAATCCGAAAGCTCTTAAAAAATCACTCCGTATACTCGTAATACGAAATCAAGGAAAAATTTCAACTAAAATTCGATAAAGTCAGTCAAGTTTTAAAAAATCCTTTTTATATATTCAGTCAGAATTCTTTCGGTTCAAGACCATATGTTTCAGTTACTTTCTGTCTATTGCAAAAATGCCATAGAAATAAATACAAAAATTGGTAGAGAGTTTTAATTGTTTGGTATAATTGACTGCAGTTTCGATAGACACCACTCTATCCTCTTTAGAATTCAATAGCAATATTGTATGTCTTTAACTTTAATAAGTAAGAAAGTTTCAGTTGGGTAAACCGACTAAGGTATAACCACACTTTGTGAGTAATGTGATGTGGAATATTACTCGAATAAATGTGTCAATTTGCACTTATTTTTCGCTGAACAGTAGATAGTTTATATACATTGCACTGTGCCGAATTAAAGGGTCCGCCATGTAACGTTTTTTTTTTTTTTCAACTAGTGCTTATTTCGTGAATGGTAACACTTAGCTCATGTCTGATTTGACAGATAATTAGTTTTATCCTTCCGCTGAACGAATATGGTTGTGTATACGCTTGAAAAACGCTGGGAAATATTGCGACATTACTTTGAAAATCATGGTAATTTTGCAGAATGTGTGCGAAAATTGCGTACGGATTTTGGAAGAAGAGAAGCACCGTCAGCTCCGTATGTTCGTTATCTTGTGAAAAAAGTGAAAGAAACTGGCATCATCATCGATAAACCAAAGCGTGAAAAGCCAAAAACAGTGCGTAAACCCGAGAATATTGCCGCTGTGGCAGCAAGTGTGCGTGAAGCCCCATCAACATCAATTCACCGTCGTTCTCAACAATTGAACATTTCGGAGACATCATTGAGACGAATTTTGCATAAAGACCTTGGTATGACGCCATACAAAGTCCAATTGGTTCAGGAGTTGAAGCCAACTGACCATCCAATGCGTTTTCGCTTCGCTAAGTGGGCCTTCGATCGACTTACAGAAGATGCCGATTTTGCAAAAAAAATCATCTTTTCAGATGAAGCTTTGAACTTGGCGGGTATGTAAACAAGCAAAATTGTCGCATTTGGGGCACAGAAAACCCGCACGCATACATTGAAAAGCCGATACACCCAAAACGAGTCACTGTTTGGTGCGGATTTTGGTCCAGAGGCATAATTGGGCCATTTTTCTTCGAAAATGAGCAAGGAGTGGCCGTTACAGTCAATGGCGATCGTAATCGGGCCATGTTGAACGAATTTTTGTTCACAAAAATTGAAGAGGAGGATATTGGCAACATTTGGTTTCAACAGGACGGCGCTACGTGCCACACAGCCGAAGCTACACTCGATGTTTTGCGCCCTGTTTTTGAAGATCGCATTATCAGCCGCAGAGCTGATGTCGTTTGGCCACCTCGGAGCTGCGGTTTGACACCGTTGGACTATTATTTGTGGGGTGCCCTCAAAGATAAGTTTTACACCGACAAGCCAAAGACAATTGACGCTTTAAAGGACAATATTCGTGAAGCCATTGGTGAAATACAGCTGCACACAAACGATAATGTGCTTAAAAATTGGACCGATCGTGTAGGCTACTGCATGGCCAGCCGAGGCAGCCATTTGAATGAAATTATTTTCCATTATTAACCGGAAGGATTGTACTTTCAAATAAAAAAAGAAATTTGAGAAAATATTCAGTAGTTTTTTTTATAGCATTTTCAAAAAAAAAAAAGTTATTTGGCGGACCCTTTATTATATGTGCACTAACATATTAACGTTATGAGCTATGCAAATTTAGGTATAATTTGACCATTTTGTGTGGGAGGTACAAAAAGGAGCGTTGTGGTAACGGCAATTTTTCACAGGACAGGACAATTGGTACTTCAAAAGCGTTACACTGTGCAAAATTTTGTAGTATTTCCGCACATTGGTACTCACGCTGTAAGCTTATAACTTTTTGTACAAAATGGTACCTTTGTGTGGGTGGAACCAAAAGGGTTCCAACCAAAAGGGTTCCAACCAACCACCGTTTGTGAGGGATGTAAGAGAAGGAGTAGATCAATATGGCCCATCTTCGAACTTAGCCTGGGATAGAAAAAAATATTATCCCATACCAAATTTGAAGTCAATCACTTACTACTTTCGAGAGTTATCGTGCGCTCCAGCCAGACAGACAGACATATGGACGGACATTGCTCAAATGACTTAAAATTGCCCAAAACGGATTTCCGCCGAACATACTTGGGCACTTGGGTCACTCCTTCTATGTGTTACACTTGTTGTCCGTAGCAAATAAAAATATATCCTCATCACACTAACGTGAGGGTATAACAAGCCACAAGAACATTTATTAAACGCAATTAATTTTCTTTCGGCGTTCACTGTATTTACGTATTTGTTTAGGAAGCACAGACTGATTTCTATTGAATTCTGATATTTTGATTTTGACTCAATTGTTACTGATATCTGATGATAACCGGTGCATATAAGGAAGGTTCAATGTCAGTAGAAGTTTTTCCTCGAATTCATAAGATAATGAATTAATATAATCACTTAGTTTTCTTTGGTCTTGATAAACATATACATAAGTACATAAATATATCAATAGGGAGTTCTGAAAAGGGCACTGCTTAGTATATTTGAGAAAAATTGCAAGATACTCTTCTTTCTTCTTTTACAAATAAAAACACCTTTTAATTTCAGGTTGCAAACTCAACAACTAAGTGGGCTTTGACGTATGAGTATTTTCTAAGGAACTATAAGTAGAGCTAACCATTGCAAAAAAAACTGTCTGATCACTGTTGTGTTTAGCAGACAGAAATCGTAGTAATTTTTCGTAAATTTAAGAAAAAAAATCTCATTTGTTAGCCATGCTCCCATAATGCCTTCATGTTGTCCCACGAGATATCATCCAAAAAACGAAATGTCATAATACCAAAAAATTTTAGTAGTAGCTGTTGTTACATGCAAAAAAATCCGGGGTTGTGGGTAAAATGACGTATGGTTGGATCCATTGGATCCAATCCATTTGTGTGGGAGGTACCAAAAGGGGCTGTATAATAATGCCCATTTTTCTACCAGTACGAAAACATTATACTGTACAAAATTTCAAGTATTTTTATGCACTTGTATTAAAGTTATAAGCAGTTCAATTTTTATACAAAATGGTCTATTTGTGTGAGAGGTACCAAAAGGGGATGTTCAATGTCTCGAGGTAATAGCGACTAATGTGTGAAATTTCAGAAGATTATAATAAGTAGTATAGAAGTTCTTAAAGAATAAATATTTCTCTATATGTTAACTCTTTGTGTGGGAGGTACCAGATGGAGTGGACCAATATGGCCCATCTTCGAACATAGCCGGAGATAGAAAAAATATTTTCGTATACCAAATTTGAAGTCAATCGGTTACTCCTTTCGAAAGTTATCGTGCGCACCAGCCAGCAGACAGACAGAGGGACGGACGGACATTTCTCATTCGACTTAAAATGACCCAAAACGAATATCCGCCAAACATACTTAGGGTCTTAGATCACTCCTTCGATGTGTTACACTTTTGGCCCGTAGCAAATGATATAGCGTGATCCATTTCAAGGTTCCCTACTTTTTTAAAGAAAAAAACACAGAAAATTCAAATTGAATGGGGAATGTTTATTGTCATTTGAAAGAATATTCTTTGGCATTTATTTTTGAAGATTATGTCTATCAAATGTTGGCCGCGGCTACGTCTCAGATGGTCCATTTCGACTGGTAACTGGCGAATGAAGCGAAGCGGGTTTGCCCGCATAAAATTTAAACTTTACATATCCCCACAGGATAAAGTCTACACCCAGGAAAATAATTGGTTTGAATTCGATTATAGCAATAAACAAATAGTACTAGCAACCGAAAGTATATTGCCTACACCGTCTGTCGGTTGTATTTATAAATAAATAGTTGAAACTCGATGGTTGTATCAATCGAATTAAGATTGTTTATTTCATTGACACTCGGTTAGTTGTGGTAACCAATTTTAAATTTTCATTATAGTACCATATGATCGAATAAAACATTGGTTGTGACCACCAATGTTTTATTCTTGACAACAGAAATTGAATCAATAGAACAAGGATTATTATTGCAACGAATAATTGGTATAAACATTTGAGTGCAAAGGCTTTTAAAATGTAAGAGAATCAGTTCGACAAAGTTGAAAAAAATTTCGTTTTTTTTATACCCTACACCACACTGTGGTACAGGGTATTATAAGTTTGTTTCATGGCAGATGTTTGTAACACCTGAAAATACTATAGCTAGACCCACCTTAAAGTATACCGATCGACTCAGAATCACTAGCTGAGTCGATTTAACGATGTGTGTCCGTCCGTCCGTCCGTCCATGTAAAGTTGTTCGTCCACTACAGGTCGCAATTTCACTCCGATCGTTCTGAAATTTTGCAGTTTACAGTATTTCGCGGCTGTTAAGATCGCTATTGAATTTGGTTGAAATCGGTTCAGATTTAGATATAGCTCCCATATATATCTTTCGTCCGATTTGGTCCTTTAGTCCTATAGAAGCTGTATTTTACAACCGATCGTTTTGAAATTTAGAATGGTAGAGTTTCTTGATCCATGAATCAACACTGCCGAATTTGAAGAAAATCGGTTAAGATTTAGCTACAGCTCCCATATATGTGTTTCGTCCGATTTTGCTCTTTAGTCCTGTAGAAGCTGTATTATACATCCAATCATTTTGAAATTTAGAATAGTAGAGTTTCTTGATCCATGAACCAACATTGCCGAATTTTAAGAAAATCGGTTAAGATTTAGCTATAGCTCCCATATATATGTTTCGTCCGATTTGGCCATTTAGTCCTATAAAAGCTGTATTTTACATCCAATCGTTTTGAAATTTAGAATGGTAGAGTTTCTTGATCCATGAACCAACATTGCCGAATTTGAAGAAATCGGTTATGATTTAGCTATAGCTCCCATATATATGTTTCGTCCGATTTGGCCCTTTAGTTCTATAGAAGCTATATTTTACATCCAATCGTTTTGAAATTTAGAATGGTAGAGTTTCTTGATTCATGAACCAACATTGCCGAATTTTAAGAAAATCGGTAAAGATTTAGCTATAGCTGCCATATATATGTTTCATCCGATTTGGCTCTTTAGATCCAATCGTTTTTATACCCTACACCACACTGTGGTACAGGGTATTATTTAAGTATAAAATGTCCCAAAAGTAAATTTATGTAAACAATTTATACATGAATTACAAAATTTATATATCAGAGTTATTCAATATTACGAGAGTGGTGTAGGGTATTATATAGTCGGCCCCGCCCGACTTTAGCCTTGCCTTACTGGTTTTTAAATATGGACAGTTCGGGGCTATGCGTTCCATTCTAACGAGCATATTTGGTTATTGCGAAAGCATTATATCATTAATTTGCCCGAATTTTGGATCGTTATCCTGTTGAAAACTGCGGACGAGCAATATTTCTTCATATGTATGCATTAACCTACAATATCAGATTAAGAATTATTTCATATACGGTTGAATCAATAATATTTTTTATATAATGTAAAGTTCATTTTCTATTATAGGAAAAACATTGCTCAAACCATAGTGAAGTTTTCTTCCTTTGGCTGTAAATTTCTGACTGCATTTTGCATTAGTTGGTTTACTTTTATATGACCTCAAACTAATATAATCCGACTCATCTGAACAAAAAAAGTTGCACCCTATTTGTCATGTCAATTTGCAATAGGCTATATTCAATTATACACAACTACCAACATGAAAATCTTTAAGCGAGACCATTTTTCTGGGATGGAAGCAGTTAATTTTTGTTCCCCCATATATTTGCGTTCCCCCATTCAGACATAAAAATCACATTGCTCGTCCTGACTAAACCTTTAACCAATAAATGCGGCAAGATAGACTGGATTCCACATTTTCCAGTTTCCGAAGAAAACTTTACAGTATTTTTGAGACTGGATTCTACATTTTCAACTTTCAGAAGAAAACTTTACAGTATTTTTGATTAATTTTTTGTGAATAACTGAAAGATTTTTCATGCTTGTCATATTTTGCGAAACAATTTTATGATTGGATTGTTTGTTCGGCTTGAGGTCCGTAATAAATAAAAGACAATACTTTTATTTTTTTATTTATTTTTCTTTATTTGCCCAATATTTCGGCCAACTTCGTTGGTCATCATCTATCTATCAAAATCAATATATCACACAAAAACACGAATTATTACAATAAAAACATTGTTACGATAAGTATTTACATTTAATATTGTTGTAACAAAAAATAGTCCTTTACTATGTGAGCTTTCGTTAGATACTGCCTAATTTTCCGTTTATGTTTTTCTATTGTATGCCTGTAGATTTGAGCAAAGCCGTCAGTGTCTCTCTTAAAATTTAGTCCCTTTTCTGGTGAAAATGAAATTAAAACTTCCAGCGGTATAAAGCTCTAATATTATTAAAAAATATTTCAATAAATTCATTTAATTTTTTCAAGAATTTCATTCTTGGCCCTATATTACATTTATTAGGCATTATAAATCAATGAAAATATGTAATACGTTTCTAAATTGACCCCATGATTGCCGTTTTATGACCTTATATGTTTCGTTTGAGGTTATCTGGTAATTTGTTTCTTTCACTGTATGAATACTTATGTTGCATTACTTAATATAAAACCATGATATTAATTGTAAATAATTTAAAGGTATACGAGTATTTTAATAAATTTTAAATCTTTAGAAAAAATATATACACACAAAATTAAAATGTTAATATTCTAAAGTATAATCAGTAGAATTCCAATGAATCTAATGGCCTAGTGGTTAAGATAAGAGTATACGTTAAAAAACAACTTCAATGAATTTCCTCAGAAATAGATAAAAGGAAATTCTTCGAACTGCAGTTATAGAGTTATCAAAATTTGATTGACCACCACCACAGCAAGGCAATCTATAAAAGCAAAGAGTTCCAAAAATATGAACACAGTCGGAGAAGTCAACTGAAAACAACTGCAACTTATAAACACAATGTTCGCAATTAATAAAATCATTACAATTGCCATTCTGCTGGGCTGCGTAGCTACCATTCAAGCGGATGCCAAATTAAAACACTCTCCCAGCAATCCTAACAATGTGGGCGTATTGAAACAACTGAAGTCTATAACCCCAAAATCCGGCGATCTCACTCTTTATGCTTACACCTGTTCAGTGGGTCAAAATAATGCTGGTAAGTTGGATACTATATGAACCTTTTCGTAATACTCGCATATTTCGTACGACTATATCTTCCACCTTGATTACATTTCCAGCCTCACTTGGTTGCATTGGCGGAGATTCCTATTCATGGCCGAATGAACAAGATGTGGAATTGACTGTGTGGTGTGACAAGAGTAATGTCGGAGCAGTGATTGCCTATGCCGAGGTTGAATTTGTGGTTTCAACACAGAACGTTGCGTGCGCTGTTTCCTCTGGTGGTATTGGTCAAAGTTCACTGGAACTGAAAATCAATGTTTGGGGAACTTCGCAATTGGAATATGCCTCATATTTTTATGTTTGAAGCCTTTGAGAAGCAATTTCTAAATCGTTGGTATATAGCACAAATTAACTATGAAAATAAATTAAACCAAATAAAATATTTTGAACCAAAAGTTAATACTCGTAGCTTATAACTTTAATGTCAGTGCATACAAATACTTGCAGTTTTGTTCAGTGTAATGCTTTTATAGTACTTATAGTCCAAAGAAAAGTGGGCGTTATTGACATCCCTTTTGGTACCTCCCACACAAATGGACCATTTTGCACCAAAAGTTAACAGCTTATAACTTTAATACCAATACATTAAAGTTATTAAATGCAATTTAAATTAATAACACTACAAAACAAAAAAAAAATGTTTGTCCTAGACCTAAAAATTATTTTTTTTATAGATTGTGGCATACTGTTATATAAAATCAAAACCAAAAAATTTGTCATGGATACATTTTTTTTTTTAAATTTTTTTATTAAAAATACTAATAACGTCGAAGGTGCCCTTAGTATTTTCACTATAATTTTTGGAGTATATGCCCCATCAGGTCGACTTATACGTTAAATTGAAGCTATTAATGTGGGCTACCAATGTTGGAAATATCTCTTTCTACCAATGTTGGAAAACAATGGTTTAGAACAAGTCATTAAACAAATTGGAAAAAGTAGATTTTTTTCAAAAAAAAAAATAAAAATTTCCTGGGACGAAAAAAAACATAAAAAAAAAGATCGAAAAAATATTTAATTCCATTTTTCGCATCCTAGCGAAGAAAAATATGCCTATTTGAAGAAAATCTATGAATAAATGTAGTAATTATAGCCTTTTTGGTAGAGGAAAGAGAATTTCAAAAATTTTTTTTTTTAAATTTCTGTTTAAATAGTTATTTTATTTCTTACTTTTATTTATATTTGTGCATTTGAGTTTATTTACATGTACAAATTTCATTAGAAGTAATTGTGAGTTCTTTGTTGACGTTTGTAAATTTCGGAATCGGTTTCTCTAATGAGGAACCAAATATAATCTCCCATCATTCTTTTATCCCAGTGCCCTTGGTAACGCCGCTCGATGGACTTCATTTCTTGGTGAAACCTTTCCCCATGTTCGTCGCTTACGTCGCCAAGATTCACTAGGGGAAACTTTTAAATGAGAATGCAAGAAATGAATTTTGAGGGACCTATTTACACGTGTTGGTATACATAAAGCGAAAAATAAGTTAGAAGAATAAATACATATGTGTTATATACATAAATATAGAAAAATATATTTCTTACCAATTTTTTCATAATTTTTTAACAATTCATTAATCATTGCTTCATATTGCGGGCTTTTATTGGATCCAAGGAAATTTGAAACTATTGCAATTTGACTGCAATTTTTTGAAATTTTCATCTTTCATCAGTTTCCTTATTTTAGGCCCATCAAAAACGCCTTCTTCGATTTTTTTGAAAAGAAAGACTTTTAAATAAACTTTTTAAATATGAGAGTGATAGCCATCTTTCCTTAAGGCTTCTACAAAAAATTTAAAGAGCTCCAGCTTAATATGTAGTGGTGGCAAAATAATGTTTTCTTTTTGGACGAGAGGTGTGTATTTTATGTTGTTTTCACCCAATGTAATGTCTTTTTTGTTGGCCATTTCTTTCTTCTGTAATGATCTTCGCGAGCTCGGCTATCCCAGAGGCATAAAAACAGCAATATTTTGTATATCCGCCTTGCATTCCACATAACATCCCAACTACTTTTAAATCGCAACAAATTTTCCAGTCATGTTATTCATATTTTATGTATTTTATCAATTTAGCCATTGTTTCGTATGATTCCTCAGTGTTGACAGCATGAGCAATGGAAATCGACGGTTTCTGATTTCCGTTGTGCAAAAGTACTGCTTTCAAACTTTCTTTACTGCTGTCAACAAATAACCGTCATTCTTTTGAATTGTATGTTTGATTAAGTTCCTCGAACAATCCGGGAATGTCCTGGCCGGGAATGTCCTGGCAATGTCATCCACAGTTGTATAAAATTGTTTGTAAGGTATATCACGGGCTCTATAATATAATATGTTAACATCTGGGGCCAAAAAATTGTACTGTTTCATCCGAGATACAAGTAGTTCTGCCTTATCTTTGGTCAGTTCCAAATCTTGCACGTATATTTCCAAATATTGCAGATATATTCCTTCTATTATTTTACTAAACTCATGTCGATTTTTTTTAATTACATATTTTCCGCAGATGTAGCGGAATGGGGATCATTTACACATTGAAAAGTTATTTGCCTTTTACTCATACTTCGAAATATAACTTTATAATATTTTTCAGAAAATCGGCTTATCTCTTAAAGGCGTTGAATTACACTAATTAATTAATAAGTAAATTCATTCATAAATACCGGATTTAAGGTACATAAGTTGCAGTACCTGTAGCTGACATATAGTTTGCTTCGAACGTAGAAACCCAATACATATAATTTTACTACCTGTATATACTACTGGGATGTCCATGCCCCTAAAAGACGCAACTGAATGGAAACCTCAGAAATAAAAAACCACAAATATTGTTGAATGACCCTCTACCTGTGCGGATCTGTTTTGTGAAGGGTTACGAACGGCCATAAAACCTCTTCTTCTCTATAATTTTATAATGTCGGACATCAATCCTCATAAAATAAAATACAGGTGCAATGTCTCTCTCACATATGGCGAATTCAATATAAGCAGAACATCATTTAAAAACGAAAAAATATGAAACAATATTTTTTGAATTTCCCTAACATTTACAAAATGGCTCATAAATTTTACATCTATCCATAGATGTAAAAGAAAGTGTTTTCTACGTTAGCATGCCGGCTTTTTAAAAATGTGATATGTGTTTTTTTTTTAAAAAAAAAAACATTTTTTTCTCATATTTTTGACGACTGTTACTAAACCAAAGATTCTACGTGAAAGCAATATTTGCAGCATATGTAGCCCTCATAATTCCCTTTAATTTGAGGCATAACACGGCTTACAGAGGCGTATACTTGAACTTGAAAATTATGGTCCAAATACTGAATGTACTTTCCATGAAAGCTGGAATTATATAAATTTTTTTAATATTTTTTTCGTGTTTGTGCACCTAATTGCACCAGAAACTGTTATCCACATCCCTTGGACAAAAATGTTGTTGCATAGTGTAATCTATATATATACTCGTATAAAGATGAATGTGTGTTTGTTGGTTTGTACCGAATAGGCGTCTAAACGGCTGGACCGATCTTCTTGAAATTTTCACAGAATGTACATGTGTAGGGGTGCTAAAAATAGGGTACTTGAATTTTCGATATATCAAGTGGGCGTGGACCCATATGGGTAAAATTTTGATATTGAGAACATTTTTTAGCTAGAGTGCTGAAATTTGTGTGTATGCATTTAGTAGCAGATTATGTGAATTTTCCAAAAATGGGCTGGATCGGACCAATGGGCGTGGCCCCGCCCATATATGCCAAATTTTAAAATTGAGATATCTTGCATTTATTAGCGTGAGTGCTGAAATTTAGAGCATATGTATCCGGTGGCAGTCTAGGTCATTGGTCCAAAAATGGGTGGGATCAGACCAACGGTCGTGGCCCAGCCCATATAAGCCAAATTTATAAATTGGGATATCTTAGACAATTTGTTAGCGAGATTGTTGTAATTTTGTGTACATGTATCTGGTAGCAGTCTACGCGTTTGGTCCAAAAATGGGCGGGATCGGGATAATGGGCGTGGCCCCGCCCATAATGCCAAGTTTTAGAATTGTGATATCTTGAACAATTTGTTAGCGTGATTGCTGCAATTTAGTGCATATGTATCCGGTGGCAGTCTACGTTATTGGTCCAAAAATGGGCGGGATCAGACCAACGGTCGTGGTCCAGCCCATATAAGCCAAATTTAGAAATTGGGATATCTTAGACAATTTTTTAGGGAGAGTGCTGAAGTTTTGCGTATATGTATCTGGTGGTAGTCTACGTGACTAGTTCAAAAATGAGCGTGATCAGACAAATGGGCGTGGCCCCGCCCATATAAGCCAAATTTTAAAACTGAGATATCTTGCACAATTTATTAGCGAGAGTGCTGTAATTTTGCGATGTATCTGGTGGCAGCCTACGTGACTGTTGATCCAACCGCCCATTAGTCTGATCCGTCCAAAAATGGGCGGGATCAGACTAATGGGCGTGGCACCGAGTGAGTTAAGTTTTGAAATTGGAATATCTTGCACAATTTGTTAGCGATAGTGCTGTAATTTTGTGGATATGTTTCTGGTGGTTTTCTACGTGATTGACCATAAATGGGCGGGATATGACCACTGGCGTGGCCTCGCCATATAAGTAAATATTTTAAATTGATATATCTTGCACAATTTGTTAGTGAGAGTGCTGTAATTTTGTGTTTGATATATCTTGAGCAATTTGTTAGAGAGATCAATGGTTGGACAGACAGATCTGTTTCCGGAGTTGGTGCATGTACCAGGATGATGATTTCTGATTGTCTTTTTTTGGAGATAAGCGCTTTTAGCAAACAGTTCTCCTTTAATGATACTTGGCTGAGCGTATACGAGTATATTCTAATAATTCGACTGAAGTAATCGTTGTTATAAGGATATTGACAATGGGAGTTTGGTGGCTTCCGAAACAGACATGTCACTTACTTCTTCTTTAATTTTTAACAAAGTTGTTATAATAACTTTAAAAATAAAAATATTTAATTTAAAAAAATTACGCGATATCAATGGATGGTGCCTTATTTGACTTTATTCCAAATTTCATCGGGAAAAGATCGATTTCGGATGTTTATCGGCTGAAGCTTGGGTTGTCTTTTTCTTTCTTGGAAGGTGCCTTTAGTATTTGGATCATATTTTATGAAGTACAGGGTTTTCCAACAAGAGGTGTTATTTTGAATCACCCGGTATTTCGGTAGCTGTTACTTTTAAAGTTTTTATTCTTTGATATTTGACAAGTAGAAACTACGCCATTACTAAAAATGGAACGATACACGATACACAACAACGCATTGAAATTATTAGAATTCGAAAAATCTAAAATAATCGAAAAATCATCTTGACTGATGAGGCCCATTCCCACCTCGGTGGCTACGTCAACAAGACATCTGGGGCTCGGAAAACCCAATAGTTATTGTTGAGAAGCCTCTCCATCCTCAACGTGTGACTGTTTGGTGCGGTTTATTTATGGTTTACCTCGAAATGAGGTTGGATCAACAGTTACGGTGAATGGATTGCGCTATCGAGAGATGATTAATAATTTTTTATGGTCGGAGTTGGATGGTGTTGATCTGCACAACGTTTACTTTCAACAAGCCACACAAGCAACGAAACCATTGCTCTGTTACGGGAAAAGTTTCCGGACCGTGTTATCTCTTGAAGAGGTGATCACATTTGGCCACCGAGATCTTGTGATTTAACACCTTGCGACTTCTTCTTTTGGGGCCACGTGAAAGATAAGGTCTACGCCAACAGCCCAGCATTATTACATTTTTAAAAATCCAGCATGCCAAAGAAGAAAACACTGTCGATTTGAAAAAAAATCTATGGAAAGATGTAAAAGTTATGAGACATTTTGTAAATGTTGTTTTATATTTTTCGTTTTTTAATGATATTTTTGCTTATATTGAATTCGCCATATGTGAGAGAGACATATAAGAGACATTGCACTTGCATTTTATTTTATGAGGTTTGATATCTGACATTATAAAATTATAGACAGGACGAGGTTTTATGGCCGTTCGTAACCCTTCATAAAATATGATATGCAATGTGAGAGCTATATTGGATGAGATCCCCTCAGATCATTCAACAATATTTGTGGTTTTTTATTTATGAGGTTTCCATTCAGTTAAGCCTTTTAGGGGCATGGTCATCCCAGTCGTATATACAGGTAGTAAAATTATATGTACGCATTACAAAGTAGTACGCGACAGTCTGTAAAATATTGGGTGTCTACTTTCGAAGCAAACTATATGTCAGCTACAGGTACTGCAACTTATGAACCTTAAACCCGGAATTTATGAATGAAATTTCTTATTAATAAAATATTACAAAGTTATATTTCGAAGTATGAGTAAAAGGCAAAGAACTTTTCAATGTGTAAATGATCCCGACAATTTCTGCTACATCTGTGGAAAATATGTAATTAAAAAAAATCGACGTGCGTTTAGTAAAATAATAGTAGAAATATATGTGTAATATTTTGGTATACAAGTTAAAAATATGAACGAACCGTGGACACCTAGTATTTTGTGTAATTCGTGTCATACATATAAATCTTACTCGTGGAAGAATGCGGTAAGTACTTTAAAATTAATGTATTACAATGTTTTGTTGAATAAAACGTTTTAATTTTAGACTTCACGTGCAATTTGGAATGCCAATGAACGGACTGCTATTTTTGTCTAAGTTTATATATTGGAGTAGGAAGTGTACAAGTACAGCCTAATAACGGAAACATCATCAAGTTCAACTGAGTACTCAACTCTGAGCGATTCAAGTTTGAGTCAGAAGTCATCGCTTTTAACTCAGTTTCAACTCATTGATCTAGTGAGAGATTTGGAACTGACCAAAGATAAGGCGGAACTACTTACATCTGAGATGAAACAGTACAATATTTTGGCCCCCGATGTTAACATATCATATTATAGAGTCCGTGATATACATTTCCCGGATTGTTATACATTTCCGGATTGTTCGAGGAACTTGATCAAACATACATTTCAAAGAAATGGCGCTTACTTGTTGACATCAGTAAAGAAAGTTTGAAAGCAGTACTTTTACACAACGGAAATCAGATTTCCATTGCTCATGCTGTCAACACTAAAGAATCATACGAAACAATGGCTAAATTGATAAAATACATAAAATATGAACATGACTGGAAAATTTGTTGCGATTTAAAAGTAGCTGCATATTAAGCTGGGGCTCTTTAAAAATTGTATAAAAGCCTTAAGGATAGGTGGCAATTCACTCTCATATTTAAAAAGTTTATTTAAAAGTCTTTCTTTTCAAAAACTCGAAGAAGGAGTTTTTGATGGGCCTAAAATAAGGAAACTGATGAAAGATGTGAATTTCGAATCATATTTGATGTCGGATGAAATATGCAGCATGGAGGTCGTTTAAGCTTGTAGTTTCAAATTTCCTTGGATCCAATAAAAGCCCACAATATGAAACAATGATTAATGATTTGTTAAAAATTTATGAAAAAATTGGTTAGAAATATATTTTTTTATATTTATTTATATAACACTTATTTATGTACTCTTCTAACTTATTTTTCGCTTTATGTTTTCCAACAGGTGTAAATATGTCCCTCAAACTTCATTTCTTGCATTCTCATTTAAACTTTTTCCCCGAGAATCTTGGCGACGTAAGAGACGAACATGGCGAAAGGTTTCACCAAGAAAGACCGATGGGAGATTATATTTGGTTCCTCATTAGAGAAACCGATTCCGAAATCTACAAACGTCAACAAAGAACTCACAATTACTTCTAATGAAACTTGTTCATGCAAATAAACTCAAATGTACATAATATAAATAAAATCGCTATTTAAACAGAAATTAAACAAAAAAGTTTTTTTTGAAATTCTCTTACCTCTGCCAAAAGGGCTATAATTTCTACATTTATCCATAGATTTCTACTTTTTTCCAATTTCTTTAATGACTGTTACTAAACCACTGATTCTAAGTGAAAGACATATTTCCAACATTGGTAGCCCACATTAATAGCTTAAATCTAACGTATAAGTCGACCTGATCGGGCATATACTCCAAAAATAATAGTGCAAATACTTAGGGTAGCTTCGACGATAGTAGTATTTTTAATATTTTTTTTTTTAAAAAAAGTATCCATAACAAAATTTTTGGTTTTGATTTTATATAACAGATTGTGGCATCTATACAAAAAAATAATTTTTTGGTCTAGGACGCAAAAAAATATTTTTTGTTGCATAGGGTTATTAAAAAAAACAAAAACAGTAGGTCTTCAATACCGGTATTTAATTATACCCTCACTTTAGTGTGACGAGGGTATATATCATTTGCTACGGAAAAAAGTGTAACACGTCGAAGCAGTGACCTAAGACCCCAAGTATGTTCGGAGGAAATCCGTTTTGGGTCATTTTAAGTCGAATGAGCAATGTCCGTCCGTCTGTCTGCTGGCTGGTGCGCACGATAACTCTCGAAAGGAGTAACCGATTGACCTCAAATTTGGTATGTGGTAATATTTTTTTCTATCTCCGGCTAAGTTCGAAGATGGGCCATATTGGTCCACTCCTTCTAGTACCTTCCCCACAAAGGGTTAAAATGTTGTGAAATATTGATTCTTTAATAACTGATATACTACTTATTCGAATCTTTTGAAATTCCACACATAGTATTAGCTTATTAGTCGTTATCAACTCGAGAAAAATGGGCGAAGTCGCCACGACCTTTTTGGTACCTCCCACACAAATGCACCATTATGCACCAAAAGTTAACAGCTTATAACATTAATAACGGTGTATAAAAATACTTGAAATTTTGTACAGTATTATGCTTTTATATTGCCTACAGTCCAGGGAAAAATGGGTGTTGTTGTCACGCTCCTTTTGGTACCTCCCACACAAAGGTACCTTTTTGCACCAAAAGTTAACAGCTTATAACATTAAAACCAGTGTATAAAAATACATGAAATTTTGTACAGTGTAATGTTTTTATAGTGTCTATAGCCCTGTGAAAAATGGGCGTTATTGCCACGCCCCTCTTTGTACCTCCCACACAAAATGCCCAAATCATACCACAATTTAAAGTCTCATAACGTTTATACCAGTGCACATAAATGCTTATAAGTCAGCACAGTGCAATGAATTTAAAGTATCTAATGTTCAGCAAAAAAAGGTGTATTTGATAAACCCCTTCTGGTACCTCCCACACAAATTGACGGAATAATTCGAGTAATATTCAATATTACATTACTCAAAAAATGAGGGTATACCTTAGTCGGTTTTTTTTATTATTTTTATATATTTTATTATTAATGTTATTATACCCTACACCACACTATTGTACAAGTGTGCTGATTTGTAAAAGAATACTACTGCTAGACACACCTTAAAATATACCTTTCGACTCAGAATCACTAGCTGTCCTCCTGTCTGTCCCATCTTATGTTGTTCGTTAAGCTCAGGTCGAATTTCACTCCGATCCTGCTGTAATTTGGCAATAAGAACTCTTTCACAACAGGGAGGAAACCTATTGGAATTGGTCAAAATCGGTTCTTATCGATATTGCTCCAAGATATAAATGTTTCGTTAGATTTGGCTTTGAAGGGCTGTGGAAACTGTATTTCCATTCAAACATTTTGAAATTTAGTATTTCCATTTTTTGAAAGCTTACATCCAAACTAAGAAAACAATGCCTATTTAATAAAAATCTATGAACAAATGTATAAATTATGACACATATTGTAAAAGTAAGAGAAACTAAAAACCGATTTTCCCCAAATTTGGCGATGTTCATTCGTGTAATAAGAAATTTCTTCTGCCGAATTTCGTACTGATTGGATGTAAAATACAGTCTCTACAGCGCTTACATGCCAAATCGGGAGTAACATATATGTGAGGGCTATATCTAAATCTGAACCGATTTTCCCCAAATTTATCAGTGTTCATTAGTGAAATAAGAAGTCTCTTTCTGCCGAATTTCATACTGATCGGATATAATGTACAGTTTCTACAGTGATGTACATTATATCCGGGTCGATTTAAAAATCGCCCATTGGTCAGTGAAAATCGTATTCTAGGGATCAAAATAAGAAACTTTGCCGAAGGAACCATACCTCTAAAACGAATTCTGATGTCCCGGAAAAAATCCCACTTAGACCCATTTAGAGTGCTCCAATCGAGTCCAAATGTATGATCGACCCCAATCAGTGAAGTGCTCAGTGAAAATCGTATTCTAGGGATCAAAATAAGAAACTTAGTCAAAGGAACCATACCTCTAAAACGAATTCTGATGTCCCGGAAAAAATCCTACTTTGACCCATTTAGAGTGCTCCAATCGAGTCCAAATGTATGGAACCCCCAAGGGGTTCCAGGGGGTGTGCCACTGGCATAGGTGGGTCGGGCCTCCAAAGTTAGTGGGGGTCGGTCATACATTTGGACTCGATTGGAGCACTCTAAATGGGTCAAAGTGGGATTTTTCAACATTTGCCCCTAACCAAAAGTTCGACCCAAATTCCGGGACATCAGAATTCGTTTTAGAGGTATGGTTCCTTCGACAAAGTTTCTTATTTTGATCCCTAGAATACGATTTTCACTGAGCAATGGCGACTTTTTTTGCCTCCCCACAAATCGACCCGGCATAATGGGGCTATATCTAAATTTGAACCAATTTTCACCAATTTAAATAGGAATCGTGCTTGAGTCAAAAAAGAGCACTGTGCTAAATTACATAACAATCAGAACATGTATATACGACCTGCACTTTGATTACAACGATACATCTACAGACGGACGGACATGGTTAAATCGACTAAGGAAGTTATTCTAATTCGATGGGTATAATAAAACCGCTGAACTGATGGAAAATGGTATTATATGAAGTTGAAGGCTACTTAATATTTAATTCTTTAAAACTTTCGTCAACTAAATCGGATAAATGGTTCACGAGTTATGCCACTATATGTCGTTCAACCACTAATTTCTTTCCATAACACAGCTTATCGCGAGAATTTAAAGAGACAACCCTTTAGGCTAAGAAAAAAGAGAGGTTGAACCACATATTATGGCATAACTAGAGAACCATTCATCCGAATTGGTTCAGGTAAGATTTTCAAACTTCAGAATTAAGTAGCCTTCAACTTCGCATAATACAATTTTCCATCCGTTCAGCGGTTTCGACAATATCTTACTAAGTATTGCAAAAAATCATATTTTTTTAGAAAATTTTAAAATTTTTTTATTAAAAGCCTCATAAAAACATCTAGAAACGCATAATTGTCATATTTTTGTGATTTTATCGTAAACTCTGAAAGGTTATGAATAAATTGAGACCATTCGGAAGAAAATCGATGCATAATTTAAAAAGTTTTAGCGAGGAGACCATGCACTTTTCTTATTTTTAGTTGTTATTACTTTTACTGTTACCATTTTTTACGCTTTTGTATTGTTTTTTTTAAAGGCCTTCCAAATATTTTTCGTATTTTTTTGAGTGATTTTGAAAATTTTAAAAAGTTTATGCCTATGTTTAAAACATTTCGGGGGGCACGGCCCCCCGAGCCCCTTTCCCCCTCTGGATACGTCCCTGCCGTAATATAAAATAATACACGAAATAATCTGTCAAATTGTATGGGAGGTACCAGAGGGAGTTTAACAGATACTCTTATTTTTCGCTAAACAGTAGATACTTCAAATATATTGCACTGTGCCGAATTGTAAGCGTTTATGTGCACTGGAATAAAAATTATGATATATTCAATTTTGGTATGATTTGGACATTATTTGTGGGAGGTACCAAAAGGAGCGTGTTTTCATAGGGCTATATGTGATTTAAAAATATTATACTGTGCAAAATATTGTTGCACATTCGTGCATTAGTACTTCCTCTATAAGCTCTTAATTTTTTGTATAAAATGGAACATATGTGTGGGAGGTACCAAAGAACTGTAGGTACTACTATAAAAGCATTACACTGTACAATACTTCAAGTAATTTTATGCACTGGTTTTAAAGTTATAAGCTGTTCAATTGTTGTGCAAAATTGTCCATTTGTGTGGAAGCTACCAAAAGGGTTGTGGCAAACTTTGCCCATTTGTCACTGGATTGTAGGTACTATAAAACCATTACACTGTTAAAATTTCAAATCTTTGTATGCACAGATATTCAAGTTATATGTAGTTAACTTTTGGTGCAAAATAGTACATTTGTGTGGGAGGTACCAAAACGGGCGTGCCAATTACGCCTACTTTGCACTGCACTATTGGTACTATAACAGCATTACACTGTACAAAATTTCAAGTATTTGCATGATGTGATGATTTGCATATTGTTATAAGCAGTTAACTTTTGGTGGAAAATGGGCCATTTGTGTGGGATGTACCAAAAGTGGCGCGGCAACTTCGCCCATTTTTTTTATTTTTATTTATTTATTTATTTATATGAATTACAATACAAAGTAAATTTATATTCTAATTGTAAGGTCCAGGGAAAGGCCGGGTTACAAAGACCATATGGCTGAATTTTGCAGCGACAGACCTGAGCCTCTGGTGGGAATCGAACCCACGACTCCCAAACTCATAGGCGAGTGCGCTACCAACTCGCCTACAGGGGCGCTCAATCGCCCATTTTTCTCGAGGTAATAGTGACTAATATTCTAATATTATGTGTAGAATTTCAATGGATTCGAATAAGTAGTATAGAAGTTATTAAAGAATCAATATTTCACTAAATTTTAATCCTTTGTGTAAGTGGTACTAGAAAGAGTGGACCAATATGGCCCATCTTCGAACTTATACGGAGATAGAAAAAAAGTTACCACATACCAAATTTGAAGTCAATCGGTTACTCCTTTCGAAAGTTATCGTGCGCACCAGCCAGCAGACAGACAGACGGACGGACATTGCTCATTCGACTTGAAATGACCGAAAAGGTATATTCGCCGAACATGCTTAGGGTCTTACGTCGCTCCTTCGATGTGTTACACTTTTGGCCGTAGCAAATGATTTACATATACCCTCGTCTCACTAAAGAGAGGGTATAAACATTACATAGGAAAAAAACAATGTTTCTGAACTTTGACCTCGTGCCCTGCCTCAAATTTTCATTTAATTTTTGTAATATTTCGGGTCATTACTCCCACATACTAGGGCAAGCAACAAAATTTCTTTTCGTTTAAATCCAAAAATAAGAAAAGTTGTCAACTTTGGCCCAATTTCTAAGATATACCCGATTGTCCGATTTGCAACGTTAATATCTCAAAATAATCCTTGGATCCTTGTTATTTCAGAACTTAAAATGTTTACCAGAACAAAAGTTATTGAATTTTGGCTGATTTTGACTCTGAACCGCTGTGTGGCGTAATGCATCATGGGTCAGGCGGTTAATATAAACTGTATACCAGTATTTTCCGAGTGAACTCATTCCTCATCAATAATATTACATAAATATGTAATACGTTTTGAAATTGACCCCATAATTACCGATTTATACACAAACGTGTCAGATAGAGTTTTATGTCCTTCTATGCTTCGTTGGGGCTTATCTGGTAATTTGTTTCATTGAGTACAGGGTTGCCCATATTCGACGGACCCATGTTTTTTTTGGGCCCATTCCAATCGACGAGGCTTGTCCGCAGGCAACAATCTTTGCGTCAATTGAATTTTGTACGGGAACAAATGCAAATCAACGCGAATAATCCGTTGTAAAGTGGACCGAGCCATGCCCAACTGCTGAGAACGGCGTTTTTGGGATGTTCTTGGGGACCTCTCAACACTGGCTCGTACGGCAGCGATATTCTCGGCCGATCGCCTTGGTCGACTTTTATTTGGCCTCTTCGGATTAGAAAGAGCCTCACCAGTCGAAAATTTTTCGTATAAACGCTTAATGGTGTTCTTAGAAGGCGCACTTCTCACATTTTTTAATATTTTAAAAGCACGTTGAGTTTTCACAATTGACTTCTTCTGTTGAATGTAAATTTCAACTATTTCGCGTGGCGTGTATTGTTCCATGGTAAAAATCTGCTTGGACTGATGCTTCAAACGCGGTATGTCATTAAGCGATCTGACATCTCTGTCAAAAGTTATGGCGTTGCCAGATGGGTCCGTCGAATATGGGAGACCCTGTACACGAATACTTATGTTGCATTAAAAAATATGAAACCATGATATTACAAGTAATTGTAAATAATTTAAAGGTATATGAGTATTTTAAAAAATTATAAATCTTTAGAAAAATATATATACGGGGAAAAACACGTCAAAAGGCCCACTTTTTTCAATTTTATTGCGATCGTGTCAAAACTTGGAGGGGTTGCAGAAGTTCTTTGGGTATGCTATGTGCTTAAAATACAGCTTCCTAGCGTGATACGTTATGAAGATACAGGGTGTCAAAGTTGGAAATTATGACCATTGTATCTCCCGACTACGTGGGCCGATTTGAATGAACAGTGGCTTATATGGCAGCTATTTAGAAACGCACAAAACGTGCATTGATAATTGTTTGCAAATATTCAATTTTCATATTTTTTTTCGCGACTTATGTTTTCCTCGCGATTTTAATTGTGTTCCGCGGATGGGATTCTATATCTTTAAACTACAAAAATGAAGCCCACTCTGTTTACTTTATCAATACGAATTTTCGTGATGGGATGAAAACCACAACAAAAGCTATGGAAATGTTGAATGTCAAACCTACTATTTTTTCATTACTTCTTTCGTATTATAAAGTGAGTTTATTCTAAGATGTGGACCGGAAACACGATTAATAAAATGTAATGGTGACATTCTATAGCCAAATACGCCAGAACAACAAAAAAACTTATTTCGCAAAAAGTCGACGTCGCATTTTTTACACTGGCCTACAATATTGCACTGGTCAAATCGAATCCTAGCGAGCAGATATCGGACACGATCTCGAAGGATTTTGAGGTTCTAAATCCGAATATAAAATCAAAAATGCAATATATATTCGCGTTTTTGAGATATTGTATTAATTATGTTATAAAAATGCTGATTTTACGGCTTTATGAATACAGAATCGCGAAAAAAATATGAAAATTGAATATTTGCAAACAATTATCAATGCACGTTTTGTGCGTTTCTAAATAGCTGCCATATAAGCCACTGTTCATTCAAATCGGCCCATGTAGTCGGGAGATACAATGGTCATAATTTCCAACTTTGACACCCTGGATCTTCATAACGTATCACGCTAGGAAGCTGTATTTTAAGCACATAGCATACCCAAAGTACTTCTGCAACCCCACCAAGTTTTGACGCGATCGGAATAAAATTGAAAAAAGTGGGCCTTTTGACGTGTTTTCCCCCATACACAAAATTAAAATGTTAATATTCTAAAGTATAATCAGTACAATTCCAGTGAATCTAATGGCCTAGTGGTTAAGATAAGAGTATAAGTTAAAAAACAACTTCAATGAATTTCCTCAGAAGTAGATAAAAGGAAATTCTTCGAACTGCAGCTATAGAGTTATCAAAATTTGATTGACCACCACCACAGCAAGGCAATCTATAAAAGCAAAGAGTTCCAAAAATATGAACACAGTCGGAGAAGTCAACTGAAAACAACTGCAACTTATAAACACAATGTTCGCAATTAATAAAATCATTACAATTTCCATTCTGCTGGGATGCGTAGCTACCATTCAAGCGGATGCCAAATTAAAACACACTCCCAGCAATCCTAACAATGTGGGCGTATTGAAACAACTGAAGTCTATAACCCCTAAATCTGGCGATCTCACTCTTTATGCTTACACCTGTTCAGTGGGTCAAAATAATGCTGGTAAGTTGGATACTATATGAACCTTTTTTGTAATACTCGTATATTTCGTACGACTATATTTTCCACCTTGATTACATTTCCAGCCTCACTTGGTTGCATTGGCGGAGATTCCTATTCATGGCCGAATGAACAAGATGTGGAATTGACTGTGTGGTGTGACAAGAGTAATGTCGGAGCAGTGATTGCCTATGCCGAGGTTGAATTTGTGGTTTCAACACAGAACGTTGCGTGCGCTGTTTCCTCTGGTGGTATTGGTCAAAGTTCACTGGAACTGAAAATCAATGTTTGGGGAACTTCGCAATTGGAATATGCCTCATATTTTTATGTTTGAAGCCTTTGAGAAGCAATTTCTAAATCGTTGGTATATAGCACAAATTAACTATCAAAATAAATGAAGTCTGTTTAATCCTGTAAACTAGTGCTCTTTTTGATCACTGACCACTCACTATCATATAAATAACAGTCGTAATAATATATTTTAAATATTTCTATTATAAAATAGGCACTATACCAGCATTTTAGTCAAGAATCAGTTTAAAATTTTACCAAATTCGGTTTTATAATCTATTCCCATAGCACTTAGAGACTAGTTTGGCATATTCTGCCCTCCGAAGAAAGAAAGACGTATCTCCATCTCAGTAGTTTTGAAATATTAAGCTTTTACGTTTTATAACTTTCGCGCCTTTAGGTTTAAGTTTACGAGTATGGTGGGGTGGCAGCCGGTTTTACCAGCTCACATTGACCAATTTTGGTCCCTACCCTAAACATAAAATTAAAAGCCGCTAAAGTTATATAACGTAAAAGTTAAATATCTCAAAACTAATGAAATGGAGATACGACTTTATTTCTTAGGAGGGCAGTATTAATATGCAAAGTTTATAGCAATATCTGATCTGATTTACTTCGACAGTATTAGCCGATTGTTAGCAGAATAAATCTCCTCAACATTAAATTAAGATTGAGTGTAAAATACACTTTCCATGGTACCTAGAAACTAAATCTGAACCGATTTTCTGGATCTGACCTTAATTTAAAATTCCACGCTGTCAAATTTGGGACAGATCGGTTGAAAAATTTGGTCTCCATATAGCTTCTATGTCGTGTAGGGAAATGCGTGCTTCCCCATTCATTCCAAAGTAAGCCTAGCGACTAAGCACACACACACATTTCAAGGGACATTGCACGTTTATCCATTAGATTTTGTTTGGAAAAAAGGGCTAAATAGACCTGTTAAGAAGGGAGCTAGAGGTTTAAGATCTTCCACAATAATGATCCTCATAAAATTCCACTATATAACTCTGACAATAAGAAATCTCCCTTCGACCAAAAATTGACAATTTTGCCCCACTGTAAAAAAAACAGACCAGCTGGACCACAAAAATATGCTACAAAAGTTATATACCTAATGTGCCATTTCAGAATTATAGGGTCGCTGCTCTGTTCCAAAAATGCTGTTGGACAGTGTATTTAGGTGACTTATCTAGAGTTTTTCTATGACAAAGTATTATTTTTTAGAAAACTAAATTATGGAATTTTCTTTTCGAAACACTTCTCTTTAGAACTGCATCATTCGACTTTTGTAAAGTTATTGTCGATAAATTGCTTTTTTGCATCCAAAATACCTCTGTGCGTCATATCGGCTCGACTTCAGCTTGCGATTGTACAACATAATATATACAAATTTATTGTACAACTTCGTTGGAACTTGAATGACAATTTGAGTTACATGGGAAAAAATAGATCTGGCAACGGCGCACTATGGTCGGAAATCAAAAATTGTGGCCAAAATTCAAATTTTATGGCTCAGTTATATTGAAAAAATGAATATGCCAATCTGTTGAGCACATATTCAGTATATTGTATCCAAAATGTCCGTCCGTCCGTCTATGTATCTGTATGTCTGTCTGATGGCTTGTGCGCACGATAACTCTCGAAACGAGTAACCGATTGACTTGAAATTTGGTCATAATAATTGTTTGCCGTAATAATTGTTCTCTATCACCGGCTAAGTTCGACGATGGGCCATATTGGTCCACTCCTTCTACTACCTCCCCCGCAAAGGGTTAACATTTAGTGAAATATTGATTATTTAATAACTTCTATACCACTTACTCGAATCTTCTAAAATTCCACACATGGTATTAGTTTATTAGTCCATATCACCTCGAGAAAAAAGGCCGAACTTGCCGCTCCACTTTTGGTACCTCCCACAGAAATGGATCATTTTGCACCAAAAGATAACTGCCTATAGCTTTAATATAAGTTGGTACAATTACTTGAAATTTGTACAGTATAATGCTTTTATAGTACTTACACTTCAGTGAAAGATGGGCGTCATTGGAATGCCCCTTTTGGTACCTCCCACACAAATGGACTATCTTGCACCAAAAGTTAACAGCTTATAACTTTAATTCCAGTGCATACAAAAACTTGAAATTTTGTACAGTGTAATGCTTTTATATTGCCTGCAGTCCAGTGAAAAATGGGCGTCATTGACACGCTCTTTATGATACTTCCCATAAAAATGGAGTATTTTGAACCAAAAGTTAATACTCGTAGCTTATAACTTTAATGTCAGTGCATACAAATACTTGCAGTTTTGTTCAGTGTAATGCTTTTATAGTACTTATAGTCAAAAGAAAAGTGGGCGTTATTGACATCCCGTTTGGTACCTCCGACACAAATGGACCATTTTGCACCAACAGTTAACAGCTTATAACTTTAATACCAATACATTAAAGTTATTAAATGCAATTTAAATTAATAACACTACAAAACAAAAAAAAAATGTTTGTCCTAGACCTAAAAATTATTTTTTTTATAGATTGTGGCATACTGTTATATAAAATCAAAACCAAAAAATTTGTTATGGATACATTTTTTTTTTTTAATTTTTTTATTAAAAATACTAATATCGTCGAAGGTGCCCTTAGTATTGTCACTATAATTTTTGGAGTATATGCCCCATCAGGTCGACTTATACGTTAAATTGAAGCTATTAATGTGGGCTACCAATGTTGGAAATATCTCTTTCTACCAATGTTGGAAAACAATGGTTTAGAACAAGTCATTAAACAAATTGGAAAAAGTAGATTTTTTTCAAAAAAAAAATAAAAATTTCCTGGGACGAAAAAAAAAATAAAAAAAAGATCGAAAAAATATTTAATTCCATTTTTCGCATCCTAGCGAAGAAAAATATGCCTATTTGAAGAAAATCTATGAATAAATGTAGTAATTATAACCTTTTTGGTAGAGGACAGAGAATTTCAAAAATATTTTTTTTTTAATTTCTGTTTAAATAGTTATTTTATTTCTTACTTTTATTTATATTATGTGCATTTGAGTTTATTTACATGTACAAAATTCATTAGAAGTAATTGTGAATTCTTTGTTGACGTTTGTAAATTTCGGAATCGGTTTCTCTAATGAGGAACCAAATATAATCTCCCATCATTCTTTCATCCCAGTGCCCTTGGTAACGCCGCTCGATGGACTTCATTTCTTGGTGAAACCTTTCCCCATGTTCGTCACTTACGTCGCCAAGATTCACTGGGGGAAACTTTTAAATGAGAATGCAAGAAATGAATTTTGAGGGACATATTTACACGTGTTGGTATACATAAAGCGAAAAATAAGTTAGAAGAATAAATACATATGTGTTATATACATAAATATAGAAAAATATATTTTTTTACCAATTTTTTCATAATTTTTTAACAATTCATTAATCATTGCTTCATATTGCGGGCTTTTATTGGATCCAAGGAAATTTGAAACTATTGCAATTTGACTGCAATTTTTTGAAATTTTCATCTTTCATCAGTTTCCTTATTTTAGGCCCATCAAAAACGCCTTCTTCGATTTTTTTTGAAAAGAAAGACTTTTAAATAAACTTTTTAAATATGAGAGTGATAGCCGTCTTTCCTTAAGGCTTCTACAAAAATTTTAAAGAGCTCCAGCTTAATATGTAGTTGTGGCAAAATAATGTTTTCTTTTTGGACGAGAGGTGTGTATTTTATGTTTTTTTTCACCCAATGTAATGTCTTTTCTGTTGGCCATTTCTATCTTCTGTAATGATCTTCGCGAGCTCGGCTATCCCAGAGGCATAATCAATTTAGCCATTGTTTCGTATGATTCCTCAGTGTTGACAGCATGAGAAATGGGAATCGACGGTTTCTGATTTCCGTTGTGCAAAAGTACTGCTTTCAAACTTTCTTTACTGCTGTCAACAAATAACCGTCATTCTTTTGAATTGTGTGTTTGATTAAGTTCCTCGAACAATCCGGGAATGTCCTGGCAAAAGCATATGTCATCCACAGTTGTATAAAATTGTTTGTAAGGTATATCACGGGCTCTATAATATAATATGTTAACATCTGGGGCCAAAAAATTGTACTGTTTCATCCGAGATACAAGTAGTTCTGCCTTATCTTTGGTCAGTTCCAAATCTTGCACGTATATTTCCAAATATTGCACATATATTCCTTCTATTATTTTACTAAACTCATGTCGATTTTTTTTAATTACATATTTTCCGCAGATGTAGCAGAATGGGGATCATTTACACATTGAAAAGTTATTTGCCTTTTACTCATACTTCGAAATATAACTTTATAATATTTTTCAGAAAATCGGCTTATCTCTTAAAGGCGTTGAATTACACTAATTAATTAATAAGTAATTTCATTCATAAATACCGGATTTAAGGTACATAAGTTGCAGTACCTGTAGCTGACATATAGTTTGCTGCGAACGTAGAAACCCAATACATATAATTTTACTACCTGTATATACTACTGGTATGTCCATGCCCCTAAAAGGCGCAACTGAATGGAAACCTCAGAAATAAAAAACCACAAATATTGTTGAATGACCCTCTACCTGTGCGGATCTGTCTTGTGAAGGGTTACGAACGGCCATAAAACCTCTTCTTCTCTATAATTTTATAATGTCTGACATCAATCCTCATAAAATAAAATACAGGTGCAATGTCTCTCTCACATATGGCGAATTCAATATAAGCAGAACATCATTTAAAAACGAAAAATATGAAACAATATTTTTTGAATTTCCCTAACATTTACAAAATGGCTCATAACTTTTACATCTATCCATAGATGTAAAATACAGTGTTTTCTACGTTAGCATGCTGGCTTTTTAAAAATGTGATATGTGTTTAAAAAAAAAAAAAACATTTTTTTCTCATATTTTTGACGACTGTTACTAAACCAAAGATTCTACGTGAAAGCAATATTTGCAGCATATGTAGCCCTCATAATTCCCTTTAATTTGAGGCATAACACGGCTTAAAGAGGCGTATACTTGAACTTGAAAATTATGGTCCAAATACTGAATGTACTTTTTGGTTTGTACCGAATAGGCGTCTAAACGGCTGGACCGATCTTCTTGAAATTTTCACAGAATGTACATGTGTAGGGGTGCTAAAAATAGGGTACTTGAATTTTCGATATATCAAGTGGGCGTGGACCCATATGGGTAAAATTTTGATATTGAGAACATTTTTTAGCTAGAGTGCTGAAATTTGTGTGTATGCATTTAGTAGCAGATTATGTGAATTTTCCAAAAATGGGCTGGATCGGACCAATGGGCGTGGCCCCGCCCATATATGCCAAATTTTAAAATTGAGATATCTTGCACAATTTATTAGCGTGAGTGCTGAAATTTAGTGCATATGTATCCGGTGGCAGTCTAGGTTATTGGTCCAAAAATGGGCGGGATCAGACCAACGGTCGTGGCCCAGCCCATATAAGCCAAATTTATAAATTGGGATATCTTAGGCAATTTGTTAGCGAGATTGTTGTAATTTTGTGTACATGTATCTGGTAGCAGTCTACGCGTTTGGTCCAAAAATGGGCGGGATCGGGCTAATGGGCGTGGCCCCGCCCATAATGCCAAGTTTTAGAATTGAGATATCTTGAACAATTTGTTAGCGTGATTGCTGCAATTTAGTGCATATGTATCCGGTGGCAGTCTACGTTATTGGTCCAAAAATGGGCGGGATCAGACCAACGGTCGTGGCCCAGCCCATATAAACCAAATTTAGAAATTGGGATATCTTAGACAATTTGTTAGGGAGAGTGCTGAAGTTTTGCGTATATGTATCTGGTGGTAGTCTACGTGACTAGTTCAAAAATGAGCGTGATCCGACAAATGGGCGTGGCCCCGCCCATATAAGCCAAATTTTAAAATTGAGATATCTTGCACAATTTATTAGCGAGAGTGCTGTAATTTTGCGATGTATCTGGTGGCAGTCTACGTGACTGTTGATCCAACCTCCAACCGCCCATTAGTCTGATCCGTCCAAAAATGGGCGGGATCAGACTAATGGGCGTGGCACCGACCGAGTGAGTTAAGTTTTGAAATTGGAATATCTTGCACAATTTGTTAGCGATAGTGCTGTAATTTTGTGGATATGTTTCTGGTGGTTTTCTACGTGATTGACCAAAAATGGGCGGGATATGACCACTGGCGTGGCCTCGCCATATAAGTAAATATTTTAAATTGATATATCTTGCACAATTTGTTAGTGAGAGTGCTGTAATTTTGTGTTTGATATATCTTGAGCAATTTGTTAGAGAGATCAATGGTTGGACGATTGGATGATGATTGCTGATTGTCTTTTTTTGGAGATAAGCGCTTTTAGCAAACAGTTCTCCTTAAATGATACTTGGCTGAGCGTATACGAGTATATTCTAATAATTCGACTGAAGTAATCGTTGTAATAAGGATATTGACAATGGGAGTTTGGTGGCTTCCGAAACAGATCTGTCTATCCAACCATTACAACCACCCCCTATACATGTCACTTACTTCTTCTTTAATTTTTAACAAAGTTGTTATAATAACTTTAAAAATAAAAATATTTAATTTAAAAAAATTACGCGATATCAATGGATGGTGCCTTATTTGACTTTATTCCAAATTTCATCGGGAAAAGATCGATTTCGGATGTTTATCGGCTGAAGCCTGGGTTGTCTTTTTCTTTCTTGGAAGGTGCCTTTAGTATTTGGATCATATTTTATGAAGTACAGGGTTTTCCAACAAGAGGTGTTATTTTCAATCACCCGGTATTTCGGTAGCTGTTACTTTTGAAGTTTTTATTCTTTGATATTTGACAAGTAGAAACTACGCCATTACTACAAATGGAACGATACATGATTCAACAATGCATTGAAATTATTAGAATTCGAAAAATCTAAAATAATCGAAAAATCATCTTGACTGATGAGGCCCATTCCCACCTCGGTGGCTACGTCAACAAGACATCTGGGGCTCGGAAAACCCAAGAGATATTGTTGAGAAGCCTCTCCATCCTCAACGTGTGACTGTCTGGTGCGGTTTATTTATGGTTTACCTCGAAATGAGGTTGGATCAACAGTTACGGTGAATGGATTGCGCTATCGAGAGATGATTAATAATTTTTTATGGTCGGAGTTGGATGGTGTTGATCTGCACAATGTTTACTTTCAACAAGCCACACAAGCAACGAAACCATTGCTCTGTTACGGGAAAAGTTTCCGGACCGTGTTATCTCTTGAAGAGGTGATCACATTTGGCCGCCGAGATCTTGTGATTTAACACCTTGCGACTTCTTCTTTTGGGGCCACGTGAAAGATAAGGTCTACGCCAACAGCCCAGCGTCTATTCAATTATATTATTACATTTTTAAAAATCCAGCATGCCAAAGAAGAAAACACTGTCGATTTGAAAAAAAATCTATGGAAAGATGTAAAAGGTATGAACCATTTTTATACCCTCACTTTAGTGTGACGAGGGTATATATCATTTGCTACGGAAAAAAGTGTAACACGTCGAAGGAGTGACCTAAGACCCCAAGTATGTTCGGAGGAAATCCGTTTTGGGACATTTTAAGTCGAATGAGCACTGTCCGTCCGTCTGTCTGTCTGTCTGTCTGTCTGTCTGCTGGCTGGTGCGCACGATAACTCTCGAAAGGAGTAACCGATTGACCTCAAATTTGGTATGTGGTAATATTTTGTTCTATCTCCGGCTAAGTTCGAAGATGGGCCATATTGGTCCACTCCTTCTAGTACCTTCCCCACAAAGGGTTAAAATGTTGTGAAATATTGATTCTTTAATAACTGCTATACTACTTATTCGAATCTTTTGAAATTCCACACATAGTATTAGCTTATTAACCGTTATCAACTCGAGAAAAATGGGCGAAGTCGCCACGTCCCTTTTGGTACCTCCCACACAAATGCACCATTTTGCACCAAAAGTTAACAGCTTATAACATTAATAACAGTGTATAAAAATACTTGAAATTTTGTACAGTGTTATGCTTTTATATTGCCTACAGTCCAGGGAAAAAAGGTATACCCTCACAAAGTGAGGGTATACCTTAGTCGGTTTACCCGACTGAAACTTTCTTACTTGTGTAAATGTTGTTTTATATTTTTCGTTTTTTAATGATATTTTTGCTTATATTGAATTCGCCATATGTGAGAGAGACATATAAGAGACATTGCACTTGCATTTTATTTTATGAGGTTTGATGTCTGACATTATAAAATTATAGACAGGACGAGGTTTTATGGCCGTTCGTAACCCTTCCTAAAATATGATATGCAATGTGAGAGCTATATTGGATGAGATCCCCTCAGATCATTCAACAATATTTGTGGTTTTTTATTTATGAGGTTTCCATTCAGTTAAGCCTTTTAGGGGCATGGTCATCCCAGTCGTATATACAGGTAGTAAAATTATATGTACGCATTACAAAGTAGTACGCGACAATCTGTAAAATATTGGGTGTCTACTTTCGAAGCAAACTACATGTCAGCTACAGGTACTGCAACTTATGAACCTTACACCCGGAATTTATGAATGAAATTTCTTATTAATAAAATATTACAAAGTTATATTTCGAAGTATGAGTAAAAGGCAAAGAACTTTTCAATGTGTAAATGATCCCGACAATTTCTGCTACATCTGTGAAAAATATGTAATTAAAAAAAATCGACGTGCGTTTAGTAAAATAATAGTAGAAATATATGTGTAATATTTTGGTATACAAGTTAAAAATATGAACGAACCGTGGACACCTAGTATTTTGTGTAATTCGTGTCATACACATAAATCTTACTCGTGGAAGAATGCGGTAAGTACTTTAAAATTAATGTATTACAATGTTTTGTTGAATAAAACGTTTTAATTTTAGACTTCACGTGCAACAGTACAATATTTTGGCCCCCGATGTTAACATATCATATTATAGAGTCCGTGATATACATTTCCCGGATTGTTATACATTTCCGGATTGTTCGAGGAACTTGATCAAACATACATTTCAAAGGAATGGCGCTTACTTGTTGACATCAGTAAAGAAAGTTTGAAAGCAGTACTTTTACACAACGGAAATCAGATTTCCATTGCTCATGCTGTCAACACTAAAGAATCATACGAAACAATGGCTAAATTGATAAAATACATAAAATATGAACATGACTGGAAAATTTGTTGCGATTTAAAAGTAGCTGCATATTAAGCTGGGGCTCTTTAAAAATTGTATAAAAGCCTTAAGGATAGATGGCAATTCACTCTCATATTTAAAAAGTTTATTTAAAAGTCTTTCTTTTCAAAAACTCGAAGAAGGAGTTTTTGATGGGCCTAAAATAAGGAAACTGATGAAAGATGTGAATTTCGAATCATATTTGATGTCGGATGAAATATGCAGCATGGAGGTCGTTTAAGCTTGTAGTTTCAAATTTCCTTGGATCCAATAAAAGCCCACAATATGAAACAATGATTAATGATTTGTTAAAAATTTATGAAAAAATTGGTTAGAAATATATTTTTTTATATTTATTTATATAACACTTATTTATGTACTCTTCTAACTTATTTTTCGCTTTATGTTTTCCAACAGGTGTAAATATGTCCCTCAAACTTCATTTCTTGCATTCTCATTTAAACTTTTTCCCCGAGAATCTTGGCGACGTAAGAGACGAACATGGCGAAAGGTTTCACCAAGAAAGACCGATGGGAGATTATATTTGGTTCCTCATTAGAGAAACCGATTCCGAAATCTACAAACGTCAACAAAGAACTCACAATTACTTCTAATGAAACTTGTTCATGCAAATAAACTCAAATGTACATAATATAAATAAAATCGCTATTTAAACAGAAATTAAACAAACAAGTTTTTTTTGAAATTCTCTTACCTCTGCCAAAAGGGCTATAATTTCTACATTTATCCATAGATTTCTACTTTTTTCCAATTTCTTTAATGACTGTTACTAAACCACTGTTTCTAAGTGAAAGACATATTTCCAACATTGGTAGCCCACATTAATAGCTTAAATCTAACGTATAAGTCGACCTGATCGGGCATATACTCCAAAAATAATAGTGCAAATACTTAGGGTAGCTTCGACGATAGTAGTATTTTTAATATTTTTTTTTTTAAAAAAGTATCCATAACAAAATTTTTGGTTTTGATTTTATATAACAGATTGTGGCATCTATACAAAAAAATAATTTTTTGGTCTAGGACGCAAAAAAATATTTTTTGTTGCATAGGGTTATTAAAAAAAACAAAAACAGTAGGTCTTCAATACCGGTATTTAATTATACCCTCACTTTAGTGTGACGAGGGTATATATCATTTACTACGGAAAAAAGTGTAACTCGTCGAAGCAGTGACCTAAGACCCCAAGTATGTTCGGAGGAAATCCGTTTTGGGTCATTTTAAGTCGAATGAGCAATGTCCGTCCGTCTGTCTGTCTGTCTGTCTGTGTGTCTGCTGGCTGGTGCGCACGATAACTCTCGAAAGGAGTAACCGATTGACCTCAAATTTGGTATGTGGTAATATTTTTCTCTATCTCCGGCTAAGTTCGAAGATGGGCCATATTGGTCCACTCCTTCTAGTACCTCCCCCACAAAGGGTTAAAATGTTGTGAAATATTGATTCTTTAATAACTGATATACTACTTATTCGAATCTTTTGAAATTCCACACATAGTATTAGCTTATTAGTCGTTATCAACTCGAGAAAAATGGGCGAAGTCGCCACGACCTTTTTGGTACCTCCCACACAAATGCACCATTATGCACCAAAAGTTAACAGCTTATAACATTAATAACGGTGTATAAAAATACTTGAAATTTTGTACAGTATTATGCTTTTATATTGCCTACAGTCCAGGGAAAAATGGGTGTTGTTGTCACGCTCCTTTTGGTACCTCCCACACAAAGGTACCTTTTTGCATCAAAAGTTAACAGCTTATAACATTAAAACCAGTGCATAAAAATACATGAAATTTTGTACAGTGCAATGTTTTTATAGTGTCTATAGCCCTGTGAAAAATGGGCGTTATTGCCACGCCCCTCTTTGTACCTCCCACACAAAATGCCCAAATCATATCACAATTTAATGTCTCATAACGTTTATACCAGTGCACATAAATGCTTATAAGTCAGCACAGTGCAATGAATTTAAAGTATCTAATGTTCAGCAAAAACAGGTGTATTTGATAAACCCCTTCTGGTACCTCCCACACAAATTGACGGAATAATTCGAGTAATATTCAATATTACATTACTCACAAAGTGAGGGTATACCTTAGTCGGTTTACCCGACTGAAACTTTCTTACTTGTTTTTTTTTATTATTTTTATATATTTTATTATTAATGTTATTATACACTGATAGAAAAAGCTTCGTCATTCGTCAAAAGTCAGCTAACGTACGGATAATCCTATTGATGAATTTGTTCGTCGCCCTGACGAATCTCTGTTTAATCTCTGGAAACTATAGTTTCGAGGGTTATCGTTCGCTCCGGTCAGGCTTACGGATGGACGGTCATAAGTAAAATGACTTAATGTGTTCTAAAACGGATTTCCTCCGCATAAACTTAGGGTCTTAGGCCACTCCTTTGATGCGTTACCCTTTTTCTATATCTTATATATACACTTATTGATATTTGTATTATAAATCAAATAAATCCCCATATTTATCCCCTCACCTTAGATATATAATTTTTTTATTTATGAGCACGATTCATCGTAGGGATGATATGTAATCACCCTGTTGGGTTTTTTTTATTCCACTAAATAGTTCTTGTTCTAGTATACTTAAACAGAGATTCGTCATGGCGACGAACAAATTCATAGATAGGATTATCCGTACGTTAGCTGACTTTTGACGAATGATGAAGCTTTTTCTATAAGTGTACCCTACACCACACTATTGTACAAGTGTGCAGATTTGTAAAAGAATACTACTGCTAGACACACCTTAAAATATACCTTTCGACTCAGAATCACTAGCTGTCCTCCTGTCTGTCCCATCTTATGTTGTTCGTTAAGCTCAGGTCGAATTTCACTCCGATCCTGCTGTAATTTGGCAATAAGAACTCTTTCACAACAGGGAGGAAACCTATTGGAATTGGTCAAAATCGGTTCTTATCGATATTGCTCCAAGATATAAATGTTTCGTTAGATTTGGCTTTGAAGGGCTGTGGAAACTGTATTTCCATTCAAACATTTTGAAATTTAGTATTTCCATTTTTTGAAAGCTTACATCCAAACTAAGAAAACAATGCCTATTTAATAAAAATCTATGAACAAATGTATAAATTATGACACATATTGTAAAAGTAAGAGAAACTAAAAACCGATTTTCCCCAAATTTGGCGATGTTCATTCGTGTAATAAGAAATTTCTTCTGCCGAATTTCGTACTGATTGGATGTAAAATACAGTCTCTACAGCGCTTACATGCCAAATCGGGAGTAACATATATGTGAGGGCTATATCTAAATCTGAACCGATTTTCCCCAAATTTAGCAGTGTTCATTAGTGAAATAAGAAGTCTCTTTCTGCCGAATTTCATACTGATCGGATATAATGTACAGTTTCTACAGTGATGTACATTATATCCGGGTCGATTTAAAAATCGCCCATTGCTCAGTGAAAATCGTATTCTAGGGATCAAAATAAGAAACTTTGCCGAAGGAACCATACCCCTAAAACGAATTCTGATGTCCCGGAAAAAATCCCACTTAGACCCATTTAGAGTGCTCCAATCGAGGCCAAATGTATGGAACCCCCAAGGGGTTCCAGGGGGTGTGCCACTGGCATAGGTGGGTCGGGCCTCCAAAGTTAGTGGGGGTCGGTCATACATTTGGACTCGATTGGAGCACTCTAAATGGGTCAAAGTGGGATTTTTCAACATTTGCCCCTAACCAAAAGTTCGACCCAAATTCCGGGACATCAGAATTCGTTTTAGAGGTATGGTTCCTTCGACAAAGTTTCTTATTTTGATCCCTAGAATACGATTTTCACTGAGCAATGGCGACTTTTTTTGCCTCCCCACAAATCGACCCGGCATAATGGGGCTATATCTAAATTTGAACCAATTTTCACCAATTTTCACCAATTTAAATAGGAATCGTGCTTGAGTCAAAAAAGAGCACTGTGCTAAATTACATAGCAATCAGAACATATGTATATACGACCTGCACTTTGATTACAACGATACATCTACAGACGGACGGACATGGTTAAATCGACTAAGGAAGTTATTCTAATTCGATGGGTATAATAAAACCGCTGAACTGATGGAAAATGGTATTATATGAAGTTGAAGGCTACTTAATATTTAATTCTTTAAAACTTTCGTCAACTAAATCGGATAAATGGTTCACGAGTTATGCCACTATATGTCGTTCAACCACTAATTTCTTTCCATATCACAGCTTATCGCGAGAATTTAAAGAGACAACCCTTTAGGCTAAGAAAAAAGAGAGGTTGAACCACATATTATGGCATAACTAGAGAACCATTCATCCGAATTGGTTCAGGTAAGCTTTTCAAACTTCAGAATTAAGTAGCCTTCAACTTCGCATAATACAATTTTCCATCCGTTCAGCGGTTTCGACAATATCTTACTAAGTATTGCAAAAAATCATATTTTTTTAGAAAATTTTAAAATTTTTTTATTAAAAGCCTCATAAAAACATCTAGAAACGCATAATTGTCATATTTTTGTGATTTTATCGTAAACTCTGAAAGGTTATGAATAAATTGAGACCATTCCGAAGAAAATCGATGCATAATTTAAAAAGTTTTAGCGAGGAGACCATGCACTTTTCTTATTTTTAGTTGTTATTACTTTTACTGTTACCATTTTTTACGCTTTTGTATTGTTTTTTTTAAAGGCCTTCCAAATATTTTTCGTATTTTTTTGAGTGATTTTGAAAATTTTAAAAAGTTTATGCCTATGTTTAAAACATTTCGGGGGGCACGGCCCCCGAGCCCCTTTCCCCCTCTGGATACGTCCCTGCCGTAATATAAAATAATACACGAAATAATCTGTCAAATTGTATGGGAGGTACCAGAGGGAGTTTAACAGATACTCTTATTTTTCGCTAAACAGTAGATACTTCAAATATATTGCACTGTGCCGAATTGTAAGCGTTTATGTGCACTGGAATAAAAATTATGATATATTCAATTTTGGTATGATTTGGACATTATTTGTGGGTGATGTGATTTAAAATTATTATACTGTGCAAAATGTTGTTGCACATTCGTGCATTAGTACTTACTCTATAAGCTCTTCTTTTTTTGTATAAAATGGAACATATGGGCATTTCCAGAGAAAGGTCCACCACGATGAGAAAAATAAAAGTTGATAAACAAATGTTTTTTTCTTTTATATTGTTAAAGAAATATTTGAATTTAAAGAATATAATGAGTTTGCAGCATATTTTTATTTTTGTTGTGAAATATTTGAACAGAAAGTCACAAATATTTTTTTTTCATTTTTGGCCCCTTTAAGTGCTGGTTTTGCATTTCACTGTTATTTGTTATATATTCGTTTTATGGTTGCAATCTTCGTTAAAGATCTTTGTACCAACAACAAACTATTAGGAAAATAGAAACAGAGATAAAGCAAGCATCGACTAACGGTAAATTTGTAAGTTTCTTTCACCTGCTATTTTGGTGTCACGTTCGCGATAACAAAACGCAGTTTTGTATCAGAACTGCTCATCCAGTCGAAGCAAGTAATTGAAAATTTATATTCACACAAAGTTAATTGTGCTTAATTAATAAAAAACAAAAATTGTTTGCTGTTGCTTCTAAGAAAGCTTTAATTTTAATCAAAAGTTTGTCGCGTTCGCCATCTTAGTTGGACATATTAGAACAAAAAAATTTTTTTTTTCATATTTGCTTACTTTTTGTGCGGATGAGTAAAAATAACAATAAAGAAGCATCACGACGACATTTGGAAAACATTAAAACAGAAAGAAATTAAATTAAAAAAATTAAATTAAAAAAAAATAAATTAAATTAAATTAACAAAAATTAAATTTAAAATTAAAAAATTAACAAACACGTGTTCCTTATTATTATTATTATTATTATTCTTACATTTGTAAGTGTAGAAGTTATACTTTTGTTTTTCTAAATGCAATTATTACGTGAGAGAAATAATGTCGCGTTAGGAATGTCGCGTGCGGAATTTACACTAAGAGCGGCAAAAAAAAATCCAATATATATATTTTAACATGACAACCTCTAATTAAAAACTACATTAGTCTATTTTAGTTTAAAAAAAATTGCATTACAAAATTCTGTTTCAATTCGCAGATTTTTGAATATTTCTAGATGCAGTCGAAAACGAGTTCTATTTTTTGTCGCGTTCGGGATCCCATGTTTTTTGCCAATATATCAGAAAGCAACTAATCAACCAAACCTGCCTTTTGCCCTAAATATAGTGCTACTAAAATGCTATCGAAAAATGTATACAACAAAAAAAAATTGTTAGATTTCTTTATTTTGTTTCACTTTAAAGGCGTACGAATGTCGCGTTCGGCATCCTGGAAATACCCATATGTGTGGGAGGTACCAAAGAACTGTAGGTACTACTATAAAAGCATTACACTGTACAATACTTCAAGTAATTTTATGGACTGGTTTTAAAGTTATAAGCTGTTAAATTGTTGTGCAAAATTGTCCATTTGTGTGGAAGCTACCAAAAGGGTTGTGGCAAACTTTGCCCATTTGTCACTGGATTGTAGGTACTATAAAACCATTACACTGTTAAAATTTCAAATCTTTGTATGCACAGATATTCAAGTTATATGTAGTTAACTTTTGGTGCAAAATAGTACATTTGTGTGGGAGGTACCAAAACGGGCGTGCCAATTACGCCTACTTTGCACTGCACTATTGGTACTATAACAGCATTACACTGTACAAAATTTCAAGTATTTGCATGATGTGATGATTTGCATATTGTTATAAGCAGTTAACTTTTGGTGGAAAATGGGCCATTTGTGTGGGATGTACCAAAAGTGGCGCGGCAACTTCGCCCATTTTTCTCGAGGTAATAGTGACTAATATTCTAATATTATGTGTAGAATTTCAATGGATTCGAATAAGTAGTATAGAAGTTATTAAAGAATCAATATTTCACTAAATTTTAATCCTTTGTGTAAGTGGTACTAGAAAGAGTGGACCAATATGGCCCATCTTCGAACTTATACGGAGATAGAAAAAAAGTTACCACATACCAAATTTGAAGTCAATCGGTTACTCCTTTCGAAAGTTATCGTGCGCACCAGCCAGCAGACAGACAGACGGACGGACATTGCTCATTCGACTTGAAATGACCGAAAAGGTATATTCGCCGAACATGCTTAGGGTCTTACGTCGCTCCTTCGATGTGTTACACTTTTGGCCGTAGCAAATGATTTACATATACCCTCGTATCACTAAAGAGAGGGTATAAACATTACATAGGAAAAAAACATTTTTTCTGAACTTTGACCTCGTGCCCTGCCTCAAATTTTCATTAAATTTTTGTAATATTTCGGGTCATTACACCCACATACTAGGGCAACAACAAAATTTCTTTTCGTTTAAATCCAAAAATAAGAAAGGTTGTCAACTTTGGCCCAATTTCTAAGATATACCCGATTGTCCGATTTGCAACGTTAATATCTCAAAATAATCCTTGGATCCTTGTTATTTCAGAACTTAAAATGTTTACCAGAACAAAAGTTATTGAATTTTGGCTGATTTTGACTCTGAACCGCTGAGTGGCGTAATGCATCATGGGTCAGTCGGTTAATATAAACTGTATACCAGTATTTTCCGAGTGAACTCATTCCTCATCAATAATATTACATAAATATGTAATACGTTTTGAAATTGACCCCATAATTACCGATTTATACACAAACGTGTCAGATAGAGTTTTATGTCCTTCTATGATGCTTCGTTGGGGCTTATCTGGTAATTTGTTTCTTTGAGTACACGAATACTTATGTTGCATTAAAAAATATGAAACCATGATATTACAAGTAATTGTAAATAATTTAAAGGTATATGAGTATTTTAAAAAATTATAAATCTTTAGAAAAATATATATACACAAAATTAATATGTTAATATTCTAAAGTATAATCAGTACAATTCCAAAGAATCTAATGGCCTAGTGGTTAAGATAAGAGTATAAGTTAAAAAACAACTTCAATGAATTTCCTCAGAAGTAGATAAAAGGAAATTCTTCGAACTGCAGCTATAGAGTTATCAAAATTTGATTGACCACCACCCCAGCAAGGCAATCTATAAAAGCAAATAGTTCCAAAAATATGAACACAGTCGGAGAAGACAACTGAAAACAACTGCAACTTATAAACACAATGTTCGCAATTAATAAAATCATTACAATTTCCATTCTGCTGGGCTGCGTAGCTACCATTCAAGCGGATGCCAAATTAAAACACGCTCCCACCAATCCTAACAATGTGGGCGTATTGAAACAACTGAAGTCTATAACCCCTAAATCTGGCGATCTCACTCTTTATGCTTACACCTGTTCAGTGGGTCAAAATAATGCTGGTAAGTTGGATACTATATGAACCTTTTCGTAATACTCGCATATTTCGTACGACTATATCTTCCACCTTGATTACATTTCCAGCCTCACTTGGTTGCATTGGCGAAGATTCCTATTCATGGCCGAATGAACAAGATGTGGAATTGACTGTGTGGTGTGACAAGAGTAATGTCGGAGCAGTGATTGCCTATGCCGAGGTTGAATTTGTGGTTTCAACACAGAACGTTGCGTGCGCTGTTTCCTCTGGTGGTATTGGTCAAAGTTCACTGGAACTGAAAATCAATATTTGGGGAACTTCGCAATTGGAATATGCCTCATATTTTTATGTTTGAAGCCTTTGAGAAGCAATTTCTAAATCGTTGGTATATAGCACAAATTAACTATGAAAATAAATTAAGTCTGTTTAATCCTGTAAACCAGTGCTCTTATTGATCACTGACCCCTCACTATCAAATAAATAACAGTCGTAATAATATATTTTAAAATATTTGTATTATAAAATTGGCAAGGAAAGGCGGAACCGACAATATGATACACTATGCCACCTTTTTAGTCAAAAATCAGTTTAAAATTTTACCAATTTCGGTTTTATAATCTATTTCTATAGCACTTAGACACTAGTTTGGCATATTCTGCCCACCGAAGAAAGAAAGACGTATCTCCATCTCAGTAGTTTTGAAATATTAAGCTTTTACGTTTTATAACTTTCGCGCCTTTAGGTTTAAGTTTACGAGTATGGTGGGGTGGCAGCCGGTTTTACCAGCTCACATTGATCAATTTAGGTCCCTACCCTAAACATAAAATTAAAAGCCGCTAAAGTTATATAACGTAAAAGCTAAATATCTCGAAACTAATGAAATGGAGATACGACTTTATTTCTTAGGAGGGCAGTATTAATATGCAAAGTTTATAGCAATATCTGATCTGATTTACTTCGACAGTATTAGCCGATTGTTAGCAGAATAAATCTCCTCAACATTAAATTAAGATTGAGTGTAAAATACACTTTCCATGGTACCTATAAACTAAATCTGAACCGATTTTCTGGATCTGACCTTAATTTAAAATTCCACGCTGTCAAATTTGGGACAGATCGGTTGAAAAATTGGGTCTCCATATAGCTTCTATGTCGTGTAGGGAAATGCGTGCTTCCCCATTCATTCCAAAGTAAGCCTAGCAACTAAGCACAAGAGCTCCGAAATCTTCGCTCGAATTCGAGTAAAGAGTGAAACTCGCTCGAATTCGAGCGCGAGTACTCCTGCGAGTGGAAAAAAAATCGAGTATACTCTTTTTTCTTTGCCGCTCGAATAAGAGCGCATATGATTCGCTCGTTTTCGAGTGCGAGTAAAATGCCCTCGAAATCGAGCAGATTATACTCTTGCCGAGTACTCTTTCAGTTTTTCTCATACAGAGCGCGTGTGCGGAGCAATTAGTTGGGTACATTTTATTTTAAAAGTTTACTCGACAATATTTTGATACTAAGATTAAATAATGAACTACTTAAAAATATAAAATATTAAAAAATCACAGCATTTTACACATATACTATTTTTATTTCCATCCTTATTATTACTCGTGTAATAAATAAATTTAATAAACAATAATAAATAATAAAAAAAATCTTCTTCGTGAGTATTTTTGTACACAAAAACCACCGTCCCCTGGCTCCTGCACACGATCTCCCCTCCTCAGCCAAAGCAACACCAAAAACCGTTTAAGTTACTATTCTTGCTACTACACACACACGCATACCCAAGTATGCAAAAAACCAAACCAAAGGCAAAAAATAAAATGCTTGAAACTGTAAAATGTTCATTGGCTACATACATAACTCTTTTATTACTCTTTACTTTTTTATTACAGCAATTTCTATTTTGCCACTCGATTTCACTCTTAGAGTAAACTCTCGCTCTATTTCGAAGATTTTTACTCCCACTCTTAATTTTTAAGAAGGAGTACTCGCGAGCGCTCGCGCCTAATATAAACGAGCGGAGAGTAGACTCTTTTTAAAACTCGTAATCTTCGAGTACTCTTCTTCGCGAGTACTTTTCACTCGCGAGTAAAATCGAGTAAATCTGAGCTCTGCTAAGCACACACACACATTTCAAGGGACATTGCACGTTTATCCATTAGATTTTGTTTGGAAAAAAGGGCTAAATAGACCCGTTAAGAAGGGAGCTAGAGGTTTAAGATCTTCCACAATTATGATCCTCATAAAATTCCACTATATACCTTTGACAATAAGAAATCTCCCTTCGACCAAAAATTGAAATCTTTGCCCCACTGTAAAAAAAACAGGCCAGCTGGACCAAAAAATATTCTACAAAAGTTATATACCTAATGTGCCATTTCAGAATTATAGGGTCGCTGCTCTGTTCCAAAAATGCTGTTGGACAGTGTATTTAGGTGACTTATCTAGAGTTTTTCTATGACAAAGTATTATTTTTTAGAAAACTAAATTATGGAATTTTCTTTTCGAAACACTTCTCTTTAGAACTGCATCATTCGACTTTTGTAAAGTTATTGTCGATAAATTGCTTTTTTGCATCCAAAATACCTCTGTGCGTCATATCGGCTCGACTTCAGCTTGCGATTGTACAACATAATATATACAAATTTATTGTACAACTTCGTTGGAACTTGAATGACAATTTGAGTTACATGGGAAAAAATAGATCTGGCAACGGCGCACTATGGTCGGAAATCAAAAATTGTGGCCAAAATTCAAATTTTATGGCTCAGTTATATTGAAAAAATGAATATGCCAATCTGTTGAGCACATATTCAGTATATTGTATCCAAAATGTCCGTCCGTCCGTCTGTGTATCTGTATGTCTGTCTGATGGCTGGTGCGCACGATAACTCTCGAAACGAGTAACCGATTGACTTGAAATTTGGTCATAATAATTGTTTGCCGTAATAATTGTTCTCTATCACCGGCTAAGTTCGACGATGGGCCATATTGGTCCACTCCTTCTACTACCTCCCCCGCAAAGGCTTAACATTTAGTGAAATATTGATTATTTAGTAACTTCTATACCACTTACTCGAATCTTCTAAAATTCCACACATGGTATTGGTTTATTAGTCCATATCACCTCGAGAAAAAAGGCCGAACTTGCCGCTCCACTTTTGGTACCTTCCACAGAAATGGATCATTTTGCACCAAAAGATAACTGCCTATAGCTTTAATATAAGTTGGTACAAATACTTGAAATTTCTACAGTATAATGCTTTTTATAGTACTTACAGTTCAGTGAAAGATGGGCGTCATTGGAATGCCCCATTTGGTACCTCCCACACAAATGGACTATTTTGCACCAAAAGTTAACAGCTTATAACTTTAATTCCAGTGCATACAAAAACGTGAAATTTTGTACAGTGTAATGCTTTTATATTGCCTGCAGTCCAGTGAAAACTGGGCGTCATTGACACGCTCTTTTTGATACTTCCCATAAAAATGGAGTATTTTGAACCAAAAGTTAATACTCGTAGCTTATAACTTTAATGTCAGTGCTTACAATTACTTGCAGTTTTGTTCAGTGTAATGCTTTTATAGTACTTATAGTCCAAAGAAAAGTGGGCGTTATTGACATCCCTTTTGGTACCTCCCACACAAATGGACCATTTTGCACCAACAGTTAACAGCTTATAACTTTAATACCAATACATTAAAGTTATTAAATGCAATTTAAATTAATAACACTACACAACAAAAAAAATTTGTCCTAGACCTAAAAATTATTTTTTTTTATAGATTGTGGCATACTGTTATATAAAATCAAAACCAAAAATTTTTTCATGGATACATTTTTTTAAAAATTTTTTTATTGAGAATACTAATATCGTCGAAGGTACCCTTAGTATTTTCACTATAATTTTTGGAGTATATGCCCCATCAGGTCGACTTATACGTTAAATTGAAGCTATTAATGTGGGCTACCAATGTTGGAAATATCTCTTTCTACCAATGTTGGAAAACAGTGGTTTAGTAACAGTCATTAAACAAATTGGAAAAAGTAGATTTTTTTCAAAAAAAATAAAAATTTCCTGGGACGAAAAAAAATATAAAAAAAATCGAAAAAATATTTTATTCCATTTCTCGCATCCTAGCGAAGAAAATAATGCCTATTTGAAAAAATATTATCTATGAATAAATGTAGAAATTATAGCCTTTTTGGTGGAGGTAAGAGAATTTCAAAAAATCTTTTTTTTCAATTTCTGTTTAAATAGCGATTTTATTTCTTACTTTTATTTATATTATGTGCACTTGAGTTTATTTACATGTACAAGTTTCATTCGAAGTAATTGTGAGTTCTTTGTTGACGTTTGTAAATTTCGGAATCGGTTTCTCTAATGAGGAACCAAATATAATCTCCCATCATTCTTTCATCCCAGTGTCCTTGGTAACGCCGCTCGATGGACTTCATTTCTTGGTTAAACCTTTCCCCATGTTCGTCGCTTACGTCGCCAAGATTCTCGGGGAAAACGTTTAAATGAGAATGCAAGAAATAAATTTTGAAGGACATATTTACACCTGTTGGAATACATAAAGCGAAAAATAAGTTGGAAGAATACATACATATGTGTTATATACATAAATATAAAAAAAATATATTTCTAACCAATTTTTTCATATTTTGTTAACAAATCATTCATCATTGTTTCATATTGCGGGCTCTTATTGGATCCAAGGAATTTTAAACTACAAGCTTAAACGACCTCCATGCTGCAATTTCACTTCATTTTTTTGAAAAGAAATATTTTGAATAAACTCTTTAAATATGAGAGTGAATTGTCATCTTTCCTTAAGGCTTTTACAAAATGTTTAAAGAGCCCCAGCTTAATATGCAGTGGTGGCAAAATATCGGCTATCCCAGAGCCATAACATACCAACTACTTTTAAATCGCAACAAATTTTCCAGTCATGTTCATATTTTATGTATTTTTATCAATTTAGCCATTGTTTCGTATGATTCCTTAGTGTTGACAGCATGAGCAATGGAAATCGACGGTTTCTGATTTCCGTTGTGTAAAAGTACTGCTTTCAAACTTTCTTTACTTCTGTCAACAAATAAGCGCCATTCATTTGAATAGTATGTTTGATTAAGTTCCTCGAACACGGTTGTATACAATTGTTTGAAAGGTATATCACGGACTCTATAATATGATATGTTAAGATGTGGGGCCAAAATATTGTACTGTTTCATCCGAGATGAAAGTAGTTCTGCCTTATCTTTGGTCAGTTCCAAATCTCTCACTAGATCAATGAGTTGAAACTGAATAAAAAGCGATGACTTCTGACTCAAACTTGAATCGCTCGGAGTTGAGTACTCAGTCGAACTTGATGATGTTACCGTTATTAGGTTGTTAGCTATACTTTGACACTTCCTACTCCAATCTATTAACTTAGACAAAAACAGCAGTCCGTATCGTGAATGAATGGTTGTCTCCAAATCATTGGCATTCCAAATTCCACGTGAAGTCTAAAATTAAAACATTTTATTCCACAAAACATTGTAATACATTAATTGTAAAGTACTTACCGCATGCTTCCACTACTCCATAGAGTAAGATTTATGGTGAAGGGCCAATGCACGCGTCATGCGGCGCGGCGAGGATTCAGCATTGCCCGTACACAAAACATGTGGTTGTTTTCAATAAAAGTTGAACAAGAAATTGTGTCTGATTGAGATTAATTTAATCTGGCACATTTACAAAATGGCTCATAACTTTTACATCTATCCATAGTTTTTTTTTGAAATAGACAGTGTTTACGCCTTTAGCATGCTGGCTTTTTAAAATTGTAATAAAATAATATTTTTGATTTTTTTCTATTTTTTATGGTTTTTTTTTGTACCAGAAAAAAGTGTTTTAAAAAAAATCATTTTTTTCTCATATTTTTGATGACTGTTACTAAACCAAAGATTCTACGTGAAAGCGATATTTGCAGCATATGTAGCCCTCATTATTTCCTTTTAATTTGAGGCACAACACGGCTTAATCAGGCTTATACTTGAATGTACTTTCCATGAAAGCTGTAATTAAAAAAAAAATAAAAAAAAATTACCATAAAATATTATTTTAATATTATTTTGTGTTTGTGACACCTATTTGCACCAGAAACTGTTATCCACTTCCCTTGGACAAAAATTTTGTTGCATAGTGTTATATTTAGGTTTTTTTGCTGCTAGTAACGAATTCGTTATAATAATAACGAATTTGTTATAACCTTCAACATCTTGCTGTACAAATATAATAAAGGTAAATCTTAAGATGGATAGTACATATGGGCAAATATCAAAATTTTTTAATTTTGAAGTAAATTTTGTTTCCAGATTTTTTTTTCGAGGACATCAACGGCTTTTACAACAGACGAAGATAAAACCTGTAAGGAAAGGTTAAAGTCGGGCGGGGCCGACTATATAATACCCTACACCACCTCCGCAATGTACATTATGAATTTCTTTTTGAATAGTTGGAATTATTAGTTTCCTTTCTTTTACGAAAGTACTTAGCTCCCCCGCCACGTCAAGACTTATTCCAAAGAGGAGTTTAATATAATGTGTGGAATTAAAAATTGAACTAATAATAATATTCCACATATTTGCATTTACTGTGGTTATTATTAGCCTTAACACAATAAATAGTCCGATTTTTGGTCGTACACAATATAAGTAATATATGCAGGGTATGTTAGGTAGGTACTACCTTGGAATAATTGGTTTAAGTAATGTTTTAATTTTCATTTCCGCTGAAGCCTTTATAGCGCTTATATAAAATAATTAGGAACATCTTTCTGGAAAATTTTGATCGGTAGTAAAGTACAACTTATATAGCGCTTTGGTACCAAATCAGGTACCAAAGCGCTCATATATATGGAGGTTATATATAAATCTGAACGGATTTTCCTTGAATACTCATACTCAAAAGAAACTTCTTTCTGTCAAATTTCGTACTGACCGGATATAAAATACAGTCTCTACAGCACTTACATGTCAAATCGGGGGTAACATATATATGGGGCCTATATCTAAATCTGAATCGATTTTCTCTGAATTTGGAAGTATCCTTTCATATAATAAGAAACCTCTTTGTGTAGATTTTTTTACTGATCGGATATAAAATACAGATTGTACAGCGCTTACATGTTAAAATGTGGGTAACGTATATATGGGGGCTATATCTAAATCTGAACGATTTCCCTCAAATTTGGCAGTGTTAATTCATGTAATGAGAAACCTCTTCTGACAATTTTTTTTACTGATCGGATTTAAAATACAGTTCTACAGCGCTTACGTGTCAAATCGGGGGTAACATATACATATATGGGGGCTATATCTAAATCTGAACCGATTTCCCTCAAATTTAGCAGTGTTAATTCACGTAATGAGATACCTCTTTCTGCCAATTTTTTTTACTGATCGGATATAAAATACAGTTTCTACAGCGCTTACATGTCAAATCGGGGGTAACATATATATGTGGGCTATATCTAAATCTCAACCGATTTCCCTCAAATTTGGCAGTATTAATTCATGTAATAAGAAACCTTTTTCTGCCGAATTTCGTACTGATCGGATTAAAAATACACTTCTTACAGCGCTTACATATAAAATCGGGGGTAGCATATATATGGGGGCTATATCTAAATATTAACCGATTTTCTCCGAATTTGGCAGTATTCCTTCATGTAATAAGAAACCTCTTTCTGCCGAATTTCACACTCATCGGTTATAAAATAAATTTTTTATGGCGCTTACAAGTGAAATCGGGGGTAATCTAAATCTGAACCGATTTCTTCCAAATTTAGCAGTGTTCATTCATATAATAAGAGACCTCTTTCTGCTGAATTTCATACTGATCGGATAGAAAATAAAGTTTTTACAGCGCTTACAGGTAAAATCGGGGCTAACATATATATGGGTGCTATATCCAAATCTGAACCGATTTTAACCAAATTAAAGAGGGATCGTCCTTGGGCCAAAAAAATATATGTGTAAAGTTTCGTCAAGATCGGGCCATAATTGCGGCCTGTACTTTGATTACAAGAATACATCTACAGACAGACGGACATAGCTAAATCGACTCAGAAAGTGATTACAAGTCGATCGGTATAATAAACAATGTATCTATCTCTTCTCCTTTTGGGTGTTACAAACAAATGCACAAAGTCATAATACCCTGTACCACAGTGTGGTGTAGGGTATAAATATAAACATGCAAAAACCGTTGTTGTGAATAAATTTCATCAAAGGCCGCGAAAGTTATGGCGGTTCAAAATTGAAATTTAAAAAAAATTGTATAAAATGCAATTTTCAGCGGAATTTGGAAAACTAAAATTACAATCATAAAAAATTAGCATTTCTATCAGCCTATTACAAAATATTCGCTGTAGCTTCATTATTCGGATAAATATAGCGAATCCAAAAAATCGAACATTATTTTTGTGGAAATATAATTTTTGCAATGTGCATAATTTGTACAATCATCAAAATAAAATGGCGGCCCTCCGATTTCGGAATAGAGCGTTAAAAATCCTTTTATTTCACACACACTTCCGCCATATCTGTACCCCGCACTGGGTGTGCCTTGACGATCATTGCTGAGACAAAAGTGTCACGTTCTTCGCGTACAAGACTTCAATCTTAGAATAAGTATCCATGATTGTTAAGTGCACCACAGCAGTACGCCCGAAGAAAATAGAAATGAATTTCAGACGTTTATACTATTAAAAATTCCAAGGACAAAATTTGCAATTTTTGCAAAAATTTAAAAAAGTGAATAAAATTTCAGCGATTCATTATTTTGTTACGGCCCCCTGATTTTTGGATTCACCAGGTCAAAAGCCATCTGGGATAATTAATTCAGCTCAACCTATACATAACCGTTGATGTGCTACGCGAAATACACTATCAAAAAAAATTCACGCAAGTTTAACAAAAGTTTGGGAAGCTATAGCGGTGGTTCCATTAAGAGCACATCTACGACACCCATATAGATTTATAGGTATTTAAAGCCGCTATAACCGCTTCTTTAGTGCTATTTCATTACATCGCGGGCCGCGCTGCCCGCGGTCAAAAAACACTTGAAATCGCATTTCAAAAAGTTATGAGCTATAATTTTTTGCGGAAAGATCTCACATGAACAGTGCTCACGAAAAATTCTCACTCCATGTGTCCCTCGTGTTTTTTGTAACTGACCAGTAACTTCAGAATAAATAGTTTGGCCACAACTTATAAAAGAATGGATACAGATATGAACATTTCTAGGACTTTTTTCACTATTTTGAAATGTATGTGCTTATAACTTCTATAGTTTTTTAGATAATAACAAACTTTTTGGGAAAAAAAACTTTTATGTTTGTGGTTTATCTAATTCCATCAACTTATGCACCGAAATCTGTACACAAAGCGAGAAAAGGGAAAACAACATACATTACCCCTGTGTTAAAAAATTTTGATATTTGCCCATATACACGATAAATTGGGCAATATATACACCGAAAGAAGGGTCAAATAAATTGGGATAAATTGGGCAATATATACACCGAAAGAAGGGTCAAATTTCAGACTTCAGATTTTCTCAAAATAAAGAAAATAATTTGCAAGCGATCCATGATTAACATTCGACTTTGTGTATTTTTAAAACGATTTTAAAACTTTTATGCTCAGTAGGTGATCTGTGGAAACAAAGTGAGGTCGCTTGAACTTCACAAGACCTCTGCGATAAACATGTGATATTTCAATAAAATCGACAAATCAGTTTGGAAATTAAAGTCGTTAAAGTCCACCACATTGAAAAAAATTATCCCAATTTCAAAACCTCATTTGTCATATTCATCAAAACATGTATGAAACATTTCATATTTAAAATTTTTATTTTACCTACTATTAAGCAAATTGTCATTATTATAAATAATAATTAATAAGAAATGTGGCTATTTTATGGTACAAAAAATTTAACGGATTAGGTAATGATTTGTCTCTGTGTGTCAGCTGACAAAGTTTACAAAATTATCTGTATAATAAATGTATGTACAAATGTCCGATTGTCCCATTATTGCAAGATATTGTATAGGCGCATTTAATCGCTGATCCAAATTGCAGAAAAAATGTTTAAGTCATCGAACTCGATTTTCTGAATAATAATACAATAGGTTGTAAAAATATTCCGATAATAATAAAAACATTGACAATAAAGCAAAGTTCTGTCAGCTATATAAATAAGGTGTTTGATGCTTGAAATAGACAGTTAACGTCGAATTGTTAAAATCATTCAAAAGAAAAAAATGTTTATTTTTAATAAATTCCTTATTTTTGCCCTAATAGCTGGTCTACCCTGTTTGTACGCAATCGGAAATATAAAAGCGGTGGAAGTAAGTCCTGGGAAATTAGTTCAAGTCGCCCGGGAGAAAGTGGAAACAAACGAATTGGGTGCCACAGAATATACCTTCAAATGTGTTGCAGGAACTGAAACCGGTAAATTGAACAGTTGTATTTTTTAACACTTATTTGAATACATTTGTGCATTTGTTCTTTTTTTCCTGGGCACTACGAGTACAGGCCGTATTGGATGTAGAGGAAGCGATCGGACAGCATGGCCAACGCTGCATGATATTGTGATGATTGTGAGGTGTCCCCCAAATGGCGATGGACCTACTATAGCCTATATTGAAGTCATTTTTACGGTTACCACACAGAATATAAATTGTGTAATTACCGATGGTGGGATTGGTGCAAGTCATATTCTAGTGGAAGTGGATATCCACGGCACTTATTTGCTGGATTATACAGTTAATGTGCATATAAATTAATTATAACACCAAAGTAAATTTATATTCTAATTATACGGTACTGGAAATCATGGCGGAAATCTGCTGATTCGATTCCTATTGTTGAATATATATTATCAATTTTTAGACAATAAAGTTATACATAATAAAACCAGTAAGATTATATGTTTGAATTGGAAGAAATTATATTTGGAACAAAAATTTAAAAATATTATATATGTAAGTATATTAAATGTGTATGTAAAACATTATATATTTGGAATGTACCCTAAACATATGTATGTTTCCAGCATAATATATTTGAGATAATTTACTATAGAAGCGATTTTTTCAACGTGCATAATCGGTTCATCTCAAACATGAACCGATGTATGCCGTTTTCTTCAGCGACGATAGCAACACACTCCCTCCCAACAGTTTTCATAACGATCGGTTGGAAAATGTGTCATCTCTAAAATAAAGAGAGTATAATTATATTTGTTATTACACGGGGAAAAATCGCCTTTTTTGATATGTTTGAATCGAAAGAAAATATATTTGGAACACAAATTTCTAAATATTTTATATTTCTTAGCAAAAAATTTTATTTGAAAATCAATAAAATATATTTGGATCGCATATATTAATATATTAAAACATATTATATTTGCAAACTAAATTTCTCAAATAAAATATGTGTTTAAATACAAATAAAATTATTATTTAGGAATTTTTCCAAATATATTTTATTTAAAAAAGATTTCCAAAACTTTTGCTGAGCTTTTAAAATTTCAGTTTAAATTTTTTCTTGGTTTCGAATTGTACCTCCCATTTATGATACCATATGCAGCATTACCTTCTGTTTTAAATCAATCATTTAGAATTTCTGAGTATGTCAAGCCATCATTAGTTGTCAATTATCTAAGTACTTTATATTGACCCAAGATTATATGATTTCAATTATTATTTTTTTTACGAACATTAAAAATTTCTAAAAATTTAGCTTTGAATTACTGAAAAATTTGACACAATTTATATATTTTATGAATATTTAAATGCAAATAAATATTTGCGTCACAAATAGCAGTCACATTAAGATGTAAACAAATATTTGTTTAGAACAAAATCTTCCAAAAATACGCAATTTTTGTATGTACCAAATATTACATGCTTAGAGTCTACCCTAAACATATGTATGTTTCAAGCCGAATATGTTTGGGACAATATACTACCGATTTTTTTTCAGCGTGTAGTATCTCCAAACGTAGTTATGAACTATCTAACTTCTGAAGTAAAAAAAGGAATTCAAAAAGGGAAATAATTCAGCCGTTTCTTAACCAGACAACCGGTTGTAGAAGAGGTGTTAAAGAACTTATGTTTTATGTTTGGGCCCCCTATGGTATACAGAGGGGGAGCTACAGAGCCTCAAAGCTGTAACTTTTTTTTTCGTTCGATTCTATAATTATCTTTTCTGGATAGACCACAACATTTACCCACTGAGGCAAAAGGATGGTCATTTGAAGTTATAATTTCCAAAAAATATTCTTTGTCAAAAATACCAAAAATTACAAAAACTATTTTTTATAGACTAAAACTTCAAATTGCTATAACTCTTGTCTCAGTAGGTTTATGTAATGGCAACTTCTATGATCTTTCTAAAGCCTTTGACTTGGTAGATCACAAAATCTTGATTCAGAAATTACAATGTTATGGCATTAGGGAATCTGCGTTATGTTTGTTGGAAAATTATTTGACAGATCGTAAGCAATATGTGGAGACAGGAGATTTTAGAAGTTTTACCGGCAAAGTTGATTATGGAGTGCCACAGGGAAGCGTTTTAGGTCCACTGCTTTTCTCTGTTTATCTGAATGATATACAATATCTTCCTTTGAATGGGAAACTGCGTATGTACGCAGACGATATATGTCTCTTTTACCCTTATAAGAGTGATACAGTTTCGAATATTGAAAGGGATACAGCAATATTATGTGAATTTATAAGATTGAATAAAATTGTTTTGAATTCTGAGAAAACCAAGTTATTAAGATTCCGACCGTATTCGGTAAACATTAGAAATGTTAGTATTTTTGTTGATGGAAAAGAAATTTATGAGAGTGATTGCATAACATATCTTGGAATTAATCTGCAAAATAATTTATCATGGCATACTTACATTCAAAACCTAAAGAAAAAGATAGCTTCTGTATTAGGATTGATTTATAAGTTTAAAAACAAATTCAATACAAGAACCAAATTGATGTTGTATCATTCGTTGATACATAGTCACCTGAACTACCTGCCTATTATATATGCGAGTAGGAGAAGTAATGAACTAAAATCCTTACAAAGAATCAAAAATAAAGCTATTAAAGCTGTTTTCAACTAACGTATTCCACAATTTCGTTGTACAGAGATATTTCCAAAACAATTTTACCAGTCTGTGGCTGCATAAGCAACAGTTACTTATGTTTGTTTTTAAATCTGTCAATAACATTGGTTACCATACAATTGCCTTTGAAAGAAATCAATCAAGATTTAACACCAGAAACAATATGAATCTGAGAACAGTCAGATGTAGATTAGAAGCAACCAAACGTGTTGAATATGTGGGTTGTCTTGAATGCAATAATCTCTCCCAAAATATTAGGAATATAAATCGAATTTAAATGTTTAAGCATAAAGTAAAAGATTATTTGCTTGATAATATTGAAATGCTTCTCATGTAATATCACAAAATATTGAAACTGCTTTGTGTATTAAAACTATTTTGTTTATGTACAATGAAATCAATTGAAATTTTAACTTGAAAATATTTTGTGTGATGGTCAGTTTTCACATAAGGAGCTTATTTAAAGGCTATCAAATTGTTTGCTGGGTTGTTTACAACTTCACTGTTAATCTCTTTTCAACTTACATATGTCTTCAACATTACAAGCCATAAAATTATATTTTTGGATATAAGTACATGCCTTACATGAATCAAATTCACAGTATTCACGTTACTGTTTAGTCAAAGCTGAGGTCAGACCTGTGATGGTGTGGTGGGTTCGCATCAGACTCCCACGCATGAGGTCTGTGGTTCGAATCTCACCGACGTCGAGAAAATATTTGTTTGTATCTTGTAACGATTATGACCTTAGCTAATTACAATGTCGTTAATTTGCATGGAAACAACAACAAACACAAGACAAAGCTAGGAATGCAGTAAAAAAGATCTGTATGTATGTAACTAATAATGTTCATTTTGCTTTTGTTAGTTATTCTATGTTTTAGAACTAATATTGTTTTTCTTTTTACTTAATATTGCTTCGCTTATCGGCGCAGCCAATTTTCGAAGTTAGGCTTCACAGGTTGTCGTCCACCAGAAATCTTTCTTTCACATTTCATATTTCAAGCAGTGAACCACGAGCCTTGTTAAATATATTAAACAGATTGATTAGAGTTTGTGTTTTAATATTAAGTGTTGAATCCGAAAACTAATTTTTGATTGCACAATTAATCTACCCATTTATAAATGCCCTGCAATCTGGTATTTATCCAATTGCTTAAAAAAAGATCATCAGCAAGAAAGTTGCTTTAAGTGGAATTCTCCAAAATATATGTGAAGTGTGAGAATACAAGTTTCCAGCATAACGTATGCCCACGTTCAGCTGCGACTCCAAGGGCATAAGGGACAAGCACGACTCATGTGGAAAAGTTTCTCGTAGGAGATAAATACATAATCTATTTAATCGAGGTAATTATTCAATGTGTGAGTTAGTGGATTTTTTTAAAAAAAAATAATAGAATATCGCCTATTAGCTTCACGAGGTTATATTCTGGTGGTTGCGTAACGTGATTGGTGCCTTAAATAAAACACATTCATATCGCCAACATATGATAAAGTTAATAACACAGAGCTACATACATAAATACAGAATTGTCTTCCTTGATCGCTGTTCTGGAAGTTAGATAATTGCGCTTGGACAATCTCCAGCCACCATTGTACGACATTGGTGTCCAGGGCAAACAAGCTCCTCCGGTCAAGGGGACTTTTAAACCTCCATATGACCTTCAGACTTGTCAGACTTTAGACGTAATTTCGAAACGTACATAATCGGAGTTCGAATATAACCAGAGAGCTATATGGAAAAGAACCAGCAGGAAGCTAAAATCTCATATATTTAGTTTTAGATGTAATAATAATAATATATATTTAATTTCTTCATAAACAGTTTCAACTAGGGATGATAGCAAAGGTTACAAATTAATGTCACATCCAGCAAAAATTTTAGAATTTTCCAGACGTGCACCTAACTACAAAGACTACAACTCTTCTAAGTAAATCGTCACACCAACAATTTATCGTCTTCTAAGCAAATCGTCACACCAACAATTTATCGTCGAGGCCTCGAGGATCCCCAGTAAGTTTTACGGGAGTTTGGTAAGTGATATTAATGTAACCCATATTATTGATTCTGTTATAACTACTAAAATTTTTGCTAAAGACAAGACACCAATGTTTGTGCCATCAATGTTTAAACAAAAAAAAGAAATCCTAATGTTTAAATACCTTTGACATTTGAAGCCTTTGCGGTCAAAACAACATTAAAGACCTAATATTTTTTTTTATATCTACTCCTCCTCTTTATAAAAAAGTTTTTTTTGTTCTCCACATCCATTTAGATAAAATTTGGAAAAATTGGTAAACCTTAACTTGTTAAAAATTTAGGTTCACAAATTAATACTCTGTCTGAGCTTAAACATAATTTTTAAAATCAATAATAATGTCTCTAATTCTACAGTAATTTACCATCATTAGTAATAGATTTCCAAAATATTAAGAGAATATATCTGAAATTTGAATTCTATTTCTTGATAGTATGTTTCTAAGTTTAATTTTGATATAAAGTAGTTTAGAGTACTTAAAGATAAATTTGTAAGTAAAGAAGTGGCTACTATGCGCTTCACACTTTTATAAATAAATAATGTACATGAATTTCTGTCGAACTTAAACCACATATAACTCTATTTTTTGCTTTGTGTAACTCGTATGAGTTTGTACCGAACCTGTTCGAGCAATGGTGTCGAACATTTTCTTTTGAGAGCAAATGTACTCGTATATGTATTTATTGTATCATTTGGATACATTTGTATCTGCGTATGATACTGAAATGATCTAGTAGGTTTCCATCTTGCATCTTGCAGAGGTTATGTAGGGATGTAGGGGTAGAAAAAGGAGAAACGATTTTGGGATCTTTATGAAAAATAATGCCTTCAAGATCATGGTAGGGAGGGTTAACAGGCGGTAGGTCCCAACAACACCTGAGGATTCTACAACGTAAATCGTGGTAAAAATGTGACTGATATATATATTTTTTGTTGTTTATTCATTATCTGATTATTCCGGGTTTTTGTTTTTCAAATGGTTAGATACGGCCTATAAAGTTTAGTTTCTGTTAGAAGACTTTGGTATATATTTTCATTTGGGAGTCTACAATAAAAGATATTTATGTTCAGGAAAGTACCGTTTTGGTGTTCAGGAAGACTCGAACCCCCCGCCCGACTGTAAGCTAGTTTAGTAATGGCTCCCATTGTCTTGTTTGACCACCTATAGTTATTTTATATTGTTTCCATCTTTGGTACTGTCCATGCTCAAGAGTTCACAACAACACTGTTGCGTAAAATAATAATAATTGATGAAAAGAAAAATATGAAATCGCTTTTGAACATTACATTTGCCAGCTCTCCTCAATAATGTCCATGTGACGCTGAGGCAATTTTATTTTTATGTTTATAATATTTTTTTGAATAAAAACTGAATTAAAAAAAAAAAAAATTTCATGAAGTAGCAAATGAAAATATGAATGGGAAAGGAATCGGTATATATCCGGCTCTAACATATACGGAGTCGTAGGAAAGGATTGGGAGAAACATGTATTCAAAGGCAGACGGAAACTTTATAAATTAATAATATATTTAAAAATTAATTTGTCACTAGGAAATTCTCCTGGATAAATACCATTTTTGCCTTCATTATGTATTTTAGAATGCAAAGTTCTTTTTAAACGGTGAAGCAAAGACAATTACATGACAGCTCAGCTCCTCGTATAGCTATTTCACGGAGGCTGCTCCGATCATTCAGCGAGGTTTAGCTGTGATTATTCGGTCAAAAATCCAGCGTTTTGACATCAGAAAGAGATACAAATTCTAATATGATTATATTTGTAAAATACCACAATTCCCTAAATAAATTGTAAAATCCCCAAAAACTATTTCTTTTTAGTTTTTCCCCAAAATCTATTGTAATAGAAGCCGGGCTCAAAATTCCTTTTGCAGTTTACGGTGTAACACATACCTACATAACAATGTTAAAGGTTTTAATATTGTAGCTTTGAAAATAATTGATTTGAAAATTTCGTAAAAAATCTCTATTCTTATATTTATAAAGATGTTTGACCCATTCTTTTTTCGAAAACATTCTTCGAGAAGTTTCCTTTAAGACGAATATAAATATGCTATACTTTCCTATTATAAATTTCTCTGTATCTCCAAAATACTACAAATATACAAAAATTACCTATTTTGTGAAAATACAAATTGTTATGGCCATAACTTTTATCTCAGTGGGTATTTGATATAGCAAATTACATCTTATAGCTAATTTTGTTGTCAATTCAGAAAGGTTGATGTGGGAGAAATCTGTTTGCATTCTGCACTGATATTAAAAAATTCAAGGACAGGGTCAGTATTGAAAAATCAATTCTCAAATGCTGACAGAAATCTAATACCGACATAAAATGTTTAAAAATGAATATATTTCAATGAAATATTAGGTATTTTATAGATCTTGACATCACAATTAGAAAGTAGTTTGCGAATCGTTATATTTGCACAAATCAATCCCACAATTCCCAAAATAATTTAGAAAATCTCCAAATCATATCCTCTGAGATGAGTTAAGTCTGGTAATATGTCGGATTCGATATATTGGGATCTTGCATGTGTGAAAGCCGGGCGGCACAGAAAATCTTCTATCGTTTCGATGTTTTCCCTGCATGCTGTAACAAAACGCCGTCCTAAGAACAGATCCAACTTTGCTCAGGGAAACGGGAGGGTATTTTGAGGACTGCCAGTTACACAACTTATTTTAAAGGGGATAGTAAATTTAGAAAGAGGAAGTTAAAGAAATTAGGAACTGAAAGGACTTTCAAATATTATTGATCATGTTTCCCGACTGGCCCTATGTTTCATCAAATTGTAATCGCTTTTTAGTTAAGATTCATTATAAACAACAACATATTTTATTTAAGATAAATTAAGATTATATATCATTTAAATTAATGCCTATAATTAATAACGAATTAGATATGATGAATTGCAACGACCAAACATTAATTTAAGTACACCTATGCATCGTTTGAATGTCGATTAGATTAACAGAGAATGAGTGTTAAATTAAGTTTATAATGAGAATTAAATTAAGTTAATAGTATTGTAGATTATGCTAAACATAAGTGTAGTACAACTTAAAAAAAAACTTACATGATTCCTCTGCCATGAAGCGATCGCTGCATCGTAGATTGGAGATAGTTTCTATGTGTGAATTAGTGGGCAAAATTAAATATAATAATAGTAGATATATTCCTTAAAGTTACGGGTGATATTAGGTCCAAAGGTTTCATAATTCATGGCTTGATTGTTCACAAAGTTAAGTTCCTTAAGCCTTAAGTTCTGCAGTCATTAGCATGGATTAGGTTATATTCAGAAGTTTCACTTAATACTTCTTTACATCAATCGAATATTGATAAGGTGACAGGAAATATACTTAAGTTGATTGGAGATTCTCATAGTTTATGTAGATTTTGGTCCTTTCGTTTCCTTTATGGCATGTAGAAACCAAAATCCTCGTCATAGTCTCAATTCTTTTTACCATTAAAAAGAAAAATCTCCAAATAAACAATTTAATTAATTTGTCCTTGATTCATTCGATTATTGAAGATGTAGTTAGCGGAAACTTGCTTTAACGGGAATAGAATTCGTAAATTATCAACAGCCAATATCAAATATGTCCGCGAATATTAAATGCCGGTATATATGTATACATATACAAATTTCCTTTCAATATTTATCAATAACAAACGATCTATCCGGTTCGAACGTTTTCTTCCCCAATAATAAACCAGTAATGAAAGGCTAAAGTCGGGCGGGGCCGACTATATAATACCCTACACCACTCTCGTAATATTGAATAACTCTGATATATAAATTTTGTAATTCATGTATAAATTGTTTACATAAATTTACTTTTGGGACATTTTATACTTAAATAATACCCTGTACCACAGTATGGTGTAGGGTATAAAAACGAATGGATCTAAAGAGCCAAATCGGATGAAACATATGTATATATGGGAGCTATAGCTAAATCTTAACCGATTTTCTTCAAATTCGGCAATGTTGGTTCATGGATCAAGAAGCTCTACCATTCTAAATTTCAAAACGATTGGATGTAAAATACAGCTTCTATAGAACTAAAGGCCAAATCGGACGAAACGTATATATGGGAGCTATAGCTACATCTTAACCGATTTTCTTCAAATTCGGTAGTGTTGGTTCATGGATCAAGAAACTCTACCATTCTAAATTTCAAAATGATTGGATGTAAAATACAGCTTCTACAGGACTAAAGAGCAAAATCGGACGAAACATATATATGGGAGCTATAGCTAAATCTTAACCGATTTTCTTCAAATTCGGTAGTGTTGGTTCATGGATCAAGAAACTCTACCATTCTAAATTTCAAAACGATTGGATGTAAAATACAGCTTCTATAGAACTAAAAGGCCAAATCGGACGAAACATATATATGGGAGCTATAGCTAAATCTTAACCGATTTTCTTCAAATTCGGTAGTGTTGGTTCATGGATCAAGAAACTCTACCATTCTAAATTTCAAAATGATTGGATGTAAATAAAGCTTCTACAGGACTAAAGAGCAAAATCGGACGAAACATATATATGGGAGCTATAGCTAAATCTTAACCGATTTTCTTCAAATTCGGTAGTGTTGGTTCATGGATCAAGAAACTCTACCATTCTAAATTTCAAAACGATTGGATGTAAAATACAGCTTCTATAGGCCTAAAGGGCCAAATCGGACGAAAGATATATATGGGAGCTATATCTAAATCTGAACCGATTTTCTTCAACTTCGGTAGTGTTGGTACATGGATCAAGAAACTCTACCATTCTAAATTTCAAAACGATCGGATGTAAAATACAGCTTCTATAGGACTAAAGGACCAAATCGGACGAAACATATATATGGGAGCTATAGCTAAATCTTAACCGATTTTCTTCAAATTCGGCAATGTTGGTTCATGGATCAAGAAACTCTACCATTCTAAATTTCAAAACGATTGGATGTAAAATACAGCTTCTATAGGCCTAAAGGGCCAAATCGGACGAAAGATATATATGGAAGCTATATCTAAATCTGAACCTATTTTCTTCAAATTCGGCAATGTTGGTACATGTATCAAGAAACTCTACCATTCTAAATTTCAAAACGATCGGATGTAAAATACAGCTTCTATAGGACTAAAGGGCCAAATAGGACGAAACATATATATGGGAGCTATAGCTAAATCTTAACCGATTTTCTTCAAATTCGGCAATGTTGGTTCATGGATCAAGAAACTCTACCATTCTAAATTTCAAAACGATTGGATGTAAAATACAGCTTCTGTAGGCCTAAAGGGCCAAATCGGACGAAAGATATATATGGGAGCTGTATCTAAATTTGAACCGATTTCAACCAAATTCAATAGCGATCTTAACAGCTGCGAAATACTCTAAACTGCAAAATTTCAGAACGATCGGAGTGAAATTGCGACCTGTAGTCGACGAACAACTTTACATGGACAGACGGACGGACGGACGGACATGGTTAAATCGACTCAGCTAGTGATTCTGAGTCGATCGGTATACTTTAAGGTGGGTCTAGCTGTGTTATTTTCAGGTGTTACAAACATCTGCCGTGAAAAAAAATTTAAAATACCCTGTACCACAGTGTGGTGTAGGGTATAAAAATTAATTTTTTTTCCCTTCAAAACAAAATTTTGAAATATAAAATTGTACTTATGACTGAAGCAAACTACGTTTCAATAACAATATATACATATGTATGTACTTCTTCCAAAAAAAAAACCTGAAGGCACCACAATGCCCTGCATTCGTCGTTTTCTACTGGTCCTATGCGATGAAGATGTGCTTGTAAGCTAGAGTGTCCCGTTACAACACTCATTATCTCACAAATCTCTTGTTCGGGAGCTATAACAAAATATGGACCGATATACCTAATATTCACTAGGCAAGATTGAATATAAAACACAGTACATATATTTAAATTTCAGCATGATCGGTTAAAAACTGCGCTCGAAATTGACCTTCGTATGGGGGCTATATCAAAGTATGGACCTATATGCCCCATTTTAAATAGCGAGCGTCCCTGATGATACCTCTGTACCAATTTTTATTAAGTTTGCTTCCTATTTTCGACCTGTGGTGTCGCATATAAAAAAGAACGGAACGCTAAACGTGGTGATACTGTTAGTGTTCTGTTCAAAAGAACAATATGACTACGACGTAGTGATTATTTCTATGAACCGTACGTTATCGTAGTGATACCGTTCGTCGTGTTCTAAGAACGATACGTTATCGTATTGGCACCGTTCGCGAACAGTAACACTAAAAAATAAATAACGTTAGTGTTCTCTGAAGGAACAGTTCCCACGAGTATAACGTACTGTTTTTTTTCTGAACGCTGGGTTTAAGTCCTTCATTTGTGAGGGCTTGTAGGAGACTATGCATCGTCGTAATCGGTAGAAAATGCGATAAAATGCCCCCTGGGGTATACCACGATTTACTTGTCTCCAATTTTTACGTCATATGACCCACACATAATCCACCTATTCCTTAGCATATTGTTGATCCAGTTTTTCAGCGGCGGCCGGTCAACCTGAAATTCGTATAAGGACTGGATAGGTGTATCTGTCTGCACATTGTAAAATGCACCCTCAATGTCTATGCAAACTGCAAGTGTATACGAGTACATTTCTTTACTGAAGGACTCTTCTATGTGTTGACATAGGCGTGTTGTTTGAATTTTAACCTGTCATCCGCTATTTTACTTTTGACCAAGCCATCAATTATTCGCTCCATTTTTAACAGGAAAGAGGTTAGGCTAATGGGTCGATAAGCCTTTGGGGTTGTATAACTAGCCTTGCCAGGCTTGGGTATGAAGACCACCCTTGGTTCCCGCCAGGTTTTTGGGGTATAAGCATGGGTTAGGCATGCAGTGAACACTCCAGCCAGATGAGTTGATACCAGATCCACCTCATTCTGTAGAAGTGCTGGAAATACTCCAACCGGTCCAGCAGCCGTAAAGGGAGAGAAGCTTTTTATCGCTTCTTTAACCATACCATCTCTTATATCCGTAATAGGTACTTGATGCAATACATTTTCGTTCTGTAATTGATCCTCTGTTGGTCCAGCATTACAAGTCGTAAAGTTTTTAATATTCTAGCTTTGCGATTGGAGAAAATGTGGCAGACTTTTGAAATTTGTGTGAACGTTGGAAAAGCTTGAGAACAATACACGTGAATATTTTTGTTCCGTTCTTTTTCTAATTTTCCCTTAAGGTGGATATAAATATATTATACTTTTTTTAATTACCTCTTCTATTACTCTAAAATAAGACATAAACATACCTTTTCCCCCCAAAATATTAAAAAAAAAGTTGAATTTTTTTGAAGATATAAGTTGAAATTGCCATGCCTTTTAGAGTTGGGAACTTTAGTTCTTTTAAGTGATCGCTCTTTTTAGTTCAATTCCATTGAGTGAACTAGTTCGTTCATTTAGTTCACCAGCTTACTTCAGCTCTTTAGCTCACCAGCTCACTTTACTTAAACAGCCCTTTTAGTTCAGCAGTTCATTTCGTTTAGATCGCCAGTTCAAATCAACCGCTATTAAAGTTTTCTGATTGGAATATGAATGGAATGAATTGAATATACAATCGCGATGGTATAGGAAGAATCCTACGTTCATGATGACAAAAAATGGAATCAACATAACAGCTGAGAAGAGAGAACGAGATGACAGGGTTGAACTGAAAACAATGGCTGCAAGGTTGCTCCTAAAACAGTTCAGACAATCGTTTTTGCTTATTTCTCTGCTGCTGACGGCAGAGAGACGAACGTGTCGATCTGCAACCACCATGTAGGTACCGTACAAGTACTGTAAAGCAGCTCAGATAATCGTTTTTGCTGGCAGAGATGCGAATGGGATTGCATAGGTCACATTGCAACAAGCTTATGACTGGTTCAATACGCAACTAGAAATGATTTTAGCTGCAGGGAAATTCTTGCTAGGTGGTGGCAGAGTAAATGTGTCTCTCTCCCACCACCATTCTCTTGCACTCTCTTATTCTCAAATATAGTAATAACTGAACTAGATATTAACTAGTGCAATAAATGAACTAGTTGGGTGCCTATGACAAGCCAATGTTAAAATTGATAGTTCGTTATATGAAAAAAGGACAGATATGTTACTAGTTTGAATTAAAAAGCAACTAGAATATTTCTATATACAAACTAGTCAGGGAACGAATAGGAATTCGATTCCAATGAGTGAGTTTTTCGGGGATTTTCAGACCGTTTTTTCAGAATTTTAATAATTGTCACAATTAAAAAAATAATATAAATTGAAGTGTGAAGAAGTGAAGTGCAAAAAAAGTTCGAGCTTGGTTCGCGGAAACCTTTTCTTTTGCCTGTGACAATTCATTCTTATTCGTTGGAAACTGACTGATTTTTACATTTCGGCTTGAAGGAATATGTTCGTATTCGATACTGAGCTGAAATGAACGAGTTGTGTGAACTAGTTCGTACCCTTCAGTAAAGTGACCCGTTCAATTGAACTAGTTCGTTCACGAACTACACAACTCTAATACCATTTGTCTTATTGGGTATATCGAATCGGTTATTTTTCATCATAAAGCAAATTTTGTAGCCAATTCAAAAAAGATGTCGTAAAAAAATTAAAAATTAAATTTTCAATTGAAAATATCTCGGTCATTATTATTGACTAATTCTTGGGCCCGGTTAGTAGATTGCACTCAAAAAAGAGTTTTGAAATCAGACGTTACATGCGCTTGGACATTTTGTTCACCCGAGGCGGCCTAATTTGAGGCCCTGTAGATCTGCCCCTGCACACCATAGAGGGCCCAAACTTAAATCACAAGTTATCTAATACCTCGTCTAAACACATGCCAAGTTTTGTCGGTTATCTGGTTAAGAAACGGCCGAATTAATTTCCTTTTTTAAATCATCCCACAGTGCACCGTATCGAGTCAATATCACTATGCAACAACATTTTTTTGTCCCGGACATAGATCGAGGCGTACTATTTTATGAAACTAAAATTACATTTTTTAATGAAACTCTCTACCAATTTTTGCATTTGTTTCTATTACTTTCTGCAAAAGACAGAAAGTAACTGAAACATATGGTCTTGAACCGAATTCTGACTGAATAACAAAAGCACAGACCAACAATAAATAACAACAACACGTATTTTTTTTCTAGAATTCTAATTTTCATTGAATGTACCTTTAGTATTTCAATCATATTTTTAGAAGTAAAAACCGAGATACCATTTAAATTAAAGGAAATTATGAGGGCCAAAAAACATGCAGAAAACATTACTTTCATGTAGAAACTGAAGTTTACTAACTATCGTTGAAACAATTAGAAAAATGCGAAGAAATCAATGCCTATTTGCAAAAAGTCAAAGGATAAATGTATAAACTATGACCTATATTGTAATGGTAGGGAAATTATAAAAAAAATATTTTTTCATATTTTTCAATTTGGCAATTTTGTTTGGGAGGTACCAAAAGGCGTGTGGCAATAACGCCCATTTTTTAATATACTATGGGTTCTATAAAAATATTACACTGTACAAAATTTCAAGTGTTTGTATGTGCAGGAATCGAAGTTATAAGCCGTTAACTTTTTGTGCAAAATGGTCCATTGATATGGGAGGTACCAAAAGGGGCGTGGTAATAACGCCCATTTTGAACGGGACTATAGGTACTGTAAAGGCATTAGACTTCACAAAATTTTAAGTATTTGTATGGACTGTAATCAAAGTTATAAGCCGTTAACTTTTTGTGGCAAATGGTCCATTTGTAGGGAGGTACCAAAAGGGGCGTGGCAACTTCGCCCCTTTTTCTCAAGTTGATAGCGACGAAGAAACTAATGCTATGTTTGGGCGATGTACTCGAACGAGTGGACCAACATATTCCATCATTGACCTCAGCCTGAGATAGAAAAAATATTAACACATACCAAATTTGAAGTCAATTGGTTAATAATACGAACCCGTTTCATTTTTGTTCCTGACATCATGGTACAATATTTATCCCTTTTCCCACTGTACCTCTGAACGTTGAAAAACTATTTTTTTGATTCATAGGTTAGCAACTTTTACCTAGTTTTGTGTGTCATAATTAACCAATTTTGCATGATTGTACAATATTTTAAAATGATAATTGATATTTCGAGATCCAAATTCGCAAGCTTAGACCGTATTTCAAAATGTTTTTCCCTTATTTGTGCCATTTATTTAACTTGTTTTCCCCACGGTTTAAGTAGAAGAACCTATTTGGAAATAACAATTTCTTAGCTTTGGTTTATGCTGTAAGAGCTACCTTTGCACTCAGGGACCATACCCTATTTAACACATTTTCCCCCTCTGTAACATATTGAACAATTTTTACTTGCCCCAACTGCATCATAATTTTAACCTTTTTGCACCACAGTGCTACTAAACGCATACATCTTGAAAAAAAAAGATTCTTATTTCATATTTAACTTACCCTCTCTCCCTGGATCCCTATTTTTACCCACTGTACTAAATGTACGCTTTTTCACTGTACCATATTTAACCCCCTGTGCTCCACTGTACAATATTTAACGCAGTTATGCCCCACTGTACTGTATAGTTAACCATTCTTGTCACACTGTACCATATTTAACCCTTTTTGCCCTACTGTATCATAGTAAATACATTTTTGCCCCACTGTTCCATAGTTAAGGCTTTTTGCCCCACTGTACCATTTTTAACCCATTTTGTCCCACTTTACCATATACATATAACAATTTTTAGCCCACTGTACCACAGTTAACCCTTTTTGCACAACTATGCCTCATTCAACACTTTATCTCACTGTACACAATGTTTACCCCACAATACAATATTTAACAAATTTTTGTCTCACTGTACCGTATTTAAAATGTGTATCCACGCTAGCATACTTAAAACTTTTTCCACGACTATTTAATCATATTTTCTCCACTCCACTATTTAACCATTTTGGCCACAGTGCTCCTAAAACCATATAAACTCTTCGTATCTCATGTTTAAGTTCCAATTTTGGCAGATTGTTCCCTTTTTCCCCATGCTCCATAATTAACCCGTCTTGTCCCACTGTGCCTCTTAAAGTTAGAATTACTAAAAATAACTTTCAATCTCTAGTTTATGTTCCAAAAGTTACCCTGGAACCATTAATCCATGTTTGACATTTTTAAGCCACTGTACTATATTTTACACTTTTGCCCCACTGTGCCCCGAAAACTACGAATACAAAAAAAAAAAACTGAATACCCCGATCCGTTGTCACAAAGACATCCCTCGCTTACATTTTCACCATTCTAATTTTAGGCTTTAAATTTGGCGGTGGTACCCCATATATAACTTTCTGTCCCACTGTGCCCCTAAATTTTTAAAAAAGTTGCTCCTTGTTTACGTCCCGAGAGCTACTCTCACACCAAATTTCACGATTCTAGGTCATGCCATTTGGATTTGGCTGTTGTACCACATTTTGCCCTTTTTACCCCACTGTGTAAATAAATGTTCGAATCCTGTCAATTTCAGAGTCTACCTCATAAGGGCTAGCCTGAAACCAAATTTCACGATTCTAGCTCACTTCGGCGGTGGTACCATATCTATCCCTTTTTGCCCGATTGTGCGGCTAATAGTACGAATTTCGAAAAATCCTGCCTTATTGCTCGTCTACGTCCAAAGGACTACCCTCCCACCAAATTTCATGATTCTAGCTTCAGCCGTTTGGCCTGGGCGATGATCAGTCACTCAATCAGTCAGTCAGTCAGTCAGTCAGCCAGTCCCGCAACAATTTTATATATGGACATTTCCGCCGAATGGTCAACCAGGGCCAAAAAATAAAATATTGGTAATCATCGTATTTTATTGTAAATAATTATAATAAAATTAATACAAAATGTCTAAATTTTTAAAATATAATGGTTTCATAGCATATGTCAGTTGTTTTCATGAGAAAATTTACCTAACAACTGAAAAATTTTATTTTTTCCATTTTAAGCTACTTTTACAGACATTTTTATAACCTACACCACACTGTGGTACAGGGTATTATGACTTTGTGCATTTGTTTGTAACACCTAAAAGGAGAAGGGATAAACCCATTGTTTATTATACCAATCGACTCAGAATCACTTTCTCAGTCGATTTAGCCATGTCCGTCTGTCTGTCTGTCCATGTATTCTTGTAATCAAAGTGCAGGTCGTATTTATAGTCCGATTATTATGAAATTTTGCATAGTGCTCCTTTTTGGCCCAAGGACGATCCCTGTTGAAATTGGTTAAAATCGGCTCAGATTTGGATATAGTCCCCATATATATGTTTCACCCGATTTGACATGTACGCGCTGTATAAACCACATTTTACATCCGATCTTTATGAAATTCGGCAGAGAGAGTTTTATTATTACGTGAATGAACACTACCAAATTCGGAGAAAATCCGTTCAGATTTAGATATAGCCCCCATATATATGTTTCACCCGATTTGACATGTAAGCGCTGTAGGAACTGTATTTTATATCCGATCAGTACGAAATTTAACAGAGAGAGTTCTCTTATTACATGAATAAACACTGTCAAATTCGAGGAAAATCGGTTCAGATTTAGATATAGTCCCCATATATATGTTTCACCCGATTTAACATGAAAGCGCTGTAGAAACTGTATTTTACATCCGACCTGTACGAAATTCGGCAGAGAAAGTTCTCTTATTACATGAAAAAACACTGCTCAATTCGGGGAAAATCGGTTCAGATTTAGATATAGCACCCATAGATATGTTCCACCCGATTTAACATTTAAGCGCTGTAGAAATCGTGTTTTATATCCGATCAGTACGAAATTTAACAGAGAGAGTTTTCTTATTACATGTATGAACACTGCCAAATTCGGGGAAAATCGGTTCAGATTTAGATATAGCACCCATAGATATGTTCCACCCGATTTAACATTTAAGCGCTGTAGAAATCGTGTTTTATATCCGATCAGTACGAAATTTAACAGAGAGAGTTTTCTTATTACATGTATGAACACTGCCAAATTCGGGGAAAATCGGTTCAGATTTAAACATAGTCCCAATATATATGTTACACCGGATTTGACATGTAAGCACTGTAGAAACCGTGTTTTATATCTGATCAGTACAAATTGGCAGAGAGAGTTTGCTTATTACATGTATGAACACTGCCAAATTATTATCGCAATGCCCATTTTCGCATTGGTAGGTAGGTGTAGGGTATTATATAGTCGGCCCCGCCCGACTTTCTGTCTTTCCTAACTGGTTATATTTAATTATGTGACATATAAAAACATATATTGTGCTTGCACTCTTTCTACAAAATTTCTCTATTACAATCAATTAAGAAGAGAAAAATGCAAGGAGACCAAAAGAAAAGTTCGATTAACGATTAATTTAACGAAAAAAAAACCAATAGAGATAATTTATTGTGTAAATACTCGATAGAAAGCTACATTAATCCTCTTTTCAAATAAATTAATAGCTTAAGAATATTCCGTCCCTTTCCGCAGATTTTTGCATGTTACTAGATTCAGCCAAAGTTGACTTCTATTTCGCGTACGTTCGTGACCACATGTTTATTGCTATTATAATGGAAACTAAAACTCGATGAAACCCATCTTTTGCACCTAACATAAAGCTGCCAATATGCTATCAAATCACCAAAAAAATGCGGGGAAAATTTTTGTTTTCTATATTTTTTGTACATCAAAAGCGTACGAACGTACGTTCGCGACCTGCGGAAATGCCCATATATAGATTTTCTTCAAATATGCATTGCTTTCTTTGTTAGGATTCTAGCTTTCAAAAATTGGAGCACAAAATTTTTTGTGAATTTTTTCTATTTTTTATGGTTCTTTCCGCGTCAGCAAAAAATGATTTTTTTTCTAATTATTTTAACGACAGTTGCTAAACTTTTGTTTCCACGTGAAAGTGTCAATACTAACATTTGTATTCCTCATAATATTATTTAATTTATACCGGCTGTATCAATCATATATTTCAAAAAATATGGTCCAAATACTAAAGGCATCTTTCAAGAAAATGGGAATTTTAAAGAAAAATTAGAAAAAAATTAGCAGAAAAAAATTTCATGTTTTTTTCGTGTTTAGGACACCATACTCGTATTACACCAGATCATTTTATGCCCAGACCTTCGACAATAATGTTGTTGCATAGTGTATTCTGAAGGTACTGATTAAAACAAACTACGTGCAAAATATTAGCCAATTTACTGAAACGCTAAGAATGGTTTCGTATATAAATAAATATAAAAATCCAAATTATTAATGAAAACAATTGTAATTTATTAAATTCAACTTTTATTAACTACTAGCCGATACCCTGTGCACTTTGTAGCCCCCAAATTTAGTGATATAGAGACATGTGATGTGTTTCGTATTATAAACTCGACAAACAAACAAACGATTTGTCACGCCCACATTTGCTCCGCCCACTTTTTGCAAAAATTTGTTGTCCAAAACCTTCTCAAAACAAATAGCTTTCAAATAAAAGAAAAAAAATTTAAAATCGGTCCAGTGGTTTGTTTAATCGTCTATAAAACACATACATACATACATACAAACATTTTTCCATTTTTATATATATAGATAGATATGCAACCTACAGCAAACAATAAAGGATTATTGTATAAAAATGCTATAATTTGTATCTGGATACAATCCCTGTTTCTTCTAAAATACATAGAAATTACATGAATAATCCAGCAGTAGTGTACCGAAGGCATCCACTTCCATTTGAATGTAATTAGCACCAATCCCACCATCGATAACCCGACAAGTTACGCTCTGTGTGGTAACCGTATAAATGATTTCGACATAGGCTATGATTGGACCTGCGCCGTTGGGAGGACATCGCAAACTAAGCGCAACATCATGTGGTGTAGCCCAAGTTGTTCGATCCCTGCCGTTGCATCCAACACGCGCTGTATAGGGAGAAAGGGGTGTCTAAACTCAAACGTTTAGACTTATTTAGTTTATATATATTTTTGAATTTCAAATTAACTTCTGGGATAAAACTATTTATTGAATTTTGTATAGTTTGAATATCATTGTAAATCCCAACGAAGTTACTGAATACTTGAATTTATTGCTATTGTGAATTACAAAAACTAATATTTATCTTAAAGATAAGTTTAAAAACTTCTTGGCGGGTTAGTGAAGTTTAACTCGTTCACTTTCTCAGCACACTCCAACTGGTGAGCACTCGCAACCCTAATAATAAAACCCTATTCTCCTAATACTACCATTTTGGTTCTTTTATTTTTTATTCCTCGCATCATTATTTGCTCACAATTTCTCACGTCTCGAGAAATTGTGCCTAGCAATTAATTAAACTCTCTGTGTTTGTAGCAACTGCAATTCCTCCAGTTCCCAACGTTGTCTCCACTTCTCAAATATACAGTCCACTACGCTCTTGTCACTGGTGAAGTTACTGCCCTCCAAACCCTTCCAGCACCCTCTGCATCTTCAGTTATCATCAGTACTCCTCAAACTTTATTCATGGTCCATCCAAGGAGAGAGATAACATACCAGCGGAGATCAAGATCAAGATCTCGTGGCAGCGGAGAGAATAGGAGGTAATGAATAATTAAAATAAGCCAATCAAACTAATTGTTACGAAGCATCGGTAAGAGCACATGCTCTTGACGTGTAATTTGTGTTTCGAAAATTATAAAAGTATCAAAAGTAAAAGTTATAGTCTCAAAATCTATGCAAAAGTGTCTAAAAAAAAAACAATAAAAATATCAATAAGTCAAAGCACAAAGTTATAGAATATCCGTCGTCGTCCGTTCTAAAGTAAAAACTTCCTCCAATTTGTCAAGTCGTACGTTTTTTTAAACACATCATAAATAAAAAGTATAAAGTGTTCCATTTTCGTCAGTTTAAAGCCGAAACCCCATTTAAGTCCGTTCGCAAAAAATGTAAAAAGGAGAGATAAAGAAGAAGAGATTAAAAAACTGAGTACAAAGCTCAGAAAATTATTGTGGTATCATAAAGAAAAAGTGTATAAAAAGTGCATGTCACATTAAAAAAAATTACATAAAATATTACAACAAAAATTCAAACCTTAAAAACTTGCAAAATCTCATATTTTCAAATTTGCAAAAACTCCCGTTATAAAAACAGGTCAAAAAGAAGGAATATCGGTCTGCATTTTCCTTTACCTCCCTTCATCTTTTTTTACCCTCAGTATATTTTTCCTATTACACTTCATCAATTCTTTTTACCGCCTCAGTCGTCACAAGTTCTTCAATATCAATCCAATAGTCAAAATCTGGTTTATGTCTCCAAAAAATTAAGAGTGTCTGACACTCTTACAATAAAGAGAAAAGTGTTCAAACATGAAGAGTGATGATATGTAGCGAGAGTATACTTAAAAAAAAAAGCACTCATACCTTTGCAGAAGTACCGACAGATAAGACATCGATAGCTACATGTGAATATTGAGTTATCGACTTCTGTTTATTTCTATTGATTTTTGAGTCATATTCCACTGTGGAAACGAAAGAATTATATTCTATTCCATACCTGTCATACGAAAATGCTATATTTAATAAAGTCGTCCGTATAATAAGAAAACACACAAGAAAAAGCCAAAAGCCAATCCCGTAAAAAAAAAAAAACAAAAAGCTGATTTATAATCTGGAATAAAAAGGAATACGACTATCGAATGAAAGAACAACAAAATTATAACATTTTTAAAATTTTTTTCTAAGTTTGCGGAAAAAATTACATTAGAAAAAATCTTCAAAGAGAAAATTCACGTCTGCAAATTTTTTCCCTTTTTCTCCCTGAAAGGGCATTAATTTTTTGCATCGATATACTTATCATACTTCGCTCTTCCCTTTACATTTTATTCACTTTGTACCGTGTCTACAGAAATTAAAAGCATTGGCGCTCTTACACAAAGAGAACTGAAGTGTGTCGTGAGAGCAAAGCAAGTGTATACATACATCTCAAAGAGTTATCACTAAAACATACAAGCTCATGTATACAGTGGCGCAGATACCGACGTACAGTAGAATCTCGAAAAAGTTAACCAACATGTTCCTTGGGTAATTAACTTTTTCGAAATATTAACTTTTCTAAGAGGTTTTCAAAAAAGAAAAAAAATACTATAATAAACATAGATTTTGTAAAAATAACACGTTAAATTTATTTCAATGACTTAGGTTTCATCAATTTTATAAAAAGGAAACTTAGATTTATTTTGTACCGGCTGGTTTAAAATTCTCAGTCACTCTTGACCATTTTCTGGAGCAGAAACTTCATATGTACTAATTTGTGCGGAGTGGTTTAAAGAAGCAGTCGAGGCTTGTTTGTTTTTTTTCTTTTGTGTAATAGCTCTTGACCATTTTTGTGCGAATATTGACAAGGTCTGCCACTTGATTTGCATCGTCATTGTCTTCAAACCATTTTATCAAGTTATTGATGCTTTCAATTGCTTTCGAGAAGCTCACTTTTGCTTGTTGAATATCTTGCTCGATAATTAGTTCATCGCTTTCATTATCGGACACTTCGAAATCATCGTTATCTTCCGTAATTTGATCCTTGTTCCAATTTTCAATGTCATCAATACTGATGTCAACATTATCACCCACTTTCGACATCAACAATTGAACTTCTCGAAGTGTATCGTCGTAAGCATTACTTGGATTAATCCATTCTGACAACGGAATGTCATCTTCACTATTGTATTGATCATCATCCCACTTTTTTATCTTATTCCACGCTTTTATAAGAACAGCTTGCGGCAATTCGTCCCATACTGATTTAAGTAGCAAAATAGCATCACGAATTGAATGTGCCTTCAAAATATTTTCAATCGGAACGTTTTCTTGCGCGACAATGTTGCATAACAATTTATTTCGATATCCTAACTTGACCAATCTTATTGGATTTTGATCCATGGGCTGCAAAACTGCTGTTACGTTAGGTGGTAGAAGCATTGCTACAATGTTTCCATCATCAGACTTGAGCATTTCAATTGGCTTATATGCAGTGCAGTTATCAATAAGCAACAATCCCTTAGAAGGTAAATTATTTTCAGCAGAAAGTACTTCTACTTTTTTGAAAAATGCATACGCTCAGAAAAGTTAACTGAAAAATTAACTTTTTAGAGCTGAACGTGTACGCTGAAAATCGGTTAACTTAACCGAGTGATTAACTTTTTCGCGACTTAACTTTTTCGAGATCCTACTGTATTAAATTTTGATACCTTAGTAGACTGAACAAAATAATCGACCTGAGTTTATTTCTTTGGATTTCGATAATTGATAAAAAAAAATATATTGAGAATCACGATCGCAACAATAAAATTTTTAAATTCATACTAATCTACAATAGTGAATAAAAACGACGACAAATTAAAACAATATTGGGAGAGAAATTAAATCGGTATCCGGTTATCGTAAATTATATTAAATTGCAGCAAGAAGAAGAATACCACATCAAGGTAAAATTTAAAAAAAAATTTACTTCATTTTAATGTAACTATAACTTATTGGTTTATGAACATTTTTGCTTATCACTGTAAATGAGAAAAACGATCCACCTAAATTCAAGAACTCATATGTATGTACATAATAATATGATTGACGTTCGCATACGTAGGCCGCTATAAAATTTGTCATACCAAATAGGCAAATATTCCCAACACACAGCACAGCAAAAATATATCAAAAAATAATTTGAGCAGATTTATACATATCGTGAGAAAACTCAGAAAACCTAAAGAAAGTCAACATATAATTCTCACATATCGAAAACGATTTCGATTAGTTGTAAAATTACAACGATGAAACACTACTAATCGCAACATAAAAAGCTTGGAATGACTATTACTGCTTATGTAAAACATAAAAAGTACTTAACCAAAAATATCAACAAACTACAAATTTACAAACTGAATTCATTTAAGAATTTCATTTGATTCTGAAAAATCCAAAACCTTACCACATTAAGTTCAAAGAAAAATTTGCAATTAACAAACGTCAGATGAAGCAAAATTTTATAAACCGTAGTTAATTTTTTTTAAGAAATTAACACATTTTTTTCCAACAATTTGTTCATTACTACAAATGAGAAAACGCATCCAAAAAACTTAAGAGTCAAATACATCCATGTTAGCAAAAAGCATCACTATAAGATAACACAGAAAAATAAATAAATTCTGAAGAGATTTGTAACACTATCGTCGAAAGAATATTCAGCGGCATTATATGGGAGTCAAAACATCACCCAAAAATAAAGGCACATAAATAAATTATTACACATCGATATCTGATTATTGGCTAATTATATTAAAACACGATACATCTGAAGAAAAATCATTGCCGAATAAAAGGATACAGATCATACAAAATATTTATGAAATTTTATAAATAATTTACGAAAACCAATCAAATATATTACATTACATTACAAATTTAATAATTTTCTACATTCACTATTATTTACTAACAAAAATATAATATATAAATATAAATCTACAAAGGAACCAAAATTTCTCTGCGAAATTTGAGAAATATTGAAAATTATTTGAAACACATACTCGTACATTTCTTGGATACACATTTATCTGCATTGTTTTAAAAAACTATGGGAAATTCTACATTTAAAACCTTCTACCTGATTTAACTCATATTGAACTAAAGATCAGGATCACACGTTTATATATTGTACTTACTTCTCACAACTGTTCCAAAATATTAATTTAAAATTTGAGGAATTACAAACTTAAATTTGAGATTAATTCTGAGAATTGCGATATTCAAAGATTATTTAAAATCTACGAACTTGTTCAAAATCAACCTAAACGCTATTACTCCCTGCAGTATATAGCAAGCATCTCTCTTCATATATATCGGAAAGGATACAATTAACATAAATCTATACCTCACTGAAGGTAATAATATATATCGTACATATCAGAACTACTTCCGGATCTGGAAAATTTGCACTCAATTTCGCTATCATTTTCAAATCCAAATTCACATCGAAAATTCAAACTTTGAAATCTTATTTGAATACACTTCTGAAATTGTTTCATTGTTACCCTCATCATTATCTCATTCAAAATGCCGGAAACCTCATCCCAATCCACTTCCACGACAGGTGACTCTGTTGTAAAACCTTCTCCAATCCATGATAAATTCCTATTTGATTGTGATCACATCATCAGTTTTTGCACAACTTTTGAGAAAAGTGACATTACTGACCAGACAGACTCTCTACTCGAGGTAAAATTAGATGATTTAGAAAACAGATGGAGAAAATTACAAATTGATTATGAAAATTTGATCCTATCTCCAGAATCATCTAACACCAAAGATTTCAAAGAGAATGCCAAAATTAACTTTAACGTGTGTTCTGAGGCGTATTATGAAACACGTTCTCAAATTCTAGATATTCTGAGAATCTCTCGAGGTACAAGTTCTCGACCCTCTGCAGCAAGACATAGTCTGCTCCCTAATGACCTCTCTCAGAATAATCCTAATACGCAAATGTCGGACAATTCTAATGTTTGTATTAAGGTCCCACCGTGTGATACAGATATATTTAAGGGTAGTTACGAAGAATGGCCATCCTTTCGTGACATGTTCACTGCCGTCTACGTAAATCACCCTAAACTCACACGTGCCCAGAAACTCTATCACTTGAGGAATAAAACGAAGGGCAGTGCCGGTGCCATCGTAAAAAGATATACTCTTTGCGATGAAAATTTTGATTTGGCTTGGAATGCCTTAAAGACTCGATACGAGAACAAGCGCGTTCTTGTAGACAACCAGCTTAAAATATTGTTCAATATTCCCGTAGCATCTGGGGAAAGTAGTGAATCTCTTCAAAAAATTCACTCCACAGTAAAGGATTGTCTCTGCATCTTAAAATCTTTGGATGTCAAAATCGAGAGTTGGGATCCTATATTAGTATATTTAATAGCCACTAAACTACCTGATGAGACAATCTCCCTGTGGGAACAGTCCCTAAAATCCCATCGAGAGCTACCAAGTTGGTCCCAAATGGATGAGTTCCTTACAAATCGATTCGAGGTCGTGGAACGAATATCCAGTTTCAAGTCTACAAGAGATCGCCGAAGCATCACCACAGGAAACTTATCCCAAAACCATAGTAAAATACAAACATATACCTCCCAAGAAAAGCTAGATTTTACTTGTCCATTATGCGAAAGAAATCATAGCATAAGGATTTGTCCTGACTTTCGTAGATTCTCTCCCCAAGAAAGAATAGATTTTGTGTTCCAACACAAAATCTGCAACAACTGTCTGTCTGCAGCTCACATAAAGACAAAATGTAAAAGTAGAAATACTTGCCTCTCATGCAAGAAACAACATCATACTCTACTACATTTAGATCAACCGTCTGTGTCTAATGCTGAAACTCAACGTTCAAAAGCTATTATATCTCCTGGGAAAACAGCTACTAACAATAACATTACTGTTAAACCCAACATTTCGTCCCCTTCCACTTCTAAAGAAGCTTATTCTCAGGTCCAGGCAAACTTTTCCACCAACAATGAAACAATATTGCTTCGAACAGCCTTGGTTCAAATAGAACAGGATAGTGAGATCTTTACTATTCGAGCACTTATTGACCCAGGCTCCCAAAGAACCTTCCTTTCTGAGAGAATCAGAAATCTTTTACGAATTCCCTATCGAAAATCATGTTTCGAAATTGTTGGTATTGGTGGAAAATCTCAAAAGGCCGACAAAGAATGTGAACTTGTGCTTTGTTCCCAAAAACGCAATGTTCGATTCACTATTAATGCCATTATTCTACCGAAAGTCACAAAACGATTGCCTTCTATCTCTTTTGAGATCCCAAATTCCCAACAGCTCCAAGATCTTGATTTGGCTGATCCAAATTTCAACAAGTCAGCAAATATTGATCTAATCCTTGGTAATGACTCGGAGCGTTTTATAAATATTGAGGGAATTAAAAAGAATATATGTGGCCAAGCTTCGGCATATAACACTATATTCGGTTGGGTTCTCAGTGGGCCAATGAAGAATGAGACTGTTCATACATTCACTTCCAATGTAATTCCATCTGAAAGTGATAACCTCAGTCACATCCTACGAAAATTCTGGGAAATAGAGGAAGTTCCGTCTCTTTCGCCCACTTCAGATGCAGACAAATTTTGCGAAGAATATTATTCTAAAACGACTGAACGTCGCTCGGATGGTAGATATGTCGTAAGACTCCCTTTCAAACAGGACTATCCACAATCTGCTTTCCTTGGATCTTCTCGATTTATTGCACTTGGCCAATATACAAGAATGGAGAAATCTTTATCCAAAGATCAAGAGCTTCAAGAAGAATACCATTCGGTCCTCAATGAATATATCTCTTTAAATCACATGGAGGAAACTTCATCCCAAGAGATATGTTCTCAAGGTAAATATTACTCATTTTACCTCCCACATCACGCTGTAGTACGCCCTGAACACAAATCGACCAAAGTAAGGGTTGTATTTAACGCGTCCCGTAAAACAAATTCAGAATTTTCATTGAATGATGTGCTCTATACGGGTCCCACTCTCCAAACTGAGTTGATCTCTACCATCCTCAATTGGAGAAAATACAAGTACGTGTATAGTGGAGACATACAAAAAATGTACCGGCAGATTATGGTGCATCCCACTGATAGAGCATATCAAAGGATTTTGTTTCAACAAGATCCCTCGGGTCCAATAAAAGATTATCAGTTAAACACTGTAACTTTTGGGATAAATTGCGCACCCTTTCTGGCCATACGGACCTTACTACAACTGGCATCTGACTCCGAAGAAAAATTCCCTCGAGTCGCTTCAATTTTACGCAAGGAAACTTATGTTGATGACATTTTGTCTGGTGGGTTTTCAATCGAAGAAACCATTGAGTCTCAACATAATCTAATTTCAGTTCTCAAGTCGGCAGGATTCCCACTAAAAAAAATGACTGCCAATGATAATAGATTACTTGGCCATTTACCCCCAGAAGATTTATACGATTTAAATTTGTTGAAATTTTACGAATCCAGCTCCACAAAAACTCTGGGTGTAAAATGGAATGCCTTAAATGACACGTTTTCCTATTCCCCTATTAAGATTCTCGTACAAGGACAACCACATGTAACGAAACGCCAAGTACTTTCGTCTGTAGCGCAGCTTTTTGACCCAGCAGGCTGGCTGACCCCTGTTATTATAAGGGCAAAAATGCTCATGCAGCAACTCTGGTTAGAAGGGTGTAACTGGGATGAGACAATTAGTACAGATTCTCAATACATCTGGAATAATTTATTGTCTGACTTGCCCCAGATTGAAGACATCAAAATATCCCGATGGATTCAATACATGCCCACTGATCTAATAGAAATACATGGCTTTTGTGATGCTTCGAAAACAGCATATTGTGCATGCGTATATGTGCGTTGTCAGACATCCAGCTCAAATGTTTTCTCGAACTTACTCATGGCTAAAAGTAAAGTTGCACCCATTAAAACGGTTTCCTTGCCTAAATTGGAACTTAATGGTGCTTTACTTCTCGCAAAACTTTGCAAATACGTCATGGAAGTATTCAATCTCAATGCCAGTTCTATAACTTTATGGACAGATGCGTCAATTGTGCTTGGATGGCTCTCCAAACCACCAATGTCGTGGGAAACATATGTGGCAAACCGCACATCACAAATCCACGACCTCGCTCCAAGTGCAAAGTGGAGATATGTGCCTACTCACGACAATCCAGCTGATCTAGGTACACGAGGATGTAAACCCCAAGACTTGATCTCCAATCCATTGTGGTGGAATGGACCATCTTGGCTTACAAATCCCGAAGAAAATTGGCCAAAGACAAATCCATTAGCTCAAAAAATAATTCCCGAAAAACAAGTGGTTGAGACTTTGCACAGTGCCATTCAGGAGAGTGATATTTTGCATAGATTCTCTTCATATAGTAGAGCTTTGAGAGTCCTCTCGTACGTCTTCCGGTTTATCATTAACAGCAACATTCGTTCGAAAAATGCTCACAAATTTCAAACAATCAATTTGAATTTCAACGAAATTAAATTCGTTAAAGCCCGCCTTATTTCCCTCTCTCAGCAACGCATGTATGAAACAGAATATAAATCGCTGTTGAACTCTAAACCCATTTCCAATAAAAGCGTTTTGTCCACGTTGAATCCCTTTTTGGATTCAGACAAAATCATGCGTGTTAATGGTAGACTTTCGGACTCATTTCTCCCATATAGGGAACGGTATCCCATAATCCTACCCGGCAATTCCAGACTCTGTAATCTCTACTTAAATCATTTGCACACATTTTTGGCTCACGCTCAGTGCAATCAGATGTGTAGGTTTGTACAAACCGAATTTCACATATCACGTCTTAAACCCAGAGTTAAGAGTGTCATTCATAAATGTAAGGTTTGTATTTTGCACAAACAAAAGCCAAGTAACCAAATTATGGCTCCCTTGCCTCCGGAACGATGCACATTTTCACCTCCATTTCACACAACCGGTATTGATTTTGCCGGTCCATTTGACCTTAAAAGCTCGACTTTACGCAGATCTCCCATAATTAAAGGATATGTATGTGTATTTGTTTGCTTTATAACAAAGGCAATACACTTGGAAGCATGCTCAGAATTGTCATCTGCAGCCTTTGAAGCCGCATTTTCTCGTTTCGTCGGGAGGCGGGGGCTTCCTCATCGGATAATGTCTGATAACGGAAGAAATTTTATTGGCGCCAGTAGGAATTTATTACGAGAATTTTCACACTTTATGAAATCGGCTTCCGATGACATTTCCCAAAGATACGCGATTCATGGTTTCGAATGGAAATTCATTCCCCCACACGCACCTCATATGGGCGGTCTTTGGGAAGCCGCAGTTAAAAGTTTTAAAACTCATTTTAAAAAACTAGCGGGTTCCCATAGGTTCACATTTGAACAATTTACCACCATATTAGCCCGAATAGAAGGTGTTTTGAATTCGCGTCCTATTTCGGCAATATCTGAAGACCCAGCAGATCTTACTGCGTTAACGCCCGGCCACTTTATAAAAGGATCCCCGTTGTTGTCGTTCCCGGAACCAGATTCGACTAACCTTTCTCTTATAAATAGATGGATAAAGTTGAAAGCTTTACACCATCAATTCTCTTTACGATGGAAAGAAGATTATTTGAAGGCTTTATTCAAGAGATATAAATGGAAATCTTCCACACCCAATCTAAAAATTGGCGATTTGGTAATTGTAATGGATGACTTACTTCCTCCAAGTGAATGGCGTTTGGGAAGAATAACCAAAACATACCTTGGCTCAGATAACCATGTGCGTATCGCTGATGTACGTACGGCCACTGGAACAATCAATCGACCCATAACCAAACTTTGTTACTTGCCCTTCTCAAACACATCAGATTCCGATTAAGCATGTTGTCTTTGTTCCCTATGTTCCCTATGTCAAAACATATACATATCTAATTAGCATTCTTCACATTTGTGAAGAATGCGCCGCAAACTAATCGCCCTATGTATTTTTGTACTTACAGATCGCCTACAAATCAACCACATCAACCCGATGTGTACAAGTGTAAAATGTGCAACCGGTTTCATGCATTAAAAGTATGTCCCAAGTTTTTACGCATGAAACCACATGAACGCAACGCAATGGTTTTGAGGGAAACATACTGCGTCAACTGCCTGGCTAGAAGCCATCGATTCCGTGATTGCTGCTCGGAGAACATGTGCCGAAAATGTGATAGGCCCCATCACACCTTACTACACCAAACTTACCCCGAAGTAAGCAGGATAGCCCAGAATCGCCAGCAATCTCAACCACAACACAACAATCAGAACAAAAATATGCACAAGAACAAAAACAAGAGAACCAACAACAACAAATCCAACAATAACTCCAACAAAGGGAACAACACCAAACCCAAGGATAAAAACGACCAACGTTCTACATCATCTGCTCCAAATCAACAAATATTATCTGAGGCAATTCGTGCACTTGCTTCAGTGCTATGTTCCACACACCAACAAACATAATCTGGCCCGGCGGCATGTCTAAACTCAAACGTTTAGACTTATTTAGTTTATATATATTTTTGAATTTCGAATTAACTTCTGGGATAAAACTATTTATTGAATTTTGTATAGTTTGAATATCATTGTAAATCCCAACGAAGTTACTGAATACTTGAATTTATTGCTATTGTGAATTACAAAAACTAATATTTATCTTAAAGATAAGTTTAAAAACTTCTTGGCGGGTTAGTGAAGTTTAACTCGTTCACTTTCTCAGCACACTCCAACTGGTGAGCACTCGCAACCCTAATAATAAAACCCTATTCTCCTAATACTACCATTTTGGTTCTTTTATTTTTTATTCCTCGCATCATTATTTGCTCACAATTTCTCACGTCTCGAGAAATTGTGCCTAGCAATTAATTAAACTCTCTGTGTTTGTAGCAACTGCAATTCCTCCAGTTCCCAACGTTGTCTCCACTTCTCAAATATACAGTCCACTACGCTCTTGTCACTGGTGAAGTTACTGCCCTCCAAACCCTTCCAGCACCCTCTGCATCTTCAGTTATCATCAGTACTCCTCAAACTTTATTCAAGGGGAATACAATTTGTATCAATATACAAGATGTTCAAATAAATTGTCCTATAACAGTTTACCTGTTTTACCAGTTCCAACAGTACATTTGTAGGTATATGTCGCATCACCCAATTTGTTTTGTTGCTCTTTCAATTGCATAACTTCAACTAATTGCGGAGGGCTTACTGCCACAGCTTTTAAATGTTCTTCTGCTTGCAGGCAGGAAATACTACTACCCAATAAGGCCAGGATCGGGAATTTGTTGAAAGAAAACATTGTGTATTGATCGGTTCTTCGATGTTAACTGTCTTTTAACTCCTATTCGACACTTTATATATGTAGCTGAGAGTATATTAGGCGTGTTTTCGTTACACCATAAGTGCTTAATTTGTATGGGGAGCTAAGCACTTTTAAGCACTATTAGTTCCCGATGAAATTTGGTGCTTGTGTTCATGTCTTGATCGAGTATGATGTTGCCAGATTGGGCACCCTATATTTAGCAATATGGCATCCCATTTTTGGAGAGATTTTATCAATTATTGTGAATTAACGGGAAGAAGAAGAACAAAAATAGGAAATTATTTTAATATTTGCAAAAGAGTGTAAACAATTGAACATAGAATAGTAAATATATGTTTTATAAATACTTTTCACGAATTTTTTGTCTGTTTCGCACTGTTCTTTCTTCGCAACTCATGACACCATTGCTACCAGATAGTGAAAATCCGCCACTTATTGCTTATGTGCCAGTTAGTGGAAGTCAGTTGTTTTCGTTGCAAAGTGCTAAACTAAAAGTGCTAGCTTGTAACGAAAACATGCCTATTATATCTATATATATCTTATCTGATTTGTGCCCATTAATTTTGCAATATTCAGGAAATGGAGTTCGGTGCCTTTAAATTTTTCTTTGGAATTCGTATAACTGCACCATGTGCTCGTGGAATATCTAGCAAACATATTCCAATCGCAATATAATATTGCAACAATTACACTATGCAACAAAAAAATTTTTTTTTGTCCTAGACCTAAAAATAATTTTTTGTGTATATTGTGGCATACTGTTATATAAAATCAAAACCAAAAAATTGTTTATGGATAAATTTTTTTTTAAAAAAAATTTTATTAAAAATACTATTATCGTCGAAGGTATTGGTACCATTGAAGCTATTAATGTGGGCTACCAATATTGGAAATATCTCTTTCACTTAGAAACAGTGGTTTAGTAACAGTCATTAAAAAAATGGAAAAAGTAGATTTTTTTCAAAAAAAAAATCCTAGGGCAAAAAAAAAACAAAAAAATAGACAAAAAATATTTTACTTTATTTTTTAAAAGTTTGCATACTAGCGAAGAAAATAATGCCTATTTGAAAAAAAATCTATGGATAAATGTAGAAATTATATCCCTTTTGGTAGAGGAAAGGGAATTTCAAAAAATCTTTTTTTTTAATTTCTGTTTAAATAGCGATTTTATTTGAACAAGTTTCATTAGAAGTACATAATTGTGAGTTCTTTGTTGACGTTTGTAGATTTCGGAATCGGTTTCTCTAATGAGGAACCAAATATAATCTTCCATCATTCTTTCATCCCAGTGCCCTTGGTAACGCCGCTCGATGGACTTCAATTCTTGGTGAAACCTTTCGCCATGTTCGTCACTTACGTCGCCAAGATTCTCGGGGAAAAAGTTTAAATGAGAATGCAAGAAATTAGTTTTGAGGGACATATTTACGCCTGTTGGAATACATAAAGCGAGAAATAAGTTGGAAGAATACATGTGTTATATACATAAATTTAAAAAAAATATATTTCTAAAAAATTTTTTCATAATTTTTTAACAAATCATTAATCATTGTTTCATATTGCGGGCTTTTATTGGATCCAAGGAAATTTGAAACTACAAGCTTAACCGACCTTCATGCTGCAATTTCATCCGACGTCAAATATGATTCGAAATTCACATCTTTCATCAGTTTCCCATCAAAAACTCCTTCTTCAATTTTTTGAAAAGAAAAACTTTTAAATAAACTTTTTAAATATGAGAGTGAATTGCCAGCTTTCCCTAAGGCTTTTACAAAATTTGTAAAGAGCCCCAGCTTAATATGCAGTTGTGGCAAAATATCGGCTATCCCAGAGGCATAACATACCAACTACTTTAAAATCGCAACAAATTTTCCAGTCATGTTCATATTTTATGTATTTTATCAATTTAGCCATTGTTTCGTATGATTCCTTAGTGTTGACAGCATGAGCAAAAGGGAATCGACGGTTTCTGATTTCCGTTGTACAAAAGTACTGTTTTCAAACTATCTTTACTGTTATCAACAAGTAACCGCCATTGCTTTGAATTGTATGTTTGATTAAGTTCCTCGAACAATCCGGGAATGTTCTTGCAAAAGCATCTGTTATCCACAGTTGTATAAAATTGTTAGGTATATCACGGACTCTATAATATGATATTATAACATCTGGGGCCAAAATATTGTACTGTTTCATCCCAGATGCAAGTAGTTCTGCCTTATATTTGGTCAGTTCCAAATCTCTCATTAGATCAATGAGTTGTAACTGAGTTAAAAGCGATGACTTCTGACTCAAACTTGAATCGCTCAGAGTTGAGTACTCAGTTGAACTTGATGATGTTTCCGTTATCAGGCTGTTAGCTATACTTGGACACTTCCTACTCCAATCTATTAACTTAGACAAAAATATCAGTCCCTATCGTGAATTAATGGTTGTCTCCAAATCATTGGTATTCCAAATTGCACATGAAGTCTAAAATAAAAACATTTTATTCCACAAAACATTGTAATACATTAATTTTAAAGTACTTAACGCATTATTCCACTACCAAGCAAAATCTTGGTAAGTACCTGTCATTATTCCCTGCATTACCAAATAATGACATCTCATTATTCGCTGAATTACTTTCGGCTTATTAATAATGACTTACCAATAATAACAGAAATAAGTGATTTTTTATCAAAATATTTTTTTGGCAAATTTAAGTGTAATGCAATTTTGGCTATATGTGGGTTATTGTAGAAGATTTATTTATTTTCAACAAGTTTTCCAAAAATACGTGCAGATTGAATGAAAATACCAAAAAATATTTACGTATATCGTATGATGTTAGACCATTGAAGAATTTTTCACATGGTGGTTTGGGTTCAGAAATTCGAAATATGCGCGACAATATGCACAAAATTACTTTCAATGGCCATCTCTACATATCACCATATCTACTACGTATTTTGTAACTTATTGGTAATGCATTATTCAAGTACTTAAAATCGTGAAAAACATAAGCACATATTTATGTGGTATGCCTATGCTACAAATAAGTACTTATTATGCTACTTTATTGTATGCTTTTGGGAAGTACTTCCCTCCAATGACATCCCCATGTTAAAATAATGAGAAAAGTGACTAAATAATAAGTACTTACCATTATCGAACTTTGCTTACTCGTCGGATTATTTGGTAATGAGAAATTTTGCTGGGTAGTCCATCGAGTAAGATTTACATGGCACGAATTACACCAAATACTAGGTGTACCAAAATATTACACATATATTTCTTCTATTATTTTACTAAACGCACGTCGATTTTTTTAATTACATATTTTCCACAGATGTAGCAGAAATTGTCGGGATCATTTACACACACAGAGCCGAAAATACAATGATTTTTTTAACCATGTGTCTGGTTAAATTTTTCATGGTAAATGTTTGATTACGAAGACAAAAATAACCTTATATAAGTTCAAATGTACATGAAAAATGGTTAAGTTAACATTATATATGGTTGGTTTTTTTGAGAGAGGCAGAAAAATGTGCGAGATAAACAACAATTCGGCTCGGTTGTGGTCGACGTTTTTCAACTGCTTTGTGTTAGACGATGTTGAGTATTAAGTTAAACGAAGTTGAAACGAATGCGACTGTCGTCATAAGAGAATTTATCTCGCTCATTGAAAACACCACCAAATGCCAGCTTCGGTGCTTGATCGAGTGCGGGAGTTCAGTTGGTGTTGAATAGTCGATGGGACTAGTGCTGTTGTCGGAAGCTGTTGGTATAGAGGTAAGTAGTAAAACATTTTGTAAAGAACTACATTCATAAGTATGTATGTACATATGTGTATTTAAAAAGTGAAATAATAAAATATGTGTGTTAAAAATGTTAGTAGTGTTTTGTGCCTGTTTAATTATAGTAAAGGCGAATGTAATATTAATATTATTTTTTGTGATTATGCCATTACAATTGTGAAATTCAGTGGTTAAGAGTGGAAAAAATATATACACGCTGTCGCATTAACTGAGCATGAAAAAACAACAATGTATGTACGTAAGCATATGCAGCAGCAAGCAAACATACGGAGAGAAGTGATGTGTACCTGTGGGTATGCGTTCATCTTGTCTTTTCGTTTGAACACTTGTGGCTGCTACGCCGTACATACATACGTTAGTTTTTTTTGTTGTGCGATGTTGATACTGTTAAATGTACATACATACACATATGTTGTTAGAAGAGCTTTCGTAATACCTACATACATACATATAAACAATGTTTTTGTTTTTTTCTTTTCAGTTGTTTCTTTTTCTGTGGCTTGCGGCTGCTTGTGCTGGGAGTCCGGCCTTGAAACTGTTGGTAAGTTGTGCCAATACTAGAAACTGTTGATAAGCTGTATCAATACTAGTTGTAGTGTGCGAAGTAATTACATGAAAAGTGGTATGCATGCATACATTTGTTTTTTTATACCCTCACTTTAGTAATACGAGGGTATATATCATTTGCAACGGGCCAAAAGTGTAACACATTGAAGGAGTGATCTAAGACCCTAAGTATGTTCACCGCATATTAGTTTTGGGTCATTTTAAGTCGAATGACATATGTCCGTCTGTCTGCTGGCTAGTGCGCACGATAACTCTCGAAAAGAGTAACCGATTCACTTCAAATTTGGTATACGGTAATATTTTTTTCTATCTCCGGTTAAGTTCAAAGATGGGCCATATTGGTCCATTCCTTCTGGTACCTCCCACACAAAGGGTTAACATTTAGTGAAATATTGATTCTTTAATAACAACTATACCTTGGTCGGTTTACCCGACTGAAACTTTCTTACTTGTTTTTAATATACAATTCAGTGCACTTCCTTGAAGTATCAGCCATTGACTTACCCAATCCTTGATTTTTATATCTATTCCGATTATGATTTTGGTGGGACATCGGCTTTCTATCAGATTGCCTTTGTTATTAATCTCCTCTCTCCTATAAGTTTGCCGTATGATCGGACTAAGCTCAGTACCCCAAACAAAGTGCCTAACCGTCCTGGGTCCTTAATAATCGAAAGATTCAGGGAGTTTACGTGGACGGCACCTTTTGAGCGGGGACTGATCACATGTTGGTCAAGCACAGAAACGTAGGCACTTAACTTATAGTCACAGAGCAGATTTTTCCATCAGATCAGCCCATCGGTAAATGCTTATGCTCTTTGAACTACAGAATTTAGGTAAAAAGTCAAAAGATCTTCTTAGAATTGCACCCTTTTTTACATTTATACTTATATTTTCTAACCTTTTTGTTGTTTTTTTCTTTTCAGGTGTTTCTTATACATATATATATTAACATCTATTTTGTAAATAAAATAAAAAATAAAAATGCGAAAGTTACATTTTTCTTGTTTTATTTGATATAAATATTAAAAATTATTGAAACAACTGTGTTTTTGGTTACATGAAGTAACCACTAAATAGTGAAATTAACAATAAAAAAGGTTTCAATAACAATCTTCATAGTTAATAATATTAACAATTTAATTGTTAAATTGAACATGCATTGTTTCAATAAATTAACTATGAAATGTTAATATTAACAATTTTCATGGTTAAAAAATTCAAAAATGCATTGTTAAAGTAACAATTATTATTATAATATTAACAATTTTCATGGTTAAAAAATTCAACCATGGAATAGTTAAATTAAATATTATTATTGTTAAATACCAGTCAACAAGAAAATGTTCAAATTAACCTTATATAACGTAGACTCCAAAACATGTTTATTTATGGTTAAGTTAACCTTATATAAGGTTAATTTTTGGCTCAGTGCATTGAAAACTTCTTTGCCTTTTACTCATACTTCGAAGTATAACTTTGTAATATTTTTCAGAAAATCGACTTATCTCTTTAAGGCGCTGAATTACACTAATTTATTAATAAGAAATTTCATTCATCAATTCCGGGTTTAAGGTTCATAAGTTGCAGTACCTGTAGCTAACATATAGTTTGCTTCGAAAGTAGACACCCAATATTTTCAAGACTGCCGTAAAATTATATTAATAAATTTTACTACATGTATATACGACTGGGATGTCCATGTCCCTAAAAGGCGTAACTTAATGGAAACCTCATAACTAAAAAACCACAAATATTGTTGAATGACCCTCTACCTGAGCGGATCTCATCCAATATAGCTCTCACATTGCATATCATGTTCTATGGAGGATTACGAACGGCCATAAAACCTCGTCCTCCCTATAATTTTATAATGTCTTACATCAATCCTCATAAAATAATATGCAAGTGTAATGTCTCTCTCACATATGGCAAATTCAATATAAGCAAAAACATCATTTAAAAACGAAAAATATGAAACAAGATTTTTTGGAATTTCCCTAACATTTACAAAATGGCTCATAACTTTTACATCTAGCCATAGGTTTTTTTCAAATACACAGTGTTTTCTTCGTTAGCATGCTGGCTTTTTAAAAATGTGATAAAATATTTTTTTTTATTTTTATGTTTTTTTTTGTACCAGGAAAAAGTGTTTATACCCTACACCACACTGTGGTACAGGGTATTATAACTTTGTGCATTTGTTTGTAACACCCAAAAGGAGAAGAAATAGACCCATCGTTTATTATACCGATCGACTTAGAATCACTTTCTGAGTCGATTTAGCTATGTCCGTCTGTCCGTCTGTCTGTCTGTCTGTCCGTCTGTCTGTCTGTCCGTCTGTCTGTGCATGTATTCTTGTAATCAAAGTACAGGTCGCAATTATGGTCCGATCTCGACGAAACTTTACACATATCTTATTTTTGGCCCAAGGACGATCCCTATTGAATTTGGTTAAAATCGGTTCAGATTTAGATATAGCCCCCATATATATGTTAGCCCCGATTTGACATGTAAGCGCTGTAAAAACTTTTTTTTATACCCGATCAGTATGAAATTCGGCAGGAAAAGGTTTCTTATTACATGAATGAACTCTGTTAAATTTGGAAGAAATCGGTTCAGATTTAGATATAGCCCCCATATATACATTACCCCCGATTTGACATATAAGCGCTGTAAAAATGTTATTTTATATCCGATCAGTGCGAAATTCGGCAAAGAGAGGTTTCTTATTACATGAAGGAATACTGCTAAATTCGGAGAAAATCGGTTCAGATTCAGATATAGCCCCCATATATATGTTACCCCCGATTTGACATGTAAGCGCTGTAAAAACTGTATTTTATATCCGATCAGTGCAAAATTTGGCAGAAAGAGGTTTCTTATTACATAAAGGAATACTGCTAAATTTGGAAAAAATCGGTTCAGATTTAGATATAGCCCCCATATATACGTTACCCCCGATTTGACTTGTAAGCGCTGTAAAAATTTTATTTTATATCCGATCAGTATGAAATTCTGCAGAAAGAGGTTTCTTATTATATGAAGGAACACTGTTAAATTTGGAAGAAATCGGTTCAGATTTAGATATAGCCCCCATATATACGTTACCCCCGATTTGACATGTATGCGCTGTAAAAACTGTATTTTATATACGATCAGTATGAAATTCCGCAGGAAGAGGTTTCCTATTATTTGAATAAACACTGTTAAATTTGGAAGAAATCGGTTCAGATTTAGATATAGCCCCCATATATACGTTACTCCCGATATGACCAAATTATTATGGCAATGACCCTTATCGCATTGTTAGGGAGGTGTAGGGTATTATATAGTCGGCCCCGCCCGACTTTCTGCCTTTCCTTACTGGTTTTTTTTATATTTTTGACGACTGTTACTAAACTAAAGATTCTACGTGAATGCAGCATATGTAGCCCTCATAATTCCCTTTAATTTGAGGTATAACAAGGCTCAATCAGGCTTATACTTAAAAATGGTGGTCCAAATACGGAATGCATTTCCATGAAAGCTGGAATATAAAAAAAAAAATATCATAAAATTTTTTTTATTTTTTTTTCGTGTTTTTGACACCTAATTGCACCAGAAACTGTTATACACATCCCTTGGACAAAAATGTTGTTGCATAGTGTTATTATAATTATTAATCTATTTAATTGAACACTCACATGATAATGCACAATGGCCGAATTTAAAAAATTGTATATATGTATATACATTTCAAACTGATAAGCCGATTTAATGAGACCTACACGCTGCAAAAATATCGCTTCTGTAGTATATTGTCCAAACATATTCGGCTTGAAACACATATATGTTTACTATGTTTATATATGGTCTACGAGAAGAGGTAATAAGAATGAAATGGTAATTTCAATTCTACCTGCTGTGTCTTCTGGTGGCTTAAAAACCCACACAACTAAGTTTACGACATGCAAATGTATCACAGTGATGCCTTGGTTTTAAAAGGGTTGTAAAAAACGCTAATTTCTAATAATTTTTTTAATTTCTTTTCTATTACTAAGTTAAATTCATTTTTATACCCTACACCACACTGTGGTACAGGGTATTATGACTTTGTGCATTTGTTTGTAACACCTAAAAGGAGAAGAGATAGACCCATTGTTTATTATACCGATCGACTCAGAATCACTTTCTGAGTCGATTTAGCCATGTCCGTCTGTCTGTCCATGTATTCTTGTAATCAAAGTGCAGGTCGTATTTATGGTCCGATTGTGATGAAATTTAGCATAGTGCTCTTTTTTGGGCCAAGGACGATCCCTATTGAAATTGGTTAAAATCGGTTCAGATTTGGATATAGTCCCCATATATATGTTTCACCCGATTTGACATGTAAGCGCTGTAAAAACCACATTTTACATCCGATCATTATGAAATTCGGCAGAGAGAGTTTTATTATTACGTGAATGAACAGTACCAATTTTGGAGAAAATCCGTTTAGATTTAGATATAGCCCCCATATATATGTTTCACCCGATTTGACGTGTAAGCGCTGTAGGAACTGTAATTTAATTCAGATCAGTACGAAATTTGGCAGAGAGAGTTCTCTTATTACATGAATAAACACTGCCAAATTCGGGGAAAATCGGTTCAGATTTAGATATAGTCCCCATATATATGTTTCACCCGATTTGACATGAAAGCGCTGTAGAAACCGTTTTTTACATCCGACCTGTACGAAATTCGGCAGAGAAAGTTCTCTTATTACATGAAAAAACACTGCGCAATTCGGGGAAAATCGGTTCAGATTTAGATATAGCCCCCATATATATGTTCCACCCGATTTAACATTTAAGCGCTGTAGAAATCTTGTTTTATATCCGATCAGTACGAAATTTAACAGAGAGAGTTTTCTTATTACATGTATGAACACTGCCAAATTCGTGGAAAATCGGTTCAGATTTAAACATAGTCCCAATACATATGTTACACCCTATTTGACATGTAAGCACTGTAGAAACCGTGTTTTATATCCGATCAGTACGAAAATCGGCAGAGAGAGTTTGCTTATTACATGTATGAACACTGCCAAATTCTTATCGCAATGCCCATTTTCGCAATGGTAGGTAGGTGTAGGGTTTTATATAGTCGGCCCCGCCCGACTTTCTGTCTTTCCTTACTGGTTTCATTTATAAACTGACTAAATAAATTTCTAAAGAGAAAAATAAACTCCAAAAAGAAAAAAACATAGGCATTTCGCTGATTTTTTCAAGTAAAGTGCCAAAACTGGCGATTTTTTGAAATGTTTGTATGGTGAACCCCCAGGGGGGTTCCAGGGGGTTTGCCACTGGCATGGGTGGGTCGGGCCTCGAAAGTTAGTGGGGGTCATACATTTCGACTCGATTGGAGCACTCTAAATGGGTCAAAGTGGGATTTTTCAAAATTTCTCCCTACGGGTCAAAAATGGGAACATCAGAATTCGTTTTAGAGGTATGGTTCCTCGGGCAAAGTTTCTTATTTTGATCCCTAGACTACGATTTTCACTGAGCAATGGGCGACAATCTAAAGATATAATATTTGGTACACGCAAAATTTTGGGAAGATGTTGTTCTAAATAAATCTTTGTTTACATCCCAATATGAGTTTATTATGTACTATTTTTTCCGAAATAAATATTTATTTGCATTTAAGTATTCAGAAAATACCGAAATTGTGTTAAATTTTTCAGTAATTCAAAGTAAATTTTTTAGAAATTTTTCATGTCATAAAAATAATTCATAGTAATAAATGAAATCGTATAATCTTGATTGACAACTAATGATCCCTTGAAATATTTTAATGATTGATTTAAAACAGAAGTTCATGCTGAATTTGGTATCATAAGTGGGAGTTTCAACTGCAAAACAAAAAATTCAAAACTGAAATTCGAAAAATTCAACAAAAGTTTCGAAAATCTTTCTTTAAAATAAGATATATTTGGAGAAATTCCTAAACAATAATTTTATTTGTATTCAAACACATATTTCATTTGAGATAATTAGTTTGCAAATATTATGTGTAGTAATATATTAATATACGAGTTCCAAATATATATTATTGATTTTCAAATAAAATTTATTTGCTCAGAAATACATAATATTTAAAAATGTGTGTTCCAAATATATTTTCTTTCGATTCAAATATATTGCCACAGGAATCCAAGTTATAAGCCGTCAGCTTTTGTGCAAAATGGTGCATTTGTATGGGAGGTATCAAAAGGGGCGCGAGAACTTCGCTCATTTTTCTAAAGATGATAGCGATTAATAAACTATTACTATGTGTGGAATTGTAAACGATTCTAGGTAGTAGTATATAAATTATGGGATAATAAATATTTCACTAAATTGTAAACCTTCGTGGTGGAGGTACTCGAAGAAGTGGACCAACATAGTCCATCTTTGACATTAGCCTGAGATAGAAAAAAATATTGACATATACCAAATTTTAAGTCAATCGGTTAATACTGTCGAAAGTTATCGTGCGCACCAACCACACAGACAGACGGACATTGCTAAAGTGACTTGAAATGGCCCAAAGCGGATTTCCGCCAAATATTCTTGGGGTCTTTTAGGTCACTCCATCGATGTGTTACACTTTTGGTTGGCAGCATCTGATATATACCATTGTTCAAAATAGGTAGGGGGATTTATAAAAAACGATTTTTGTAAAAATTCTCTTATATCTACCAAAAGTGCTATAATTTCTACTTTTTTCGTTATGCTGCTAGCTTTCAAACTGTGGAACAAACGAATTTTTGGCGAAAATTTTCTATTTTTTATGTTTTTTTTTCGTGACAGCAAAAAACTATTTTTTTTATACAAGCTCATATATGTAGACCAGTTTAGGTCCCTAGTGTTACTAGGGAAATGCCCCTCATCGAAACCAACCTGTTTGATATACAAATTTATCGATAGTACGAATATCGGTACTGGAAAGATCTGTTAGGCTGCCTAGAAAAGCCGACCCAAGTATGTCCAGTCGTCGTTTACTTAGAGCGGGGCAGTCGCATAGCAAGTGCTCAATGCTCTCCACTTCTTCCTCATCACCACAGCTTCTGCAGAAGTCATTAGAGTCAATACCCAATCTTTTGGCGTGTTCGCCGATCAAGCAGTGTCCCGTCAGAACTGATACTAACGTAGACAATCTTTGCCTCTCTAGTGCGAGGAGATATTTTGTTCTTCTCAGGTCATACCTTGGCCAGATTTGTCTACCTACCCTGCAGGTGCCGATTTCTGTCCATCTTTCGATGGACTGCCTGATTGCCTAAGCCAAAGCTTGCACGTGGATAGTGGTGCACCAATATATGCAAATTCTTCGAGAATTTGAAATGTCGTCCCTTTCCTAGCAAGTTCATCGGCTTTGCAGTTCCCCGGGATATCCCTATGCCCAGGCACCCATATGAGGTGTATATTAAACTGCTCAGCCATCTCGTTAAGAGATCTGCGGCAGTCGAGGGCTGTTTGTGAATTTAAGGATGTTGCCTCCAGAGAATTGATGGCAGCCTGGCTGTCCGAGTAAATAACAACACCAGTGTTGGTTACTATGTCGCGACTCAGCCACTTGGCTACTTCACATATTGCCATTATTTCGGCTTCATACACACTGCAGGTATCTGCTAGTCTGTGAGCTATATCCAATCTAAGCTCTGCACAGTGTACTCCGAAGCCAACCTTTTCATCAAGCTTCGAACCATCCGTGTAAAAGTGGAGATGGTTTCTATTACCTGGTATACTTCCAACCCATTCATCTCTGGCGGGAATCATAGTGATGTAATTTCTCTCGAAGATGTACACCGTTGGTATATAGTCCACTCGGTCGGTTACCATAGCACTACACTTTGATATCCTCATGTGACCGTAGTCCTTGTGCCTCCACATTGATAGGCAGATTAATCTTAGTGCCGCTTTGGTTGCAACTACTCTCGCCACAATATTTATCGGCAGTATATGGAGTAGGGCTTGTAGAGACTCGGTCGCTGTAGTCCTTAAGGCTCCGCTTATGCTCAGGCAGTCTGTTCTCTGATCCTTTGTTAGTAGGTTGGTGATGGTTAGTTTGTCAGTTGCCGTCCACCATACCATAATGCCGTATAGCAGTATAAGACGAACTACTGCTATATACATATATCCTAGGACGATTTTAGTAGAGAGGCTCCACAGCGACCCTACAGGCTGTTTGCAGGAATATAAGGCTACGTTGGCCTTCCTTACGCGTTCCAATACGTTAAGTCTAAATAACAGTTTCCTATCTAGAATTATTCCTAAACATTTTGCACTTTCAGAAAAGACTAGATCTGTTCCATTTATCCGAGGTGGAGGTTCCACATGTGGGACTTTATTCATCCTAGTAAAGAGAACCAATTCTGTCTTGTTTGGGTTTGCGCCCAAACCGCTGCTTCTGTCCCAGCTAGCCAATTTGTTCAGAGCCACCTGTAGAACGTCTCGGAGGACGTTTGCGAATTTGCCACTCACTGCGATTGCCACGTCGTCCGCATATGCCACGACCTTGCAGTCACATCGTTCTAGATGATATTTTTAAGAAAATTTTTTAAAAAAATTTACCTTAATAACTTTTTATCCCCTCATCTTAGAGAGTGGGGTATATATCATTTGCTACGAACTAAAAGTGTAACACATCGAAGGAGTGACCTAAGACCCTACGTATGTTGGGCGGATTTCCGTTTTGGGAAATCCGCCCAACATACATAAGTTCTTTGGAATTGTACTGATTATACTTCTTTGTCCATATAATTGTTTTTAATAAATATTTAAAATGTATAGATAACTTTAAATTATTTACAATTAATTTCATGGTTTCATATTTGCGAACGGAACACGTGACATTTTTCCGATGCAACACCAACCGCGTGATAGGTGCCTTAGGCAAAGGGAACGTTCCGTGGATTGTCCTTTTTTATGAAAACTACCGGTAACATTACATGCACGCTGGAAAAAATCGATTCTATGGTATGTTGTCCCAAGCATATTCTGCTGGAAATATACAAATGTTTAGGGTACACTCTAAATATAGGGTGCCACACGTAAAAGTTGGGTTTTAAAATTGTTATAAGAAAGACGGATAAATATTTTTCAAAGACTTTATTTATTTTTGCCTTTATTGAAATGCCTCAACATTCCGGTTAAAGATGGAACACCACTTCATTCATAATGCTGCCGCGGCTGGCCTTGCAGTAGCCAATTCTTTCGACCCAATTTTTCAACACATTTTCGATTGTGCGACCAATGGCGACATCAATTTCGTGTTTCAAGTCATGAGTCGTCTCCGGATGGTTGGCGTAGCACTGATACTTAACGGCTGCTCACAAACGTAGTCCAACGGGGTCAAATCGCAGCTGCGAGGAGGCCATAATTAGCTGAAATCGCCGTTTCGGCTAATTATGCGTTGTTGTCCGTTGTTCAAAAAGCAACCGCTAGATGGACCACGCTTTATATTATACTAGCTGGACCCGGTCCACTTCGTTGCCCCAGATTGAGATTTCCGATCCCGTCCATTTTTGAACCAATCACGAATCCTGGCACCAAATACATATACACATATAACACACTCTTGCTAACAAATTGTGCAAGATATCTTAATTTCAAAATGTGGCTTACATGGGCGGGGCCACGCCCATTAGTCTGTTCCGCCCATTTTGAACTAATCATGTAGACTGCCACCAGATACATATATACAGAATTACGGTACTATCGCTACTAAATTGTGCAAGATAGCTCAAATTTGGGTTATATGGGCGGGGCCACGCCCTTTGGTCTGATCCCGCAAATTTTTAGATCAATCACGTAGGCACATACACACCACACACATACACAAAATTACAGCATTCTCGCAAACAGATTGTGGAAGATACCTCATTTTGAAAAGGTTGCTTATATGGGCAAGGCCACGCCCATTGATATATATGCAAAAAATTTCAGCACTCTCGCTAACAAACTGTGCAAGATATCTTAATTTCCAGATTTGACTTATATGGGCGGGGCCACGCCCATTAGTCCCATCCCGCCCAATTACCGCACTCTCTTTCACAAATTGTGTAAGATATCTCAATTTTAATATTTGGCTTACATGGGCGGCGACACGCCCTTTGGTCCGATCCCGGCTATTTTTAGAACAATCACGTAGAATACTACAGATACATATGTACAAAATTACAGCACTCTCGCTAACAAAATGTTCAAGATATTTAAATTTCAAAATTTAATTTATATAGGCGGGGCCACTTCCATTGGTCCGATCCCGCCCTTTTTTAAACCAATCAGGTAGACTACCACCAGATACATATACACAGAATTACAACACTCTCTCTAACATATTGTGAAAAATATCTAAATTTCAAAATTTTGCTTATATGGGCGGTGCCACGCCCATTGGTCCGTTTCCGCCCATTTTTGGGCCAATCACGTAGACCACCACCGGATACATATGCATAAAATGCAATCTCTCTCGCTAAAAAATTGTGGAAGATATTACATTTTTAAAATTTTGCTTATATGGGCGGTGACACGCCCATTGGTCCGATCCGCCCATTTTTGAACCAATCACGTAGACTACCACCAGATACATATGCACAAAATTACAGCACTCTCGCAAACAAATTGTGGAAGCTATATCAATTAAAAATTTATGGGCAAGATACATCAATTTCAAAATTTTGCTTAAATGGGCGGTGACACGCCAATTGTCCCGATTCCGCCCTATCTTGGGCCAATCACGTAGACTTTCTTCAGGTATATATATACAAAATTCCAGCTCTCTCGCTAACAAATTGTGCAAGATATCTCAAATTCAAAATTTGGCTTGAATGGGCGGGACCACGCCCATTGGACCGATTCCGCCCATTTTTGGACCAATCACGTAGACTGCCACCAGATACATAGGTACAAAATTACAGCACTCTCGCTAGCAAATTGTGCAAGATATCTCAATTTTAATATTTGTCTTATGTGGGCGGGGCCACGCCCACTTTATATATCGAAAATGCAAGTACCCTATTTTCAACACGCCCCACACATGTACATTCTGTGAAAATTTCAAGAAGATCGGTCCAGCCGTTTAGACGTATATACGGTACAAACAAACCAACAAACAAACGCACATTCTTCTTTATAAATATATATAGATTTGATGAACACACAGAAAATATACATTTGGGAATATTCTAAACAAATATTTGTTTCCGTCCTAATATTTTTATACCCTACACCACACTGTGGTACAGGGTATTATAACTTTGTGCATTTGTTTGTAACACCCAAAAGGAGAAGAAATAGACCCATCGTTTATTATACCGATCGACTTAGAATCACTTTCTGAGTTGATTTAGCTATGTCCGTCTGTCCGTCTGTCTGTCTGTCTGTCTGTCTGTCCGTCTGTCCGTCTGTCCGTCTGTCCGTCTGTGCATGTATTCTTGTAATCAAAGTACAGGTCGCAATTATGGTCCGATCTCGACGAAACTTTACACATATCATTTGTTTGGCCCAAGGACGATCCCTATTGAATTTGGTTAAAATCGGTTCAGATTTAGATATAGCCCCCATATATATGTTACCCCCGATTTGACATGTAAGCGCTGTAAAAACTTTATTTTATATCCGATCAGTATGAAATTCGGCAGAAAGAGGTTTCCTATTACATGAGGGAATACTGCTAAATTCGGAGAAAATCGGTTCAGATTTAGATATAGCCCCCATATATATATAACCCCCGATTTGACATGTAAGCGCTGTAGAAACTGTATTTTATATCCGATCAGTGCGAAATTCGGCAGAAAGAGGTCTCTTATTACATGAAGGAGTACTGCCAAATTCGGAGAAAATCAGTTCAGATTTAGATATAGCCCCCATATATATGTTAGCCCCGATTTGACATGTAAGCGCTGTAAAAACTTTATTTTATATCCGATTAGTATGAAATTCGGCAGAAAGAGGTTTCTTATTACATGAGGGAATACTGCTAAATTCGGAGAAAATCGGTTCAGATTTAGATATAGCCCCCATATATATGTAACCCCCGATTTGACATGTAAGCGCTGTAGAAACTGTATTTTATATCCGATCAGTGCGAAATTCGGCAGAAAGAGGTCTCTTATTACATGAAGGAGTACTGCCAAATTCGGAGAAAATTGGTTCAGATTTAGATATAGCCCCCATATATATGTAACCTCCGATTTGACATGTAAGCGCTGTAAAAACTGTATTTTATATCCGATCAGTGCGAAATTCGGCAGAAAGAGGTCTCTTATTACGTGAAGGAATACTGCCTAATTTGGAGAAAAACAGTTCAGATTTAGATATAGCCCCCATATATATGTTACCCCCGATTTGATATATTAGCTCTGTAAAAAATGCATTTTATATCCGATCAGTATGAAATTCGGCAGAAAAAGGTTTCCTATTATATGAATGAACACTTTTAAATTTGGAAGAAATCGGTTCAGATTTAGATATAGCCCCCATATGTAAGTTACCCCGATTTGACATGTAAGCCCTGTAAAAATGTTATTTTATATCCGATCAGTGACTGTATTTTATGTCCGATTAGAACAAAATTCGACAGAAAGAGGTTTGTTTACAGGAATGAGTATTCAGGGAAATCGGTTCAGATTTATATATAACCTCCATATATATGTTCCTCCTGATTTGGTATCAAAGCGCTATATAAGTTGTACTTTACTTCCGATCATTTAAATTTTCCAGAAAGATGTTTCTTAATTTAGGAACGAATATTGCTAAATTTAGCGATCATCGGTTTAGAATTAGATAATATGTTCCTACCCATTTACCAATTATTCCAAATAATTATCCCAATGACCCTTATCGCATTGTTAGGGAGGTGTAGGGTATTATATAGTCGGCCCCGCCCGACTTTCTGCCTTTCCTTACTGGTTTTATTTTGAACTATTGTTAACGATACAAATATTTATTTGCGTTTAAGTATTCAGAAAACATTGCAATACATTAATTTAAGACAAGCTTTATGTTTTCAGGAATTCAACGGTAACTTTTTTTTAGTAATTTTAAATGTTCATAAAATTCCTTTATAATTGAAATCGTATAATCATGCATAATGATACATTATGCAAGATGGGTTGCCATCAAATGATGACTTGGAATAAATAGAAATTAGAAATTAGCGTTTTAAAACAAATGTTATTGCTACTTATGTCATTTTAAATTATAAAGTTTAAGTAGAAATCAATGAAAAATTAAAAAAATATGCAACATTTTATTTACACAAATTTTATTTGAGAAAATTAGTTTGGAAATATATTTTGTTGAAGTATATTAATATATGCGTTCCAAATAAATTTTATTGGTTTTCAAATAAAATTTATTTGGTCACAAATAGAATTAAATTAAACATTTGTGTTTCAAATATATGTTCTTTTGATTCAAGCATATCAAAAAGGCGATTTTTCCCGGTGTGTATTTGTCATTATACCCTCACTTTAGTGTGACGAGGGTATATATCATTTGCTACGGAAAAAAGTGTAACACATCGAAGGAGTGACCTAAGACCCCATGTATGTTCGGCGGAAATCCGTTTTGGGTCATTTTAAGTCGAATGAGCAATGTCCGTCCGTCTGTCTGTCTGTCTGTCTGTCTGCTGGCTGGTGCGCACGATAACTCTCGAAAGGAGTAACCGATTGACTTCAAATTTGGTATGTGATAATATTTTTTTCTATTTCCGGCTAAGTTCGAAGATGGGCCATATTGGTCCACTCCTTCTGGTACCTCCCCAAAGGGTTAAAATGTTGTAAAATATTGATTCTTTAATAACTGCTATTATACGTATTCGAATCTTCTGAAATTCCACACATAGTATTAGTTTGTTAGTCGCTATCAACTCGAGGAAAATGGGCGAAATTGCCACGCCCCTTTTGGTACCTCCCACACAAATGCACCATTTTGCACTAAAAGTTAAAAGCTTATAACATTAATACCAGTGTTTGGAAATACTTGAAATTTTGTACAATGTAATGCTTTTATAGTGCCTACAGTCCAGTGAAAAATGGGTGTTGTTGCCACGCCCCTTTTGGTACCTCCCACACAAAGGTACCTTTTTGCACCAAAAGTTAACAGCTTGTAACATTAAAACCAGTGTATAAAAATACTTGAAATTTTGTACAGTGTAATGTTTTTATAGTGTCTATAGCCCTGTGAAAAATGGGCGTTATTACCACGCCCCTCTTTGTACCTCCCACACAAAATGCCCAAATCATACCACAATTTAATGTCTCATAACGTTTATACCAGTGTACATAAAAGCTTATAAGTTGGCACAGTGCAATGAATTTAAAGTATCTAATGTTCAGCAAAAAAAGGTGTATTTGATAAACCCCTTCTGGTACCTCCCACACAAATTGACAGAATAATTCGAGTAATATTCAATATTACATTACTCACAAAGTGAGGGTATACCTTAGTCGGTTTACCCGACTGAAACTTTCTTACTTGTTGGATAAGATAATTTGCCACCTTGTGATAAATACTGATTTTAAAGAATACCTACAGCATAGGTTCCTTGAATTTCAGGTACAGCTTGGGTCACATTGGCAACAAATTTAATGTTTATTATCAATGAACTTCGAAAAATTGGTATCGCCTGGTCCTCTACTAATGGGTAGATAACTTGTGGGTTGCTAACTGTTCCTCTACTAAGGAGTAGATACTCCACCGTGTCCTCTATTGATGTGTAATTAACCCAACTTATCATATATTAAGGAGTAGATAACACAAATGACCTTCTGTTGGGAAATAGGAATACTACACACGTCGGAAAATTGCCATTCTTGATATGTTTGAATTGAAATAAAATATATTTGGGAACAAAATTTTTAAGTATATTTGTGACCAAATATATTTTATTTGAAAATCAAGAAATTTTGTTGGGAACGCTTATATTAATATATTAGAACATAATATATTTGCGAACTGACTTTCACAAATAAAATATGTGTTTTCACACAAACAAAGACATTGTTTAAGAAGTTTTCCAAACACATTTTATTTAAAAAAGATTCGATCGATTTTATTTTGAAAAGATCGAATTTTAGTTAAAATTTTTCCTAGATTGAGTTATACTTTATAGTAAACTATTTCATAGGCAACATTAGCTTTTGTTTTATAGTAATGAGTTTTATCCCCTCACCTTAGAGAGGAAGGGTATATATAATTTGCTACGAGCCAAAAGTGTAACACATCGACACTTAGTATGTTCGGCGGTTATCCGTTTTGGGTCATTTTAAGTCGAATGAGCAATATCCATCCGTCTGTCTGCTGGCTGGTGCGCACGATAACTCTCGAAAGGAGTAACCGATTGACTTCAAATTTGGTATGTGGTAATATTATCTTCTATCTCCGCCAAAATCGAAGATGGGCCATATTGGCCCACTTCTTCTAGTACATTCCCCAAAAGGGTTAACATTTAGTTAAATATTGATTATTTAATAACTTCTATTCTACTTATTTGAATCATCTGAAATTCTACACATAGTATTAGTTTATTAGTCACAAGTACCTCGAGAAAAATGTGCGAAGTTGCCACTCCCCTTTTGAAACATCCCACACAAATGGACAATTTTAAACCAAAAGTTACCAGCTTATAATACCAGTGCATACAAAGACTTGAAATTTTGTACACTGTAATGTTTTAATAGTACCTACAATGTAGTGTAAAATGGGCATTATTGGCACGCTCCCTTTGGTACCTCCCACACAAAAGAACCATTTTGTACCAAAAGTTACCAGCTTATAACTTTCATACCAGCACATACAAATACTTAAAGTTTTGTACAGTGTAATGCTTTTATAGTACATAGAGTCCAGAATAAAAAGGGCGTTATTGGCACGCCCCTTTTGGTACCTCCCACACAAATGGACCATTTTGTACCAAAAGTAAACAGCTTTTAACTTTAATACCAGTACATACTTTAAAGTTATCAAATGAAATTTAAATTGATAATAATTTAAATAAAACAAAAATATAAATAAATTTATTTTTTTGATACTCAAGGTGAGGGGATTCATTAGTCGGTTTACCCGACTGAACTTTCTTACTTGTTACTAGGGAAGATCAGTTGCGCCGTGCCAGTGCGATTTGTTTGAACCAATCCACAGTGTGTCAGTTGAGCATTCTAGGTGCACGGGGCAAAATCGCCTTTTTTGATATGTTTGAATCGAAAGAAAATATACTTGCAATACAAATTTTTAAATATTATATATTTTCGAGCAAATAAATTTTATTTGAAAATCAATAATATGTATTTAGAATCCATATGTTAATATATTAGAATAAAATATATTTGCGAACTAATTTTCTCAAATAAAGTATGTGTTGAAATACAAATTAAATTATTGTTTATGAATATTTCCAAATATATTTTATTAAAAAAAGATTTTCAAAACTTTGCTGAATTTTTCGAATTTTAGTTTTAATTTTTTCTTTGTTTTCGAATTATGCATGTCTATTAAAAATGGAATACTTAGCATTAACTTCTATTTGAAACTATTTATTTTTTTTTTCTAACTATTCCAAGTCATTATTTTGAATTATAAAGAAAGTTTACTAACATTAAAACTTTCTACAAATTACCTTTCAATTGCTGACAACTTAAAATAATTAAAGAATAGATATATATTCACAAATAGATCTTTGTTTGGGAAATAACATATCCAAATAAAAAATATTAGGATGTAAACATAGTTTTGTTTAGAACAACATCCTCCCAAACATATAATATTAATGTGTGTCAAATATTGTATATTTGGAGTGCACTCTAAAAATATATATGTTTCAAGCAGAATATGTTTGGGACAATATACTACAGAGGCGATTTTTTTCAGCGTGTGGACAAAAGTATTTTGTTTAGTTTTTAGTATAGAAAAAGAACATTAGTATATTATACTGATATATATATTATATTACATTATTAATGTATTATTATTAAAGTATTATATTATATTGCAATCCTACACGGAGGAAAATCGTCATTTTTGATATGTTTGAATTCAAAGAAAATATACTTGGAACCGAAATTTTTAAATATTATATATTTTTGAACAAATATATTTTATTTGAAAATCAATTTTTCAAACATATAAAATTTCTAAAATATTAAACCTTAAATTTCTAAAAAACTGAAAACTTTCCTTTAAATTAAAGCATCAATACATTGCCAAAATGCTTAAATAAAAATTAATTGTTGTTTTGGAAAAATTACTTCGAAATAAAAAATATTAGGATGAGAACATAATTTTGTTTAGAACAACATCCTCACAAAAATATTATATTTGTGAGTGTCAAATATTATATATTTCGAGTGTACCCTAAACATATGTATGTTTCCAGCAGAATATGTTTGGAACAATATACTACAGAATCGATTTTTTTTTCAGCGTGTACATATCCAATATTTCAAATATTATGTATTTATGAGCAAATACATTTTATTTGAAAACATTAACATTTATTTGGAACGCATATATTAATATATTTCAACAAAATATATTTCCAAACTAATTTTCTCAAATGAAATTTGTGTTTATATTAAAAAAATGATTGTTTAGGAATTTCTCCAAATATATTTTGTCCATAATTTGTGTATATTATTCGACCTTTTTACACCACACTGTGGTACAGGGTATTATAAGTTTGTTTCACGGCAGATGTTTGTAACACCTCAGAATCGATCGACTCAGAATCACTAGCTGAGTTTTAAGCATGTCAGTCTGTCCATGTAAAGTTGTTCGTCGACTACAGGTCGCAATTTCACTCCAATCGTTCTGAAATTTTGCAGTTTAGAGTATTTCGCAGCTGTTAAGATCGCTATTGAATTTGGTTGAAATCGGTTCAGATTTAGATATAGCTCCCATATATATCTTTCATCCGATTTGGCCCTTTAGTCCAATAGATGCTGTATTTTACATCCAATCGTTTTAAAATTTAGAATTGAAGAGTTTCTTGATCCATGCACCAACATTGCCGTATTTGAAGAAAATCGGTTAAGATTTAGCTATAGCTCCCATATATATGTTTCGTCCGATTTGGCCCTTTAGTCCTATAGAAGCTGTTTGGTGCGATATGTGGACCGGGGGCATCATTGGTCCGTTTTTCTTCGAAGACGAGGAAGGAGCTACCGTTACCGCCAATGGCGATCATACCGTTGAAGAGAATGACGTGGGCGATGTGTGTTTCAACAGGACGACGCTACATGCCATACAGCTAACGTTACAATCGATCTGTTGCGCACTGTTTGCGTATTTGGTCGACAGAATGGGATACTGCAATGCCAATCGTGGCAGCCATATGAATGAAGTGGTGTTCCACCATTAACCGGAATGTTGAGGCATCAATTAAGGCAACAAAAAATATATTCATTGAAAAATTAATAACCGTCTTTTTTTATAACATTTTTAAAACCAACTTTTTTGTGAGCCACCCGGCATTTTGATGTACCCTAACCATGTGTATATTTTAAGAAGAATATGTTTGGGACTATTTACTACAGAATCGATTTTTTCCAGCGTGCATGTAAAGTTACCGGTTGTTTTCATCAAAAGGACAATCCACGGAACGATCCCTGTCCATAATGTACCTATCACGCGGTTGGTGTTGCACCGAAAAAGTGTTTCGTGTTCCGTTCGCTAATATAAAACCATGAAATTAATTGTTAATAATTTATAGTTATCAATATATTTTAAATCTTTATAAAAAATTTATATGAACAAAGTTAAAAGGTTAGTATTCTGAAGTATAATCAGTAAGATTCCAGAGAATCTTAAGGTTTAGTGGTACACATTAGATAAGAAAGCGTATAAGTTAAAAAACAACTTCAATGAATTTCCTCAGAAATAGATAAATGGAAATTCTTCGAACTGCAGCTTTAGAAATATCAACATTTGATTGACCACCACCACTGTAAGGCTATCTATAAAAGCAAAGAGTTCCAAAAGTATGAACACAGTCGGAGAAATCCATTGAAAACAACTGCAACTTCAAATCACAATGTTCGCAATTAATAAAATCATTACAATTGCCGTTCTATTGGGCTGCGTAGCTGCCATTAAAGCGGATGCCAAATTAAAACACACTCCCAGCAATCCTAACAATGTGGGCGTCTTGAAACAACTGAAGTCTATAACCCCTAAATCTGGCGATCTCACTCTTTATGCTTACACCTGTTCAGTGGGTCAAAATAATGCTGGTAAGTTGGATATTTTATGTAATACACGTCCATACTCCTACTACTACTATATCTTCCATCTTGCTTATATTTCCAGCATCACTTGGTTGCATTGGCAGAGATTCCTATTCGTGGCCGAACGAACAGGATGTGGAATTGACTGTGTGGTGTGACAAGAGTAATGTCGGAGCAGTGATTGCCTATGCCGAGGTTGAATTTGTGGTTTCAACACAGAACGTTGCGTGCGCTGTTTCCTCTGGCGGTATTGGTCAAAGTTCGCTGGAATTGACAATCAATGTTTGGGGAACTTCGCAATTGGAATATGCCTCATATTTCTATGTTTGAAGCCGTTTAGTAGACATTTCCAAATGGTCGGTGTATAGCACAAACAGACCAAGTTAATTTTCGATAAATCTCGTTAGCAAAATTTAACTTCTTGAAAAAAAAATCGGTTCAGCTTTATAGTAATATCACTTTGTTTGCTTTAGAATTAAATTTTGTTAATAAAGTATTTATGAAAATAAATTTGTTCAGTTTATTCTGTAAACCATTGATCAGTATTGATCACTGACCGACCATTCACTAACAATAAAATAATAATAGCAAGAATATTTGTTTGTATTTATACCCTACACCACACTGTGGTACAGGGTATTATAAGTTTGTTTCACGGCAGATGTTTGGAACACCTGAAAATAACACAGATAGACCCACCTTAAAGTATACCGATCGACTCAGAATCACTAGCTGAGTCGCTTTAAGCATGTCTGTCCGTCCGTCCGTCCGTCTGTCCATGTAAAGTTGTTCGTCGACTACAGGTCGCAATTTCACTCCGCTCGTTCTGAAATTTTGCAGTTTAGAGTATTTCGCAGCTGTTAAGATCGCTATTGAATTTGGTTGAAATCGGTTCAGATTTAGATATAGCTCCCATATATATATTTCGTCCGATTTGGCCCTTTAGTCCTATAGAAATTTAGAATAGTAGAGTTTCTTGATCCATGAACCAACATTGCCGAATTTGAAGAATATCGGTTAAGATTTAGCTATAGCTCCCATATATATGTTTCGTCCGATTTGGGCCTTTAGTCCTATAGAAGCTGTATTTTACATCCAATCGTTTTGAAATGTAGAATGGTAGAGTTTCTTGATCCATGAACCAACATTGCCGAATTTGAAGAAAATCGGTGCAGTTTTAGATATAGCTCCCATATATATGTTTCATCCGATTTGGCTTTTTAGATCCAATCGTTTTTATACCCTTCGCCACACTGTGGTACAGGGTATTATTTAAGTATAAAATGTCCCAAAAGTAAATTTATGTAAACAATTTATACATGAATTACAAAATTTATATATCAGAGTTATTCAATATTTCGAGAGTGGTGTAGGGTATTATATAGTCGGCCCAGCCCGACTTTAGTCTTTCCTTACTGGTTTTATTAAAAAAACAGTAGGGAAAGACTAAATTAGGATGGAACCGACAATATGATGTCCCATCCATCCATCAGCATTATAGGTACACTAATTGCGATTTTATAATCTATTTATATAACACTTAACCCTCTTGTGCCCAAATTTTTTTTCGCAGGAAAAATTATTTTTGTGTTCATTGTGTCTTAAAAGAAAAGGTTTGTTCTGGATAAATTTCACCAAACAGGCCAAACAATTTTTTTTGTTTGCACGTTTTATTATATAAGAAATAAAGGAGGCTCAAAAAACAAAAGAAATAACAATTTAAAAAAAATAACGTATCCATAAAAAAATAACTTAAATTTACAAAAATACAAAATATTTGTGTGCAAAAATTTCGTTTACTTATTTGTGATAAAAATCGTAGCAACAGTCTTTTTGCTTGGAAAGGCACAGGTTTATATTACATTTACGGCATACACTTTGAGTTTCACTTTGAGCAACCAGGAAGCTTACAGGTTTTTGGTAATTTGCATTATTAACGTCGGGCTTGTTGATTCTGTGGACCGAAATGTAAGCGTTTACCATGGCTAAATCGAGCATATGTGTAAATAGTCGATTTGTGTACTTGTTGCTCGTTACGGGAATTTTATATCGACCAATAAGTTCGTCCATTAAGTCGACGTCACCCATGTTACTACTATATTCGTGGATTACATTGGGGCAATCTGATTCAACATACTTTTTTTCCGAGCGAACAAAACGTGAAACCTGACCTTTTGAATTCGTCTCATTCAAGAAAGGCTTTGTGCCCGCGTAAGTCGAAGCAAGTCGCACTGCCTTATTGTCCTTCCAAACCGTCAAAGACATTTCGACTCCTGATGCAGATCCACAAAATTCAGTAGAATATCTGTTTCTTGAGTCGCAGCTTACAATTTGGAATGCGATTAGAGCGAATAGTTCCCAAAGAAAATATTCTCCGGGATTTGAGATATACAAGAAGTGGCAAAGAAGTATAAAAATTGTCAAAGTAGATTGTCGAATTCCAAATTGGTTGTTGAAAACGAAGTAGTGATATCTTTTTGGGCAGCATACACATTTGTTTGCTGAGTAATATGCTCAATGATAGTATAATTCAAAAAGTATTCGAAACACTTGAATGGCGCATCAAGCTTTTCAAGATCTCCGAGGTCAGGTTCAGTAAAGGAAATCGCAGATTTATCCAAGACTAATTTCTTTTGGCGCCACAATATCTTTTTGAAAATCGGTGATTTTGGATCTATATCCAAAACAGATCCTACAAATTCGGGTATTTTGCTTTCTTCAGCATGAGCAATATCATGCTCAGCAGGCGCTTTGCGTTTCTGTGCTTGAGGTGAATTCTGTGCAATCGAAGTTGAGGGTGACAACAACTTCGCCAACGGAGCAGGACTTCCGCTTGATGTTACACAAATCTCTGAAGCCAACATAGAATCTGACATATTTACCACTCTTTCAATTGCTTATTCTTCTTCGTCCGTATCAAAGTCAAAATCAATCGAATTAAAAAATTTCTCAATCTCCACATCGGAAAGAGCCGATAGCTTATGCATTTATCGTCGTTCCATGCCTACTGAAGCAATTATTTGGACCTAAATATGTCTTGAGTTTTGTTCCCGAATTGTCCCAAGACCGCCTCTAGACGGGCTACTTTGTAGAAGCAATAAAAAGTTAACAAAAACTTTTTTTACAACTAAGGCAGTGTTTTGCGTCTTTGACCATATCAGCAACACGTAAACAATTTTTTTCCAGCTGCGACTTTTTAAATTATTTTTTTTTAATTTTTTAAATTCGCACTTTTTGCAAAATAATTATTGGGTGCGAACTTCACAAACTTTCAAGTTCAAATGACTGCAGCAGCTGACGCAAGCGCTGGTATGTATTGGAAACGCAACGAAAAGTAATGCGGAAAGCGAATAAGAGTGTTTTGAATATTACCCGTCTAGAGGCGGTCTTGGGCACTAGATTTATTTTCCGACTTTCTTAGACAATATTAATGAATTGTTATGAGAATAACAATAAGATTGGCTTGAAAATATGTTTTCTATGATACACAGATACTATCGGAAACGATTTTATTAAAATGAAACAACATCTGCCCTTGACTTAGAAGATTCCTACCCGCTAAATTTCAAACAGATCGGTTGAAGATTTTATTTCTTTATAGGACCACCCAACCATAATGCACGATGTTAATTGTGAGTCACAGGTGGCGAGTCGTGGCGAAAATTTGGTCGATATTTTGTTTCACACATAATTTTCATAGATCCTTCTATCATAAATATTAAAATATTTCGCGGAAACCAATAGGGATGATATGATTTTGAAGTGACGTTTCGGCCATTTGTAATATGTCATGATCTGTCATTTGTTTTTCATTGTATTCAGTTGTGTTTACAATTTCATCATGGAGAGATATACGCAAGAACAACGTTTACAAATTATTCAGTTTTTTATCAAAATAATCCTTCTCCAACTGCAACTTTTCGTGCGCTAAGTCCATTTTTTTAATACTTTCCTGTCTACCTACGTCCTTGACACCCATGATCAATATTTTAGCTCTTATTAAGAGCTACCTTTTTGCCATTGACCGACTCCCGATCCGACGTACCGTTAAGGAGCTAGAGCATAAACTTTACGTTTACATTGGAAAATTATTTTTTATTTTTAAATCCAAAACCTTCCAGTCGACCTACGACCTTGACACCCATGAGCAATATTTTATCTCTCGTTATGAGCTATCTTTTTGCCATTGACCGATTGTGGCTACGTGCCACACAACAAATGAAACAATTGAATTGTTGCGGGAAAATTTTAGAGATTCGATTATTTCAAGAAATTGTGATATTGAATGGCCTCCAAGAAGTTGTGATTTAACACCATTAGACTATTTCTTGAGGGGTTATTTGAAGCCATTGGTCTTTCGAAATAGACCAGACTCTTTTCTAGTTTTACATACGACTTGATTTAGTGGAAAAAGTGCTCGAAAATCATCGAATTCGTTTCTGCAGAAGAAGTCATGGAGGCCATTTGAATGACGTTTTATTTAGAACTTATTTGTATTATCGATTGTACTTCATATTAAATAAAAAACTGTTGAATTTCCTTAACAATAAGTGTGTTTTTTTTTTCAAAGAAATCCTATCACTCTTATTGGAAAACCCTGTATATAGGCAATGTATCAATGCCTTAATGTAAAGCCAAGTTTTTTGTTTTAAAAAGTTCAAATTGATTTTTTTTAGAAATTTCATATGTTTGTAAAATTAGATTAAAATTTAAATTCTATAATCTTTATATTTGGAATATTTATAAATTAAAATAAGTACTGTAAAACCAAAACTAATGCCGTGTTTGACATTTTTAACTTTAAAGTAATGGCTGATTTTTTGGCAACTTTCTTTTTGGTAACACTGTTTTTGGCAGCTCAGCTGTTTTCGTGAAACATGTTGCTGTCAAACATGTTCAGTTAGTCTATAATTTAACCATAAATCGACTAACAAACGAATAACGCTTGCAGATTATTGATTTTTAGTATCAAAATGCATGCTTGGTGAAGAAAGTGCATCGTGCACTTCAGCGTCGAAGCTCATTTCTGCTTGAATTGATACTTGAACAAACAAAATTGCCGTATTTGGTGTGAAGAGCAGCCAGAAGCATTGCAAGAACTGCCAATGGATCCCGAAAAATGCGTTGTTTGGTGTGTATAATACGAGTTCAAAGACGTCGATGGTAGGAATGTTACTGTGAATGGCGAGCGCTACCGTGCGATGATTAAAAACTTTTTTTGTCCCGAAAATGGAAGAGCTGGACTTGACTGACATGTGGTTTCAACAAGACGGTGCCATATGCCACACAGCATTCGAAACAATGGTCCAATTGAGAGTCGAGTTCGGCGAAAAGTTTATTTCACGTTTGGGGCCGGTTATTTGGCCGGCTAGATCGTGCGATTTAACGCCTTTAGATTATTTTTTGTGGGGCTATGTTACGCCATGAGCCTTAATATAGGGACAGGCCCGCAACGGTTGACGCAGTGGAAGCCAACATTGAAGAATTTATTCTTGACCCAGCGTATGAACCATTTGAGGTGCAGCCGCGGTCGTCATTTACATGAAATCATCTTTAAACTTTGAATTATATAGATTGTTCTATCGATTCAAATAAAGATTTCATGCATTTCTCTAAATTTGATGTCAAATCCGAAAGTTCTTAAAAAATTACTCCTTATAATACGAAATCTAGGAAAAATTTCAACTAAAATTAAAGAAAAAAGTCAGTCAAGTTTTAAATTTTTTTTTTAATTATTCAGTCAGAATTCATTTGATTGAAGACCATATGATTCAGAGTTGGTAGAGAGTTTTAATTGGTTGGTAGAATTGACTGCAGTTTCGATAGACACCACTCTATCCTCTTTAGAATTCAATAGCAATATTGTATGTCTTTAACTTTATCAAGTAAGAAAGTTTCAGTTGGGTAAACCGACTAAGGTATAACCACACTTTGTGAGTAATGTGATATTATATACATTGCACTGTGCCGAATTAAAGGGTCCGCCATCTAACGTTTTTCAACTAGTGCTTATTTCGTGAATGGTAACACTTAGCTCATGTCTGATTTGACAGATAATTAGTTTTATCCTTCCGCTGAACGAATATGGTTGTGTATACGCTTGAACAACGCTGGGAAATATTGCGACATTACTTTGAAAATCATGGTAATGTTGCAGAATGTGTGCGAAAATTGCGTACGGATTTTGGAAGAAGAGAAGCACCGTCAGCTCCGTATGTTCGTTATCTTGTGAAAAAAGTGAAAGAAACTGGCATCATCATCGATAAACCAAAGCGTGAAAAGCCAAAAACAGTGCGTAAACCCGAGAATATTGCCACTTCACGCACACTTGCTGCCACAATTCACCGTCGTTCTCAACAATTGAACATTTCGGAGACATCATTGGGACGAATTTTGCATAAAGACCTTGGTATGACGCCATACAAAGTCCAATTGGTTCAGGAGTTGAAGCCAACTGACCATCCAATGCGTTTTCCCTTCGCTAAGTGGGCCTGCGATCGACTTACAGAAGATGCCGATTTTGCCAAAAAATCATCTTTTCAGATGAAGCTCATTTTGATCTTGGCGGGTATGTAAACAAGCAAAATTGTCGCATTTGGGGCACAGAAAACCCGCACGCATTTTGGTCCAGAGGCATAATTGGGTCATTTTTCTTCGAAAATGAGCAAGGAGTGGCCGTTACAGTCAATGGCGATCGTAATCGGGCCACGTTGAACGAATTTTTGTTCACAAAAATTGAAGAGGAGGATATTGGCAACATTTGGTTTCAACAGGACGACGCTACGTGCCACACAACCGAAGCTACACTAGATGTTTTGCGCCCTGTTTTTGAAGATCGCATTATCAGCCGCAGAGCTGATGTCATTTGGCCACCTCGGAGCTGCGATTTGACACCGTTGGACTATTATTTGTGGGGTGCCCTCAAAGATAAGTTTTACGCCGACAAGCCAGAGACAATTGACGCTTTAAAGGACAATATTCGTGAAGCCATTGGTGAAGTACAGCTGCACACAATCGATAATGTGCTTAAAAATTGGACCGATCGTGTAGGCTACTGCATGGCCAGCCGAGGCAGCCATTTGAATGAAATTATTTTCCATTATTAACCGGAAGGATTGTACTTTCAAATAAAAAAAGAAATTTGAGAAAATATTCAGTAGTTTTTTTTATAGCATTTTCAAAAAAAAAAGTTATTTGGCGGACCCTTTATTATATGTGCACTAACATATTAACGTTATGAGCTATTCAAATTTAGGTATAATTTGACCATTTTGTGTGGGAGGTACAAAAAGGAGCGTTGTGGTAATGGCAATTTTTCACAGGACAGGACAATAGGTACTTCAAAAGCGTTACACTGTGCAAACTTTTGTAGTATTTCCGTACATTGGTACTCACGCTGTAAGCTTATAATTTTTTGTACAAAATGGTACCTTTGTGTGGGTGGAACCAAAAGGCTTCCAACCAAAAGGGTTCCTTCTCTTACCACCGTTTGTGAGGGATGTAAGAGAAGGAGTAGATCAATATGGCCCATCTTCGAACTTAACCTGGGATAGAAAAAAATATTATCCCACACCAAATTTGAAGTCAATAACTTACTACTTTCGAGAGTTATCGTGCGCTCCAGCCAGACAGACAGACATATGGATGGACATTGCTCAAATGACTTAAAATTGCCCAAAACGGATTTCCGCCGAAAATACTTGGGCACTTGGTTCACTCCTTCTATGTGTTACACTTGTTACCCTCACACTAACGTGAGGGTATAGCAAGCCACAAGAACATTTATTAAACGCAATTAATTTTCTTTCGGCGTTCACTGTATTTACGTATTTGTTTAGGAAGCACAGACTGATTTCTATTGAATTCTGATATTTTGATTTTGACTCAATTGTTACTGATATCTGATGATAACCGGTGCACATAAGGAAGGTTCATAGGAGGTACGTAAATGTTTTCAATGTCAGTAGAAGTTTTTCCTCGAATTCATAAGATAATGAATTAATATAATCACTTAGTTTTCTTTGGTCTTGATAAACATATACATAAGTACATAAATATATCAATAGGGAGTTTTGAAAAGGGCACTGCTTAGTATATTTGAGAAAAATTGCAAGATACTCTTCTTTCTTCTTTTACAAATAAAAAGACCTTTTAATTTCAGGTTGCAAACTCAACAACTAAGTGGGCTTTGACGTATGAGTATTTTCTAAGGAACTATAAGTAGAGCTAACCATTGCAAAAAAAAACAGTCTGATCACTGTTGTGTTTAGCAGACCGAAATCTTAGTTATTTTTCGTAAATTTAAGAAATAAAAATCTCATTTGTTAGCCATGCTCCCATAATGCCTTCATGTTGCCCCACGAGATATCATCCAAATAACGAAATGTCATAATACCAAAAAATTGTAGTAGTAGCTGTTGTTGCATGCAAAAAAATCCGGGCTTGTGGGTAAAATGCCGAATGGTGGGAGGTACCAAATGGGGCTCTATACACGGGGCAAAATAGCCTTTTTTGATATGTTTGAATCGAAAGAAAATATATTTGGAACACAAATTTTTAAATATTATATATTTCCTAGCAAATAAATTTTATTTGAAAAACAACAAAATATATTTGAAACGCATATATTAATATATTACAACAAAATATATTTGCAAACAAAAATTCTCAAATAAAATATGTGTTTAAATACAAATATAATTATTGTTTAGGAATATCTCCAAATATATTTTATTTAAAAAAATTTCAAAACTTTTGTTGACTTTTTCGAATTCCATATTAAATTTTTCCTTGGTTCCGAGTTTAACCTCCCAGCATTAGCATCTGTTCTTAATCAACAATGTTAATACAATTTATGAGTATTCTAAGCCATTATTAGTTGTCAATCCTCTAAGTAATTTATATTGATCCAATATTATACGATTTCAATAATTATTTCACAAACATTAACAATTTATAAAAATTATAACAATTTATTGAATTACTGAAAAATTTAACATAACTTAGGTATTTTCTGAATACTTAAATGCAAATACATATTTATTTCGGAAATAATGGTCCCAAATAAAAATATATTGGGATATAAACAAAGATTTGTTTAGAACAACATCTTTCCAAATATATAATTTTGGTGTGTATCAAATATTATATATTTAGAGTGTACCATAAACATATATATGTTTCAAGCCGAATATGTTTGGGACAATATACTACAGAAGCGATTTTTTTTCAGCGTGTAATAATGCCCATTTTTCTACCGGTACAAAAACATTATACTGTACAAAATTCCAAGTATTTTTATGCACTTGTATTAAAGTTATAAGCAGTTCAATTTTGATGCAAAATGGTATATTTGTGTGAGAGGTACCAAAAGGGGATGTACAATATTTTTCTCGAGGTAATAGCGACTAATGTGTGAAATTTCAGAAGATTCTAATAAGTAGTATAGAAGTTCTTAAAGAATAATATTTCTCTAAATGTTAACTCTTTGTATGGGAGGTACCAGATGGAGTGGACCAATATGGCCCATCTTCGAACATAGCCGGATATTGAAAAAATATTTTCGTATACCAAATTTGAAGTCAATCGGTTACTCCTTTCGAAAGTTATCGTGCGCACCAGCCAGGAGACAGACAGAGGGACGGACGGACATTTCTCATTCGACTTAAAATGACCCAAAACGAATATCCGCCAAACATACTTAGGGTCTTAGATCACTCCTTCGATGTGTTACACTTTTGGCCCGTAGCAAATGCTATAGCATGATCCATTTCGAGATTCCCTACTTTTTTAAAGAAAAAAAAAAACACAAAAAATTCAAATTGAATGGGGAATGTTTATTATCATTTGAAAGAATATTCTTTGGCATTTATTTTTGAAGATTATGTCTATCAAATGTTGGCCGCGGCTACGTCTCAGATGCTCCATTTCGACTGGTAACTGGCGAATGAATCGAAGCGGGTTTGCCCGCATAAAATTTAAACTTTACATACTCGTATCCCCACAGGAAAAAGTCTACACCCAGGAAAATAATTGGTTTGAATTCGATTGTAGCAATAAACAAATAGTACTAGCAACCGAAAGTATATTGCCTACACCGTCTGTCGGTTGTATTTATAAATAAATAGTTGAGATAACAATAATAACATGGATACGATCAAATGAAAATGCTTGCAACCAAATCGATGGTTGTATCAATCGAATTAAGATTGTTTTTTTCTTGGTTGTGACAACCAATGTTTTATTCTTGACAACAGAAATTTAATCAATAGACCAAAGATTATAATTGCAACGAATAATTGGTATAAACATTTGAGTGCAAAGGCTTTTAAAATGTATGAGAATCAGTTCGACAAAGTTGAAAAAAATTGCGTTTTTTTTTAATTTTCAAAATGTGAAAATCTGTAATACAAAAAAATTTATATTTTAGCTCATTATGATATAACGTAAACAAACATAAAAGCTAATAATATAGAAATTTTACTTTTCGTTTAAATCCAAAAATAAGAAAAGTATTCGATTGCCCGATTTTCAATGTTAATATTTTAAAATAAACCTTTTGGTCCTTGTATAATTTTGATTTTTGACAGAACTCAAAAATATTTCCTAGAACAAAAGATATAGAAATTTGATCGATGGATTTTGATTCTGAAGCACTGTGCGTCATATTACACCAGAAAATGTTATGCAAAGGCCTTCGACAAAAAGAATTGAATTTGACCCATGGTGTAGGGTATATAAAATTCGGCCTGACCGAACTAACTACCGTTTTTATTTGTAACTAAGTTAAAGGTTCTACTTTAAATTAAAAAGCATCCCGGCTCTATCGGTATTATACTTCCAAAAATATAGTCCAAATACTAGAAACCTGCAAATTGGAATTTAAAATAAATAACAAATTCCATAACATTTTTTAAAATATTTTTTTTCGTGTTTAGGATACCTCATTACAGCGGAATATGTACATACATTCGACAAAAAAAATTTTAACTAGTGTAACCTTTCAACACTTTTGAATAGCAAACAAAATTTGAGGCATTACGCCGGCAGTAATGGAAATTTTAAAAATTCATTCAAGTCAGCAAAAACATCGATATTCTTTACTTTTTTAAAACTTTACTAAAAATAAGTTCTTAAAGTTAATAAAGTGGCATATGATATTATAGCATATACTTATTTAGTTATAGTTAAGTAGAATGCCTTATAATGTGTCTACAGCGTTGAATTTAAACATTTCCTCATATTGGTAGCTTTTACCGATATATACAGCTGCGGTCAAAATAATAGCACCACGATATAGAAGCATATTAAAACGGATATACTTTAAAAACTATTGCAATACTGACATTGGTTTCTTTGGTTAAAATAAACACTATACTATACAGAAATTATAAGTAATGCAGATATATAGGTAGTTTGAATTATTAAATGAAAAACATAATTTTTTTCTAAAAAGTGCAAAAAAAAACTCCAGTCAAAATAATAGCACCTCTAGGATTTTATACTAAATATTATACAACTGGACAAGAGGAAAATTTAATTATAGCTATTAAATATTAATTGCGGTTGTCTTAACGTTTTATTAGTAACAACATATTTATTCAGCAATATTACGTTGAGAGCAACAATGCCCTACAACGTCTTCCAAAATAATTTTGCAGATTCTGACCCCTATCTGCTAAATGGAATATTCTCGTTTTCCCTAAAGCTTTTGCCAGTTTTCTTTTATTCTTATGCGACCTCATTTAATCATTAATAATCCATATTTTTTAAATATGGACAGTTCGGGGCTATGCGTTCCATTCTAACGAGCATATTTGGTTATTGCGAAAGCATTATAGCATTAATTTGCCCGAATTTTGGATCGTTATCCTGTTGAAAACTGCGGAAGAGCAATATTTCTTCATATGTATGCATTAACCTACAATATCATATAAGAATTATTTCATATACGGTTGAATCAATAATATTTATACCCTACACCACACTGTGGTACAGGGTATTATAAGTTTGTTTCACGGCAGATGTTTGTAACACCTGAAAATAACACAGCTAGACCCACCTTAAGGTATACCGATCGACTCAGAATCACTAGCTGAATCGATTTAACCATGTCTGTCCGTCCGGTTGAAATCGGTTCAGATTTAGATATAGCTCCCATATATATCTTTCGTCCGATTTGGCCCTTTAGTCCTATAGAAGCTGTATTTTACATCCAATCGTTTTGAAATTTAGAATGGTAGAGTTTCTTGATCCATGAACCAACACTACCGAATTTGAAGAAAATTGGATAAGATTTAGCTATAGCTCCCATATATATGTTTCGTCTGATTTGGCCCTTTAGTTCTATAGAAGCTATATTTTACATCCAATCGTTTTAAAATTTAGAATGGTAGAGTTTCTTGATCCATGAACCAACATTGCCGAATTTGAAGAAAATCGGCTAAGATTTAGCTATAGCTCCCATATATATGTTTCGTCCGATTTGTCCCTTTAATTCTATAGAAGCTGTATTTTACATCCAATCATTTTGAAATTTAGAATGGTAGAGTTTCTTGATCCATGAACCAACACTACCGAATTAGGAGAAAATCGGTTAAGATTTAGCTATAGCTCCCATATATATGTTTCGTCCGATTTTGTTCTTTAGTCCTGAAGAAGCTGCATTTAGAATGGTAGAGTTTCTTGATCCATGAACCAACATTGCCGAATTTGAGGAAATTCGGTTAAGATTTAGCTATAGCTCCCATATATATGTTTCGTCCTATTTTGCTCTTTAGTCCTGAAGAAGCTGTATTTTACATCCAATCATTTTGAAATTTAGAATGGTAGAGTTTCTTTATCCATGAACCAACACTGCCGAATTTGAAGAAAATCGGTTAAGATTTAGCTATAGCTCCCATATATATGTTTCGTCTGATTTGGCCCTTTAGTTCTATGGAAGCTATATTTTACATCCAATCGTTGTAAAATTTAGAATGGTAGAGTTTCTTGATCCATGAACCAACATTGCCGAATTTGAAGAAAATCGGCTAAGATTTAGCTATAGCTCCCATATATATGTTTCATCCGATTTGGCTCTTTAGATCCAATCGTTTTTATACCCTACACCACACTGTGGTACAGGGTATTATTTAAGTATAAAATGTCCCAAAAGTAAATTTATGTAAACAATTTATACATGAATTACAAAATTTATATATCAGAGTTATTCAATATTAGAGTGGTGTAGGGTATTATATAGTCGGCCCCGCCCGACTTTAGCCTTTCCTTACTGGTTTTTATATAATGTAAAGTTCCTTTTCTATTATAGGAAAAACATTGCTCAAACCATAGTGAAGTTTTCTTCCTTTGGCTGTAAATTTCTGACTGCATTTTGCATTAGTTGGTTTACTTTTATAGGACCTCAAACTAATATAATCCGACTCATCTGAACAAAAAAGTTGCACCCTATTTGTCATGTCAATTTGCAATAGGCTATATTAAATTATACACAACTACCAACATGAAAATCTTTAACCGAGACCATTTTGCTGGGATGGAAGCAGTTAATTTTTGTTCCCCCATATATTTGCGATCTATTTCAAGTCTTACTTCAGACATAAAAATCACGTTGCTCGTCCTGACTAAACCTTTAACCAATAAATGCGGCAAGATAGACTGGATTCCACATTTTCCAGTTTCCGAAGAAAACTTTACAGTATTTTTGAGACTGGATTCTACATTTTCAACTTTCAGAAGAAAACTTTACAGTATTTTTGATGAGTTTTCGTGAATAACTGAAAGATTTTTCATGCTTATCATATTTTGGGAAACAATTTTATGAAATTAAAACTTCCAACGGTATAAAGCTCTAATATTATTAAAAAATATTTCAATAGATGCATTTAATTTTTTCAAGAATGAAATATTTAGCCCTATATTACATTTATTAGGCATTATAAATCAATTAAAATATGTAATACGTTTCTAAATTGACCCCATGATTGCCGATTTATATACAAACGTGTAGGGTAGAGTTTTATGACCTTATATGTTTCGTTTGAGTTTATCTGGTAATTTGTTTCTTTCACTGTATCAATACTTATGTTGCATTAATTAATATGAAACCATAATAATAATTGTAAATAATTTAAATGTATACGAGTATTTTAATAAATTTTAAATCTAAATTAATATTCTAATGTATAATCAGTAGAATTCCAATGAATCTAATGGCCTAGTGGTTAAGATAAGAGTATACGTTAAAAAACAACTTCAATGAATTTCCTCAGAAATAGATAAAAGGAAATTCTTCGAACTGCAGTTATAGAGTTATCAAAATTTGATTGACCACCACCACAGCAAGGCAATCTATAAAAGCAAAGAGTTCCAAAAATATGAACACAGTCGGAGAAGTCAACTGAAAACAACTGCAACTTATAAACACAATGTTCGCAATTAATAAAATCATTACAATTTCCATTCTGCTGGGATGCGTAGCTACCATTCAAGCGGATGCCAAATTAAAACACACTCCCAGCAATCCTAACAATGTGGGCGTATTGAAACAACTGAAGTCTATAACCCCTAAATCTGGCGATCTCACTCTTTATGCTTACACCTGTTCAGTGGGTCAAAATAATGCTGGTAAGTTGGATACTATGCGAACCTTTTTGTAATACTCGTATATATCGTACGACTATATCTTCCACCTTGATTACATTTCCAGCATCACTTGGTTGCATTGGCGGAGATTCATATTCATGGCCGAATGAACAAGATGTGGAATTGACTGTGTGGTGTGACAAGAGTAATGTCGGAGCAGTGATTGCCTATGCCGAGGTTGAATTTGTGGTTTCAACACAGAACGTTGCGTGCGCTGTTTCCTCTGGTGGTATTGGTCAAAGTTCACTGGAACTGAAAATCAATGTTTGGGGAACTTCGCAATTGGAATATGCCTCATATTTTTATGTTTGAAGCCTTTGAGAAGCAATTTCTAAATCGTTGGTATATAGCACAAATTAACTATGAAAATAAATTAAACCAAATAAAATATTTTGAACCAAAAGTTAATACTCGTAGCTTATAACTTTAATGTCAGTGCATACAAATACTTGCAGTTTTGTTCAGTGTAATGCTTTTATAGTACTTATAGTCCAAAGAAAAGTGGGCGTTATTGACATCCCTTTTGGTACCTCCCACACAAATGGACCATTTTGCACCAAAAGTTAACAGCTTATAACTTTAATACCAATACATTAAAGTTATTAAATGCAATTTAAATTAATAACACTACAAAACAAAAAAAAATGTTTGTCCTAGACCTAAAAATTATTTTTTTTATAGATTGTGGCATACTGTTATATAAAATCAAAACCAAAAAATTTGTTATGGATACATTTTTTTTTTAAATTTTTTTTATTAAAAATACTAATAACGTCGAAGGTGCCCTTAGTATTTTCACTATAATTTTTGGAGTATATGCCCCATCAGGTCGACTTATACGTTAAATTGAAGCTATTAATGTGGGCTACGAATGTTGGAAATATCTCTTTCTACCAATGTTGGAAAACAATGGTTTAGAACAAGTCATTAAACAAATTGGAAAAAGTAGATTTTTTTCAAAAAAAAAAATAAAAATTTCCTGGGACGAAAAAAAACATAAAAAAAAGATCGAAAAAATATTTAATTCCATTTTTCGCATCCTAGCGAAGAAAAATATGCCTATTTGAAGAAAATCTATGAATAAATGTAGTAATTATAGCCTTTTTGGTAGAGGAAAGGGAATTTCAAAATTTTTTTTTTTTTAAATTTCTGTTTAAATAGTTATTTTATTTCTTACTTTTATTTATATTTGTGCATTTGAGTTTATTTACATGTACAAATTTCATTAGAAGTAATTGTGAGTTCTTTGTTGACGTTTGTAAATTTCGGAATCGGTTTCTCTAATGAGGAACCAAATATAATCTCCCATCATTCTTTCATCCCAGTGCCCTTGGTAACGCCGCTCGATGGACTTCATTTCTTGGTGAAACCTTTCCCCATGTTCGTCGCTTACGTCGCCAAGATTCACTGGGGGAAACTTTTAAATGAGAATGCAAGAAATGAAGTTTGAGGGACATATTTACACGTGTTGGCATACATAAAGCGAAAAATAAGTTAGAAGAATAAATACATATGTGTTATATACATAAATATAGAAAAATATATTTCTTACCAATTTTTTCATAATTTTTTAACAATTCATTAATCATTGCTTCATATTGCGGGCTTTTATTGGATCCAAGGAAATTTGAAACTATTGCAATTTGACTGCAATTTTTTGAAATTTACATCTTTCATCAGTTTCTTTATTTTAGGCCCATCAAAAACGCCTTCTTCGATTTTTTTGAAAAGAAAGACTTTTAAATAAAGTGATAGCCATCTTTCCTTAAGGCTTCTACAAAAAATTTAAAGAGCTCCAGCTTAATATGTAGTGGTGGCAAAATAATGTTTTCTTTTTGGACGAGAGGTGTGTATTTTATGTTGTTTTCACCCAATGTAATGTCTTTTCTGTTGGCCATTTCTTTCTTCTGTAATTATCTTCGCGAGCTCGGCTATCCCAGAGGCATAAAATCAGCAATATTTTGTATATCCGCCTTGCATTCCACATAACATCCCAACTACTTTTAAATCGCAACAAATTTTCCAGTCATGTTATTCATATTTTATGTATTTTATCAATTTAGCCATTGTTTCGTATCATTCCTCAGTGTTGACAGCATGAGCAATGGGAATCGACGGTTTCTGATTTCCGTTGTGCAAAAGTACTGCTTTCAAACTTTCTTTACTGCTGTCAACAAATAACCGTCATTCTTTTGAATTGTGTGTTTGATTAAGTTCCTCGAACAATCCGGGAATGTCCTGGCAAAAGCATATGTCATCCACAGTTGTATAAAATTGTTTGTAAGGTATACCACGGGCTCTATAATATAATATGTTAACATCTGGGGCCAAAAAATTGTACTGTTTCATCCGAGATACAAGTAGTTCTGCCTTATCTTTGGTCAGTTCCAAATCTTGCACGTATATTTCCAAATATTGCACATATATTCCTTCTATTATTTTACTAAACTCATGTCGATTTTTATACCCTACACCACTCTGTGGTACAGGGTATTATAAGTTTGTTTCACGGCAGATGTTTGTAACACCTGAAAATAACACAGCTAGACCCACCTTAAAGTATACCGATCGACTCAGAATCACTAGCTGAGTCGATTTAACGATGTCCGTCCGTCCGTCCGTCCGTCCGTCCGTCCGTCCGTCCATGTAAAGTTGTTCGTCGACTACAGGTCGCAATTTCACTCCGATCGTTCTGAAATTTTCCAGTTTAGAGTATTTCGCGGCTGTTAAGATCGCTATTGAATTTGGTTGAAATCGGTTCAGATTTAGATATAGCTCCCATATATATCTTTCGTCCGATTTGGACCTTTAGTCCTATAGAAGCTGTATTTTACATCCGATCGTTTTGAAATTTAGCATGGTAGAGTTTCTTGATCCATGAACCAACATTGCCTAATTTGAAGAAAATCGGTTAAGATTTAGCTATAGCTCCCATATATATCTTTCGTCCGATTTGGTCCTTTAGTCCTATAGAAGCGGTATTTTACATCCGATCGTTTTGAAATTTAGCATGGTAGAGTTTCTTGATCCATGAACCAACATTGCCTAATTTGAAGAAAATCGGTTAAGATTTAGCTATAGCTCCCATATATATCTTTCGTCCGATTTGGTCCTTTAGTCCTATAGAAGCGGTATTTTACATCCGATCGTTTTGAAATTTAGAACGGTAGAGTTTCTTGATCCATGAACCAACATTACCGATTTTGAAGAAAATCGGTTAAGATTTAGCTATAGCTCCCATATATATGTTTCGTCCGATTTGGCCCTTTAGTCCTATATAAGATGTATTTTCCATCCGATCGTTTTGAAATTTAGAACGGTAGAGTTTCTTGATACATGAACCAACATTGCCGAATTTCAAGAAAATCGGTTAAGAGTTAGCTATAGCTCCCATATATATCTTTCGTCCGATTTGGTCCTTTAGTCCTATAGAAGCGGTATTTTACATCCGATCGTTTTGAAATTTAGAACGGTAGAGTTTCTTGATCCATGAACCAACATTACCGATTTTGAAGAAAATCGGTTAAGATTTAGCTATAGCTCCCATATATATGTTTCGTCCGATTTGGCCCTTTAGTCCTATAGAAGCTGTATTTTACATCCGATCGTTTTGAAATTTAGAATGGTAGAGTTTCTTGATCCATGAACCAATATTGCCGAATTTGAAGAAAATCGGTTCAGATTTAGATATAGCTCCCATATATATCTTTCGTCCGATTTGGTCCTTTAGTCCTATAGAAGTTGTATTTTACATCCGATCGTTTTGAAATTGAGAATGGTAGAGTTTCTTGATCCATAAACCAACATTGCCGAATTTGAAGAAAATCGGTTAAGATTTAGCTATAGCTCCCATATATATGTTTCATCCGATTTGGCTCTTTAGATCCAATCGTTTTTATACCCTACACCACACTGTGGTACAGGGTATTATTTAAGTATAAAATGTCCCAAAAGTAAATTTATGTAAACAATTTATACATGAATTACAAAATTTATATATCAGAGTTATTGAATATTACAAGAGTGGTGTAGGGTATTATATAGTCGGCACCGCCCGACTTTAGCCTTTCCTTACTGGTTTTTAATTACATATTTTCCGCAGATGTAGCAGAATGGGGATCATTTACACATTGAAAAGTTATTTGCCTTTTACTCATACTTCGAAATATAACTTTATAATATTTTTCAGAAAATCGGCTTATCTCTTAAAGGCGTTGAATTACACTAATTAATTAATAAGTAATTTCATTCATAAATACCGGATTTAAGGTACATAAGTTGCAGTACCTGTAGCTGACATATAGTTTGCTTCAAACGTAGAAACCCAATACATATAATTTTACTACCTGTATATACTACTGGGATGTCCATGCCCCTAAAAGGCGCAACTGAATGGAAACCTCAGAAATAAAAAAACACAAATATTGTTGAATGACCCTCTACCTGTGCGGATCTGTTTTGTGAAGGGTTACGAACGGCCATAAAACCTCTTCTTCTCTATAATTTTATAATGTCTGACATCAATCCTCATAAAATAAAAAACAAGTGCAATGTCTCTCTCACATATGGCGAATTCAATATAAGCAGAACATCATTTAAAAACGAAAAAATATGAAACAATATTTTTTTGAATTTCCCTAACATTTACAAAATGGCTCATAACTTTTACATCTATCCATAGATGTAAAAGACAGTGTTTTCTTCGTTAGCATGCTGGCTTTTTAAAAATGTGATATGTGTTTTTAAAAAAAAAAAAAACATTTTTTTCTCATATTTTTGACGACTGTTACTAAACCAAAGATTTTACGTGAAAGCAATATTTGCAGCATATGTAGCCCTCATAATTCCCTTTAATTTGAGGCATAACACGGCTAAAAGAGGCGTATACTTGAACTTAAAAATTATGGTCCAAATACTGAATGGAAAGTATTCCATGAAAGCTGGAATTATATAAATTTTTTAAATATTTTTTTCGTGTTTGTGCACCTAATTGCACCAGAAACTGTTATCCACATCCCTTGGACAAAAATGTTGTTGCATAGTGTAATCTATATATATACTCGTATAAAGATGAATGTGTGTTTGTTGGTTTGTACCGAATAGGAGTCTAAACGGCTGGACCGATCTTCTTGAAATTTTCACAGAATGTACATGTGTAGGGGTGCTAAAAATAGGGTACTTGAATTTTCGATATATCAAGTGGGCGTGGACCCATATGGGTAAAATTTTGATATTGAGAACATTTTGTAGCTAGAGTGCTGAAATTTGTGTGTATGCATTTATTAGCAGATTATGTGAATTTTCCAAAAATGGGCTGGATCGGACCAATGGGCGTGGCCCCGCCCATATATGCCAAATTTTAAAATTGAGATATCTTGCACAATTTATTAGCGTGAGTGCTGAAATTTAGTACATATGTATCCGGTGGCAGTCTAGGTTATTGGTCCAAAAATGGGCGGGATCAGACCAACGGTCGTGGCCCAGCCCATATAAGCCAAATTTATAAATTGGGATATCTTAGACAATTTGTTAGCGAGATTGTTGTAATTTTGTGTACATGTATCTGATAGCAGTCTACGCGTTTGGTCCAAAAATGGGCGGGATCGGGCTAATGGGCGTGGCCCCGCCCATAATGCCAAGTTTTAGAATTGTGATATCTTGAACAATTTGTTAGCGTGATTGCTGCAATTTAGTGCATATGTATCCGGTGGCAGTCTACGTTATTGGTCCAAAAATGGGCGGGATCAGACCAACGGTCGTGGTCCAGCCCATATAAGCCAAATTTAGAAATTGGGATATCTTAGACAATTTTTTAGGGAGAGTGCTGAAGTTTTGCGTATATGTATCTGGTGGTAGTCTACGTGACTAGTTCAAAAATGAGCGTGATCAGACAAATGGGCGTGGCCCCGCCCATATAAGCCAAATTTTAAAATTGAGATATCTTGCACAATTTATTAGCGAGAGTGCTGTAATTTTGCGATGCATCTGGTGGCAGCCTACGTGACTGTTGATCCAACCGCCCATTAGTCTGATCCGTCCAAAAATGGGCGGGATCAGACTAATGGGCGTGGCACCGACCGAGTGAGTTAAGTTTTGAAATTGGAATATCTTGCACAATTTGTTAGCGATAGTGCTGTAATTTTGTGGATATGTTTGTGGTGGTTTTCTACGTGATTGACCAAAAATGGGCGGGATATGACCACTGGCGTGGCCTCGCCATATAAGTAAATATTTTAAATTGATATATCTTGCACAATTTGTTAGTGAGAGTGCTGTAATTTTGTGTTTGATATATCTTGAGCAATTTGTTAGAGAGATCAATGGTTGGACAGACAGATCTGTTTCCGGAGTTGGTGCATGTACGAGGATGGTGATTGCTGATTGTCTTTTTTGGGAGATAAGCGCTTTTAGCAAACAGTTCTCCTTTAATGATACTTGGCTGAGCGTATACGAGTATATTCTAATAATTCGACTGAAGTAATCGTTGTAATAAGGATATTGACAATGGGAGTTTGGTGGCTTCCGAAACAGATCTGTCTATCCAACCATTACAACCACCCCCTATACAGGGTCTCCCATATTCGACGGACCCATCTGGCAACGCCATAACTTTTGACAGAGATGTCAGATCGCTTAATGACATACCGCGTTTGAAGCGTCAGTCCAAGCAGATTTTTACCATGGAACAATACACGCCACGCGAGCGCTCTGAAATAGTTGAAATTTACATTCAACAGAAGAAGTCAAGTCAACGTGCTTTTAAAATATTAAAAAATGTGAGAAGTGCGCCTTCTAAGAACACCATTAAGCGTTTATACGAAAATTTTTCGACTGGTGAGGCTCTTTCTAATCCGAAGAGGCCAAATAAAAGTCGACCAAGGCGATCGGCCGAGAATATCGCTGCCGTACGAGCCAGTGTTGAGAGGTCCCCAAGAACATCCCAAAAACGCCGTTCTCAGCAGTTGGGCATGGCTCGGTCCACTTTACAATGGATTATTCGCGTTGATTTGCATTTGTTCCCGTACAAAATTCAATTGACGCAAAGATTGTTGCCTGCGGACAAGCCTCGTCTCGATTGGAATGGGCCCAACGAGTCCGTGGGTCCGTCGAATATGGGCAACCCTGTACATGTCACTTACTTCTTCTTTAATTTTTAACAAAGTTGTTATAATAACTTTAAAAATACAAATATTTAATTTAAAAAAATTACGCGATATCAATGGATGGTGCCTTATTTGACTTTATTCCAAATTTCATCGGGAAAAGATCGATTTCGGATGTTTATCGGCTGAAGCCTGGGTTGTCTTTTTCTTTCTTGGAAGGTGCCTTTAGTATTTGGATCATATTTTCCAACAAGAGGTGTTATTTTGAATCACCCGGTATTTCGGTAGCTGTTACTTTTGAAGTTTTTATTCTTTGATATTTGACAAGTAGAAACTACGCCATTACTAAAAATAGAACGATACACGATACACAACAACGCATTGAAATTATTAGAATTCGAAAAATCTAAAATAATCGAAAAATCATCTTGACTGATGAGGCCCATTCCCACCTCGGTGGCTACGTCAACAAGACATCTGGGGCTCGGAAAACCCAATAGTTATTATTGAGAAGCCTCTCCATCCTCAACGTGTGACTGTTTGGTGCGGTTTATTTATGGTTTACCTCGAAATGAGGTTGGATCAACAGTTACGGTGAATGGATTGCGCTATCGAGAGATGATTAATAATTTTTTATGGTCGGAGTTGGATGGTGTTGATCTGCACAACGTTTACTTTCAACAAGCCACACAAGCAACGAAACCATTGCTCTGTTACGGGAAAAGTTTCCGGACCGTGTTATCTCTTGAAGAGGTGATCACATTTGGCCACCGAGATCTTGTGATTTAACACCTTGCGACTTCTTCTTTTGGGGCCACGTGAAAGATAAGGTCTACGCCAACAGCCCAGCGTCTATTCAATTATATTATTACATTTTTAAAAATCCAGCATGCCAAAGAAGGAAACACTGTCGATTTGAAAAAAAATCTATTGAAAGATGTAAAAGTTATGAGCCATTTTGTAAATGTTGTTTTATATTTTTCGTTTTTTAATGATATTTTTGCTTATATTGAATTCGCCATATGTGAGAGAGACATATAAGAGACATTGCACTTGCATTTTATTTTATGAGGGTTGATGTCCGACATTATAAAATTATAGAGAGGACGAGGTTTTATGGCCGTTCGTAACCCTTCATAAAATATGATATGCAATGTGAGAGCTATATTGGATGAGATCCGCTCAGATAGAGGGTCATTCAACAATATTTGTGGTTTTTTATTTATGAGGTTTCCATTCAGTTAAGCCTTTTAGGGGCATGGTCATCCCAGTCGTATATACAGGTAGTAAAATTATATGTACGCATTACAAAGTAGTACGCGACAGTCTGTAAAATATTGGGTGTCTACTTTCGAAGCAAACTATATGTCAGCTACAGGTACTGCAACTTATGAACCTTAAACCCGGAATTTATGAATGAAATTTCTTATTAATAAAATATTACAAAGTTATATTTCGAAGTATGAGTAAAAGGCAAAGAACTTTTCAATGTGTAAATGATCCCGACAATTTCTGCTACATCTGTGGAAAATATGTAATTAAAAAAAATCGACGAGCGTTTAGTAAAATAATAGTAGAAATATATGTGTAATATTTTGGTATACAAGTTAAAAATATGAACGAACCGTGGACACCTAGTATTTTGTGTAATTCGTGTCATACACATAAATCTTACTCGTGGAAGAATGCGGTAAGTACTTTAAAATTAATGTATTACAATGTTTTGTTGAATAAAACGTTTTAATTTTAGACTTCACGTGCAACAGTACAATATTTTGGCCCCCGATGTTAACATATCATATTATAGAGTCCGTGATATACATTTCCCGGATTGTTATACATTTCCGGATTGTTCGAGGAACTTGATCAAACATACATTTCAAAGGAATGGCGCTTACTTGTTGACATCAGTAAAGAAAGTTTGAAAGCAGTACTTTTACACAACGGAAATCAGATTTCCATTGCTCATGCTGTCAACACTAAAGAATCATACGAAACAATGGCTAAATTGATAAAATACATAAAATATGAACATGACTGGAAAATTTGTTGCGATTTAAAAGTAGCTGCATATTAAGCTGGGGCTCTTTAAAAATTGTATAAAAGCCTTAAGGATAGATGGCAATTCACTCTCATATTTAAAAAGTTTATTTAAAAGTCTTTCTTTTCAAAAACTCGAAGAAGGAGTTTTTGATGGGCCTAAAATAAGGAAACTGATGAAAGATGTGAATTTCGAATCATATTTGATGTCGGATGAAATATGCAGCATGGAGGTCGTTTAAGCTTGTAGTTTCAAATTTCCTTGGATCCAATAAAAGCCCACAATATGAAACAATGATTAATGATTTGTTAAAAATTTATGAAAAAATTGGTTAGAAATATATTTTTTTATATTTATTTATATAACACTTATTTATGTACTCTTCTAACTTATTTTTCGCTTTATGTTTTCCAACAGGTGTAAATATGTCCCTCAAACTTCATTTCTTGCATTCTCATTTAAACTTTTTCCCCGAGAATCTTGGCGACGTAAGAGACGAACATGGCGAAAGGTTTCACCAAGAAAGACCGATGGGAGATTATATTTGGTTCCTCATTAGAGAAACCGATTCCGAAATCTTCAAACGTCAACAAAGAACTCACAATTACTTCTAATGAAACTTGTTCATGCAAATAAACTCAAATGTACATAATATAAATAAAATCGCTATTTAAACAGAAATTAAACAAAAAAGTTTTTTTTGAAATTCTCTTACCTCTGCCAAAAGGGCTATAATTTCTACATTTATCCATAGATTTCTACTTTTTTCCAATTTGTTTAATGACTGTTACTAAACCACTGTTTCTAAGTGAAAGACATATTTCCAACATTGGTAGCCTACATTAATAGCTTAAATTTAACGTATAAGTCGACCTGATCGGGCATATACTCCAAAAATAATAGTGCAAATACTTAGGGTAGCTTCGACGATAGTAGTATTTTTAATATTTTTTTTTTTTAAAAAGTATCCATAACAATATTTTTGGTTTTGATTTTATATAACAGATTGTGGCATCTATACAAAAAAATAATTTTTTGGTCTAGGACGCAAAAAAATTTTT